>JAUNZO010004720.1:0-250504 GCA_031894775.1 Chloris gayana
ACTAAAATTCAATTGAGAGCAAAGAAACACAAAAAGGAAGTGGTCATACTCGCTCATACGTGCAAGATTTGAAAAATGGATCACTCATGCTCAAGATCAAGCTATGAAGCCTTTTATTTATGTCTTGAGTATAGGAAACACCGTACTATCAAGAGGGACACACAAGTATGAAGTGTGAAAAATGAAAGTGCTCAAAACTCATTCCAAACACAAAATATCATTTGGAGTCGGACATATCCGACTCACTCGGATATTGGACTCGGACTCCGAGAGAGCTAGCCAAAGAAATTCCACATAGACTCGGACATATCCGACTCGGTCGGACAGAGAGTCGGACTCCGAGAACCGTGACACACTTTTGAAACCCTAGGAGTCGGACAATCCGACTCGATCGGATATATCCGACCCCACGGGAGTACTCGGACTTATCCGAGTTATGTCGGATTTAAGACTCGGACTCCGGAGCGAAATCCAATCTTTCGAAACCCTAGCGATCGGATGTATCCGACTCACTCGGACATATCCGAGTCGGATCCGAGCCAACGGCTCTTTTGAGTGCCCGGCTATAAAAGTGGACCTCGTCCACTTTTGGCCGGTTAGCACTTCCCACACTCTCAAAAATACTCCCCAACTCACTCAAGCTCTCCTCTTCTTCAAGTTTGATTCCCCACTCCAATCTTTGGTGGATTTGTGAGAAGATTGAGGAGAAGATCGTTGAGCTTCATCTCCAACTCAAGAGCACTTGATTCTTTGCATCGCCGGTACTTGTTGTGTTTGTTACTCTTGGGGATTCATCCCCTAGACGGTTAGGTGTTACCCGGCGAGCTCCCAAGCTTGTGGTTGAGACTCGGGTCGTTTGTATTGCCCCTCCCTTCGTGGAGCCTTGATTTAGTGGATTTTAAGCCGGCCTTTGTGGCGGCTTGACGAGGTTTAGGGTTGAGAGCAACCCGGTCCTTGGTGGACTCCTCAACGGAGACGTAGGCTTCTTGGTGGAGCTGAACTTCGGTGGAAAATCGTGTGTCTTTGTGTCTCTCTTTATTTCTTACAAATAGATGTGCTATAGCTCTAAGGTGTTCTTGCTTAAATTCCTAGATTTACTTGCATAGGTGGCTTGCTTGCTTGTCCCCTTGTAGCCTTAGCTTTCTAGTGTCACTAGCTGGTTGCTTGTTGCTTTAATTCCGCGGATTTGTCCATCTTGACTCCCATTCCCCTTTCCGCACGAGGGAGTCGGATTTGTCCTACTCTAGTCGGATATTAGTCCATAGTCGGACTTATCCTACTATAGTCGGACATTTGAGTCGGACAAATCTTTCCTGCGTATTTAATTTGTTAAATTAAGTGATTTTCAGGATTATCGCCTATTCACCCCCCTCTAGGCGACTTTCAATTGGTATCGGAGCAGGTATCTTCGTTGACGCCTCACCGCTTGAAGATTAAAGATGGCAAATGAGAAAGATGCAACCGTTAGTGGTAGTGGTGAAGCACCACCTAAGGTAACCGGTGAAGGAAGGCATGAAAACTCACCGGGTGATCTTTGGAGAAGGAAGTGGAAAAGGAATTGCCAAGGATGGGAATGTGCCAAGTGCTTTGCCATTAAGCTACAACAAAACACCATACTCCTACAATGACGGAAGAGATGAGCATATTGGACAAGGGTCCGGTAGACTACCATATTTTGATGGTCAATACTTTGATCATTGGAAAACAAAGATCTTGCTACATTTGGACTCAATGCATCAAAATGTGAGAAGTGTAACTCAAAATGGATTCTTGTGGGAATGTAGAAGCAAGCCAACCGCACAAGACTTGTTCAATGTAAGATGCAATGTGGCGGCAGCTAGTGCTCTAGTATCCGCACTTAGTCCCACTGAGTATGAGAAGGTAACCGGATTGGAGGATGCCCATCAAATTTGGTTGAAGCTTGAATTGGTTCATGAGGGCATTGATAGTGTGAAGGAGTCTAAGCTAGAAGGGCTTAGAGAAGAGTTTAACTACTTTGTTATGAGGTCGGATGAAGGGCCAAGGGAAGCCCATGATAGGATGATGAGGATAGTTAACATGAGAAGAGCACTTGGAGAGAAGGTGTTGGACTTGGATGTGAATAGAAGGTTACTACAAGCATTGCAAGCATGGGATGCAAACATAGTATCCAACATAAGGGACAAAGATGGCTTTAGATACTTTACCACCGATGAAGTGATTGGAAAGGTGCTTTCCCAAAAACAGCAAATTGATCAAGGGAATAGAATCAACGCTTTGCTTAGAGACAAGGAAAAGGCTAGTGGGAGCAAGAATGATTTGGCTCTCAACGCCGAACAAGAAAAGAAAAAGAAGGTGGTTGAGGAGAGTGATGATAATAGTGATGATGAGATGGCTCTCTTCGTGAAAAGATTCAACAAGCTCATGTCAAAGAGAAGCTTCAAGAAGGATGATCAAGACAAGAGCAAGTCAAGAAAGGCCAAAAACAAGTGCTACATTTGTGGAGACAAAGGTCACTTCATGGCGGAGTGTCCGGAAAACTACAAGAACAAGCAAAACAAGAAGGGTGACAAGAAGTACAAGAAGCATAGAAAGTACCGTCGGGGTGAAGCACACATTGGGCAATAGTGGAACTCCGATGAATCATCTTCCTCCTCCGAGTCGGAATCCGATGAAGAAAAGGGAGGGATTGCTTCACTTGCAATAGGGCTAACACCGACCAACTCCTCCTTGTTTGGAAGCTTAACCGATGATGAAGATGACACCGGGCACAAGTGCATGATGGCCAAAGGCTCCAAGGTAAACACTAATGCTAGTTCTCAAATTCCTAGCATGTTTGATTTGTTGGACATTGTTGAGCGAGGAAAAGGAGAACAATGAGAGGCAAGAGGAGCTTCTTGAGAAACAAGAAGAAATGCTTGTTCAAGAGAAGCAAAGGGTGCTTGAACTTGAGAAGCTCCTAGAAGTTGAGAGGAAGAAGAATGAGGACTTAGTGAAGTCCCTAAAAATGGTTGAAAATGAAAGTGTGACACTTAAAGTCACAAATGTGACACTTCAAGAGAAGTGTGATAACTTGCAAAAGGATCACAACTCTCTTAAAGTGCAATTTGAGGAAATTAAGTGTAACACTACTTCCTCTCAATCTTCGTCTTGCCCCCTACTAGCATTGAGTGTTCTAGGTGTCTCAAGGTTGATGTTGAAGCTTGTACAAGAAACATCAAGACCATTGGTGACTTGAAGAAGCAAGTGCAAGAGCTTCAAGACCAAGCACAAAAGAAGAAGAAGGTCGTTGATGACGCCAAGGCCGAGTATGCAAGGGGTGCATACACCAATGTGAGACGGTCACATGTGAAGGATGGCATTGGGTACAAGCAAGGTGACAAGCATAATGCAACAATCAACAAGAACGGCACCGAATTCATCAAGTTCACCAAAGAGAGTGGACACCAAAATAAGCAAGTCAAGACGGAGAAGCAAATCAAGAATACTAACAAATCTTCTCTTATTTGTGATTTGCGTACTAATGTGCCTAACCCCTCTTGTGCTCTCTTTAATGATTTTGATGCGACCTATGTGCTAATGAGAAACAAGTATGGTCGTGTTCATGCGAAATATGTTGGGCCACGCAACAAGACACACAAATCTTGTGTGTGGGTGCCCAAGGCACTTGTTACTAATGTGAGAGGACCCAAACAAATTTGGGTACCTAAAAACAAAGCATAAATTGTTTTGTAGGAATACTCCTCCGGTGGCTCATCATGGGTGGTGGATAGTGGATGCACCAATCATATGACCAGGAGACAAGAAAATGTTCGAGTCATTCGAGCCAAGCAAAGAAAGAAATGAATATATCACCTTTAGAGACAACGGAAAAGGCTATGTGTTGGGATATGGTAACATTCCTTTAACTTTTCCGCATTCACTTTCGAAGGTTATGCTTGTGGATAACGTTGACTTCAATTTGTTGTCTATCTCACAACTTTGTGGAATGGGCTACAATTGTTTGTTCAACGACAAGGGTGTGATTGTCTCAAGGAGAAGTGATGGCTCGATTGCTTTTGAGGGTGTGCTCAAAGGGAAGCTTTATGTCGTGGATTTTACCGCGGATAAAGCAAAACTTGACACATGCTTAGTTGCAAAGTCCGACATGGGATGGTTGTGGCATAGACGACTAGCCCATGTCGGTATGAGAAATCTTCACAAACTCCAAAAGGGCGGTCATATCCTTGGACTAACGGATGTTTGCTTTGAGAAAAATAAAATTTGTAGTGCATGCCAAGCCGGAAAACAAGTTGGAGCACCACACCCATCCAAGAACATAGTGACAACTACAAGACCATTGGAGATGCTTCACATGGATCTTTTCGGTCCCATCGCCTAC
Source organism: Chloris gayana (assembly GCA_031894775.1). Classification (NCBI taxonomy): domain Eukaryota; kingdom Viridiplantae; phylum Streptophyta; class Magnoliopsida; order Poales; family Poaceae; genus Chloris; species Chloris gayana. Next base: position 4,361 of record JAUNZO010004720.1, read on the forward strand.
ATAAGCATTGGCGGTAACAAATATGGACTTGTTATTGTTGATGATTATTCTCGCTTCACGTGGGTATTCTTTTTGTGTGATAAAGGTGAAGTGAAAGATGTACTCAAGACATTCTTAAAAAGAGCACAAAATGAATTTGAAGTGAAGATCAAGGCCATAAGAAGCGACAACGGTGCCGAGTTCAAGAACACTCAAGTTGAAGAGTACCTTGATGAAGAGGGCATCAAGCATGAGTTTTCGGCACCCTACACACCGCAACAAAATGGGGTGGCCGAAAGAAAGAACCGCACTCTCATAGAGATGGCAAGAACCATGCTTGATGAATACAAGACCTCCGATCGTTTTTGGGCCGAAGCAATCAACACCGCATGCCATGCCTCAAATCGGTTGTATCTCCATCGACTCTTGAGGAAAACGCCATACGAGCTACTAACCGGTAAAAAGCCTAACATCTCGTACTTTCGAGTTTTTGGGAGCAAATGTTTCATGCTCAACAAGAAACCCAAGACTTCAAAGTTCTCCCCTAAAATTGATGAAGGTTTCTTGCTTGGGTATGGGTCAAATTGTCACGCCTATCGTGTCTTTAACAAAACCACCGGCTGCGTTGAAGTTTCACGGGACGTGACGTTTGACGAATCTAACGGCTCTCAAGGGGAGCAAGTTGTTATTAACAATGCAGATGTTGAGGCTCCTAGGGAAGCAATCAAAAGGATGGCACTTGGTGATGTGAGACCGCAAGAACCGCAAAATGATCAAGATCAACCTCCCCCTCAAGTCAAGACCAACCATGCACAAATCATGATCAAGTTGATCAAGATCAAGAGGTTGGCAATGAAGATCATGCTCAAGGACAAGATGATGAACCCATGTCGCATGATCAAGAGGTTGAACAAGACGGCGGTCAAACAAGCTCACATCCACCACACCCAAGAGTGCATCAAAGTGTGCAACGTGATCACCCCGTGGAACAAATTCTTGGTGACATAGAAAAGGGGGTAATCACTCGTTCTCGTGTTTGCAATTTTTGTGAACATTACTCTTTTGTCTCTTCTTTGGAGCCATTTAGAGTAGAAGAAGCACTCGAGGACTCGGATTGGGTGATGGCCATGCAAGAGGAATTGAACAACTTCACAAGAAATAAAGTTTGGACATTAGAAGAAAGACCAAGAGGCAAGAATGTTGTGGGCACCAAGTGGGTGTTTCGCAATAAGCAAAATGAAGACGGTGTTGTGACAAGAAACAAAGCAAGATTGGTGGCAAAAGGATATTCACAAGTAGAAGGATTGGATTTTGATGAAACCTATGCCCCCGTGGCTAGGCTTGAGTCAATAAGAATACTACTTGCCTTTGCCACTCACCACAACTTCAAGTTGTATCAAATGTACGTGAAGAGTGCTTTCCTCAACGGACCAATCAAGGAAGAAGTGTACGTGGAGCAACCACCGGGCTTTGAAGACCCCAAGTATCCTAACCACGTGTACAAACTCCATAAGGCGCTCTATGGGCTTAAACAAGCACCAAGAGCATGGTATGAATGCCTTAGGGATTTCCTTTTGAAAAAGGGTTTTGAAATGGGCAAGGCCGATGCAACCCTCTTCACTAAGCGTTTTGATTATGATATATTTGTGTGCCAAATTTATGTTGATGACATAATATTTGGTTCTACTAATCAAACGTTTTGTGACGATTTTAGCAAGATAATGACAAAGAGGTTCGAGATGTCTATGATGGGAGAGTTGACATTCTTTCTAGGATTTCAAGTCAAGCAACTCAAGGAGGGCACCTTCCTATGTCAAGCCAAGTACACTCAAGACATATTGAAGAAGTTTGACATGGACAAGGCAAAGCCCGCCAAGACACCCATGGCTACAAACGGCCATCTCGACCTCACCAAGAAAGACAAGCCGGTTGATCAAAAGGTTTTTCGCTCTATGATCGGCTCTTTGCTTTATCTTTGTGCATCTAGGCCCGATATCATGCTTAGTGTGTGTATGTGTGCACGTTTTCAAGCCGCTCCTATGGAGTGCCACATGGTGGCCGTTAAAAGAATCTTGAGATATCTAGTGCATACACCCAACCTAGGGCTTTGGTACCCCAAGGGTTCAAAGTTCAACCTAATAGGCTATTCCGATGCGGATTATGCCGGGGACAAAGTGGATAGGAAGAGTACCTCCGGGACGTGCCAATTCTTGGGTAGGTCCCTAGTGTCGTGGTCGTCCAAGAAACAAAATTCCGTTGCCCTTTCCACAGCCGAAGCGGAGTATGTGGCAGCCGGTAGTTGTTGTGCACAACTACTATGGATGCGACAAACTCTAAGGGACTATGGTTACAAGTTGAACCGTATTCCACTCCTATGTGACAACGAGAGTGCCATAAAGCTAGCTTACAACCCCGTTGAGCATTCGCGCACAAAGCACATAGACATTAGACATCACTTCTTGAGAGATCATTCTATCAAAGGGGATATTGAAGTGAGTCATGTGAAAACCGATGAACAATTAGCCGATATTTTCACCAAGCCACTAGACGAAACCCGTTTTTGTTACTTAAGGAGTGAGCTAAATATCCTTGACTCTAGTAATGTGGCTTGAAAGCTTGCATATCTGCTGTGACTTAGAGTAATTATTTTTGAAAAATAAAATTCTTGAAAACTCTTGTATGTTTTGTTCTTCGAAAACATTTGGTTCTTGATCCTTGGATCATACGGATTTGGATGTAATCATTGTTGGAATGATTGATTGTAGCTGGCTACATCCAATGAAGTTTTAGCACATGTCCTCAAGTTTAATTGAGATCAAGAGAGAGAAGAGTGAAGGATCTTTCTGCTCTTGGAGCAAGGCAGTTTAAAAACCGCGAGTCGGATTTATCCGACCCGAGTCGGATTTATCCGACTGTCCCGAGGAGTCGGACTATGTCCGACGGAGTCGGATATATCCGACTCCACGGGATTTTTACCTATAAGCCCGAATCCAACTTACCCCTTCACCCTATCTCCTCATTCAAACTCCAACCTTTCTCTCTCCTCTCCAACCAGCGGCGCAAGTGCATCTCCGGCGATCTCCCTTCTCCACCGACGTTTTGGAGAGATTTGTGTGGGAAAGGCTCCTCCTACTCGGACTCTATCCGACTCCATTGTTGGCCTCAAGGTTTTTCCCCTATTCCCATCTTTTCACCTAGGGTTTAAAGTCAACTTCCATGGATTAGGTGTTCTAGTGTTTCCCCTGCCTAGATGTTGCATAGATGTTGTTCCTAGGATGCTATAGATGCTCTAAACGCAATATGGCTAGGAATGTGCGGTAGATCTATGCGGAATAGCGATTTTAGTAAAAATCCTGTTGTAGTCGGACATGTCAGAGTGAGTCGGATATATCCGACTCCCTATGACTAGTCGGATTACTGTCCGACTCGGTCGGACATATCCGACTCCAACAGAATTTTCACTAAAGTTCGAAATTGTGCATTACTTCTATCCAAACTCAAATATCTATGCTATCCATCTCATACCATTCCTTGTCTATCTTTTGTCGGCATGGGTCGTTCCTCTACCAACCCCCATCCGGAAAAGAGAGCAAAAGTTGTCGGAAAGAAAAGGAGTAGAACCATCCATCTTCCCATTGTTGAACCAAGGGAAGAAGAGGAACCCATCGAGATCCGCGAGGAGATGAGGGATGTGGTGGTCCATCCCGGAGTTGACCGTGTGATGATTGACTATATCAAAGGGGCTGAGGCAGCGGCAAGCTGAAGCAAGAGAGGTGAACTGGTTTGACATGGAACGGGAGTCTCTAGACAACCGTTTACGGTCTCACTTTCACACGGACTGGTACATGTGTGCCTACGGGAGCAAGGTGAAGCCCACGGTGCCAATGCGGTACATAGATTGGGACTACATGTCAAGCGAGGCACACGGCTTTGTTTGATGAGGTCATTGCTATGTGTGAGTTTCATGGACTCAAGGAGATCATGTGTTTCAAGTATGATTGGAACCAGGAGATAGTGTGTCGGTTCTACTCCATTGTGTTTTTTGACAAGAACTTGGGCAGGTTTTGGTGGATGACCGATGGAGAGAAGCTTTCTTGTACCTTCGATAGATTTGCAAACATTCTTGGATTGAGGGACACAATGAACGAGGGATCTTCGCTTGCATGATTAAGATTCTCTCAACCCGGAGCTCATGAGGTACATGTATGAGGATGAGGACACGTGCAAGCCACCCTTTGCTCACGGTCTCAAGCCTCTTTATGTGGTCTTGCACAGGATGCTTCGCCTCACTCTCTCACCTAGGGGTGGCAATGCGAGATCATGTTGCATCATATGCCAAGGATTTATTTCATATCTTGCCCACTCAAAGGAAATTCAATGTGTGGGACTTTATCTTCGAGTGAGATGTGGCACTCGCTCCGTGGACGCTAGACGTGCTTGTGTGTATGCACCTTTTGTGATGTGCATGATTGAGAAGATCTCCAAGAAGACCTTCAACAAGGACTGCACGCACAAACCCCTTCGACCTAGGATGCCGATCAATGCTCCTAAGACTTCATCTCGGGCTATACCTCCGGTTGCTCCAGCTGCTCCTGCTCCAGCTCGGACCCGTTCTTCAGCTCCTAGCTCTAGCACGGCTCCTCGTCCGGATAGAGCCCGTGGTCGTGGTGCTAGCACGAAGAGCAAGAGCGCTCTCTTCAAGATGCTTAAGGGTCTCTTCGGCATGTGCCGGCGGATTGATGCCAAGGTGGACGAGTCTTAAGCGAGGATAATGAGGTGATAAAGGCAAGGCGAGAAGATTATTCTTGATCATCTTCGAGATCACTACTCCTAGAGTTCCCTCTCCCGAGCCCGCACCTGCTCCTCCTCCGGTTGAGTATCCTTGGGACTCATTCACCCCGGATGAGTCGCTCTACTTTGGCTACTTTCCTCCTCCACCTTTCTCTTCGAGTTCAGGCTTTACCACTTGCTCCTACCGGCCCTAGCACCGGTACCTCCACACACACTCGGTTTCACTATGAGGAGGATGAGCCCGTGGCAGCAGCCTCCGAGGAAGAAGAAGAAGAAGAAGGAGAAGAAGAAGAAGAGGAGGACCCCAAAGGCAAGGGCCCCGCGAGGAAGAAGAAGAAGATGACGACGACGACGACGAGGATTGGGGCGATGATGAGTAGGCTTCCTCTCCTCCTTTTTGGTGTTTTGATGCCAAAGGGGAGAAGTAAAAATTCCGAGTTTCCGTTGTGAGTAGAGCAAGTGAGAGTTGCTCTTGTATCTTGTTTTACTTTATGGACATGTTGCTACTTTTGAGTTGTAATCGTGGTGAACTATGTGGTGTGTCTTTATTTGTAATAACCCGTTTTTAATTATTTATGTGATAAGCTATGCTCTATGAATGATGGATGGTGTAATGTTTTTTTTTAATTTCTAGTTGCATTTGTGTGATTCACATGTCATATGCATAGTTGTTGTCCTTTTGTATTATATGCCTTGTGAGTAAAATGCATGGATGTAGGGGGAGCTCTCTTGTTTTCTCTCAAAATATGTGCTTTTGGTTTTAAAATGACCAAATATTGAATTCAACTCATGCACACATTTAGGGGAGCTCTCTTCTACTTGCTCTCTTGTTCAAGCTCTTTTTATACTTAATTGTGAATTTTAGTTGTATTGTCATCAATCACCAAAAAGGGGAGATTGAAAGTGCATCTAGGCCCCTAATTATGGTTTTGAGTGATTGACGTCAATACAATTAAAAAGGACTAATATTCTAAATGAGCTTGTACGCGAGTGCATAACTAAAATTCAATTGAGAGCAAAGAAACACAAAAAGGAAGTGGTCATACTCGCTCATACGTGCAAGATTTGAAAAATGGATCACTCATGCTCAAGATCAAGCTATGAAGCCTTTTATTTATGTCTTGAATATAGGAAACACCGTACTATCAAGAGGGACACACAAGTATGAAGTGTGAAAAATGAAAGTGCTCAAAACTCATTCCAAACACAAAATATCATTTGGAGTCGGACATATCCGACTCACTCGGATATTGGACTCGGACTCCGAGAGAGCTAGCCAAAGAAATTCCACATAGACTCGGACATATCCGACTCGGTCGGACAGAGAGTCGGACTCCGGAACCGTGACACACTTTTGAAACCCTAGGAGTCGGACAATCCGACTCGGTCGGATATATCCGACCCCACGGGAGTACTCGGACTTATCCGAGTTATGTCGGATTTAAGACTCGGACTCCGAGAGCGAAATCCAATCTTTCGAAACCCTAGCGATCGGATGTATCCGACTCACTCGGTACATATCCGAGTCGGATCCGAGCCAACGGCTCTTTTGAGTGCCCGGCTATAAAAGTGGACCTCGTCCACTTTTGGCCGGTTAGCACTTCCCACACTCTCAAAAATACTCCCCAACTCACTCAAGCTCTCCTCTTCTTCAAGTTTGATTCCCCACTCCAATCCTTGGTGGATTTGTGAGAAGATTGAGGAGAAGATCGTTGAGCTTCATCTCCAACTCAAGAGCACTTGATTCTTTGCATCGCCGGTACTTGTTGTGTTTGTTACTCTTGGGGATTCATCCCCTAGACGGTTAGGTGTTACCCGGCGAGCTCCCAAGCTTGTGGTTGAGACTCGGGTCGTTTGTATTGCCCCTCCCTTCGTGGAGCCTTGATTTAGTGGATTTTAAGCCGGCCTTTGTGGCGGCTTGACGAGGTTTAGGGTTGAGAGCAACCCGGTCCTTGGTGGACTCCTCAACGGAGACGTAGGCTTCTTGGTGGAGCTGAACTTCGGTGGAAAATCGTGTGTCTTTGTGTCTCTCTTTATTTCTTGCAAATAGATGTGCTATAGCTCTAAGGTGTTCTTGCTTAAATTCCTAGATTTACTTGCATAGGTGGCTTGCTTGCTTGTCCCCTTGTAGCCTTAGCTTTCTAGTGTCACTAGCTGGTTGCTTGTTGCTTTAATTTCGCGGATTTGTCCATCTTGACTCCCATTCCCCTTTCCGCACGAGGGAGTCGGATTTGTCCTACTCTAGTCGGATATTAGTCCATAGTCGGACTTATCCTACTATAGTCGGACATTTGAGTCGGACAAATCTTTCCTGCGTATTTAATTTGTTAAATTAAGTGATTTTCAGGATTATCGCCTATTCACCCCCCTCTAGGCGACTTTCATTTACATAATGTCCACAACAAGTACTTTAGCTCCAACCGATTATTTTCCCATCTGAGCTTTTGATTACCTAAACAACAAATTACTTTCTTTGAAGTTCAGGAAGTGAGAAATTAATGCTTATTATTGAACGAGTGGAATGCATGAGTGGTCCCTAAGCTATTTCTGAGTTATCATTTAGATCCCCAAACTATCGTTTTGCATATTTCGTCCCTAAACTATTGTGCGTTCGCATCTAGGGCCCCAAACTATTATGTTACATTTCTAGGTCCATAAACTATTTTCTCATTGTCATCGAGGTCGGTGTGTTTGTTTCACCGGATTGTCTTGGATTGGCTTGAACAGGGCTCCAATCCAATGTTTGTTTCACCATCAGCCTAGATAGGGTGGACAAAAATAGAGAATATGCTTCAAAGATGCTAGATGAGCATATACAGGAAATTTGGCCGGGTAGGACTATCCAACCTATCTAAGCATGATCCTTAGTAAATAATTAAAGATAATTAGCATCTTGTGATATTAATTAGTATATGTTATTGTGAGATTAGGATAAATAAACATTGATATATTAATTAATGTGAAAAAATCATGTAGATTAGAATATAATTATGCATAATAAGCATGTTTTTAGTATTAATTATGAATTGTTGTAACAAGATTACTGTTTATAAAAATTAAAGTAAGCTAATTAATGTATAATTAACTACTAATATTTGCAAATAAGATTGATTAGTCTCATTCATTATTTTCTCAATCTAATCGTTACAAATAATGGATGACCCTATCCATTCAAACAAACAATGAGTTGGATGATCCGGTCCGAAAAATATGGTTAGGATGATCCCATCCAACCTTAACGTTCAACCAAACGCACCCTACAGTACCAAATATGTATGCCACATCGAGGATCTAATAATCCTCATCATGACATTTGAGGCCACACACAATCACCCACCGACACCATTGGCCACTACCACCTGGCAAACACCACCTTCGTCGCGACGACCATGTGACTCTCTAGCCTAGCCACCAACCGCTAGTGAGTATGTTTGGTCCCTAAATTATTTAAGTGGAGGTTGTCAATGGCGTCAATGGTGCTGCTTGTTGAGGTTGATGCTTGGGAAAGGATGCGGAGACGGAGAGTGTGGCCATGGTGAACGTTTAGTGAATGGCGGAATACACCACGGGATGGCCCATGATCACACATGTAGCACATAGCAATATATGGCTGGGTCGGTGAGTAGCTAGCATGACTGCCACGACAAAGGTGGTGTTTGCCATTGCAGTGATCGACGACGGCAATGGGTGGTACTCGGTGCCCAAATATGTTGTGATCATGACTGTCTTGTTCTCGACGCGTCATAAGTATTTGGGACTATGGATAGTCGACTTAAAAAGTTTAGGGACCTAGATAAGATCGAGAAAATAGTTTAGGGACCTAAAATGCAAAATTTTAAATTGAGGACCTAGATGAGTATGCAGAAATAGTTTAGGGATACAGAAATGCAAAACAATAGTTTAGGGACCTAAATGAGAACTCAAGAATAGTTTAGGGACCGCCCATGCATTTCATTCTTATATAACGATTAGAGTACAAATCAAGAAGCATATATGTATGCAATGGAAGCCGTGATGAATTGCTCGGAAGTTTGCTTGAACAATCTTTACCACACAAAGCATAACAATTGGATCATCAATGATTGTGAACCGAGGACGTTAGCTAGTTAGGGCCGACCTTGTCAAAGGGAAGAAGGGAAACAAAGCCTATATAACCATCGAATTTTTCTTGGAATCTTCTCTACTTATTATTATTTCTTCCTTGGTCTTCTACTTTCTATTTGGTGTTCGCCTCCACTTAAGTTACCGTTTGGTTTCACCTCCACGTCCGATACGATTTGTAATCCGATCCCATCTGTAATCATCTAGCCAATGTCCCGATCCGAACTGTAATCTAATCAGCCAGTCGATATCTCTCTCCATGTAAGTTACCGATCTGAAACAACGACTCCTGCTGCCATATAATGGGCCACGATAGAGTTAATCAGCCAACCGATGTCTCCTTAGATGGGCCACGATCGAGTCACCAATGTCACTAGCGTGAGCTAACCGCTGGCTCCACTTTAAGCTTAGAATCCTTATCCGGAAAGAGAGTTTAAGACACATCCGTAGCGAAGCACGGGCACTTTTTATGTTTAATTTTTCACCAGTGGCAACAGGGAAGAAAAGAACCAAATGTGCCAAACCAGGCATTATGGACATGGATGTGTTGATCTGGTGTGTGGAGTTCCCTTTCCACACCGTGCTTTCCTCTCCCACCATATAATTTAGGCGATGACAGGACACATTCATCGGAAGAAATATTTACTTCAGTTCTCCCATTGAAAAATATAAACATACAACTCGTCAGAAAGTGAGAAATGCATCATCATATTAATTTCCTGTGCCAATCCTAATTATTGTTGACCATGGTACACTAGAAGCATAAAAAAAGTCATAAATATAGAAGAATAACCCTGTCATGTTATGTAGAAGGCTTTCCACAAGTATAGTGATGAATGCACACAACACTGTGGAAATATAGACTATAATCATCAAAACTGTGGCAACCAATACTTGAAGAGACAATGAACTGTGGCCGCAAGTTTGTGATTGTCCCTTGCTTCTTCCTCAGAATCCTTGGGGTTTGTTTTTCGGGTCAAACAATCCATCGAATGGATCGTCATTTGATGAACCAATGATGTGCTCTGAATTACAGTCAACACTAGGGTAAAAACTGCGGCATGCAATATTGAGCTTGACCCGTTGGAAAGCCCTGTTTCGTGGCTGTAGCCGCCTTCGTTGGTCGGCAATCCAGTCCTCCGTTGATGCCCAGCCTCTCATGCACCCAACAATAGTAATAAGTTCAAGAACCTGTGCATTGGTAATAAAGAACTTGGCAAACCTAATATCAGATCTTTGGCCTTGGTAACCATTTAATACTACTCTTTTGAGATGCAACTCAAGGCTGTGGATTGGCATTAGTTTGTCATAGCGTCCCCCACTTTTGAATCCTTCTGATACCTGGATAAAAATATCATCATAAGAGGCAACTTAATTAGCTAAAACAAGTAACAAAATAAAAATAAGTTCGTGCTGCACAAAACTACAATACGGACAATTGGTATCATTCAAAGAGGCACCAAGCTAGGTTCAGTGACATGCAAAAGACATTGAAATCATATATTGGAGCACTTTTTGTGAGTGCTCTATATATTCAACGGGCATAAAGAATGGTTGGGTGAAAATGTACACAAGAGACAGTAAAAAGTTTAGGCAGTAGGCATCTCGGCATAGAGAATTTGTAGTCAATTCCCTCTTGATTGCGCTAAGATTAAAAGAGAATAGATAGCTCACCGAGATGTAGAGCTTCTCGAGGCACGGAAAACATATCAAGAAGTTGGTGACGACGTCGATGCGATCAACACCATCCAGAGCCAGAATCCTCACGGTCCGTAGCTTGGTTGACAGCCTGACGGCTTCCATCAGGGAACGCTGCTCTTGAGATACCTCGTCACAGGTCACACGGTTAATGCCGCGACGAGCCGCTTCGAAGACGGTGGTGCCAAGCTCGAGCTTGGAGATCAGACTGGTGGACAGGCTACCCAGTGCCCTCAGCCTAGGTGCGCTTACCACACGCAGCTGGAAAGGCTTCATGCCGGTCCGGTGGTGGTAGGGGACGACAACCAGATTCTGCAAGAGAGGGGCGTCCTCAATGACGACTTGCCGGAGCAGAGTCACGTCCGCTGACAGTTGGCACGTGTCATAATCAGCAGCAGATATTGCGAAGTGCCGAAGTGCAGGCGAGTCGATCCGCACCCGGGCGAACCCGGTGCAGTTGTTCAGTTCAAGGGCTTGCAGTGCCGGGCAGCCGGCGATCAGCCCGTGCAGTGTGGCTTCCGATATGGCCATGCTCTTGAACGAAATCTCCTCGAGGTGCGGGAACCGAAGGGAAGAAGGTGAGGGGAAGGCCAGAGACGCAATCCTGAGGACACGAAGCGTCGGAGCGAACCGGAGGGCGTGACGTGGCAGTGGGTCGTCCCCATAGGAAAAGACCGGGTCGATCTCGAGCTCCTGGAGGCCATGGAGCGCCGGGAGCTGCAGCCAGCAGGCGTAGCTGTCGAGGTCAGAGAAGTCGTGGAGCCTAAGGCGGCGGGCAGGGCCGGGGTGAGCGGCGAGGAGGCTGGACACGGTGGCTTCGTCGGTGTATCGCCCTTCAGTTTTTTCAAGGGATTCATGGCCGCGGTGGAGATCAAGGTTGAGAGGGGAGGAGGACCAGACGCGGCGCCACCGGGAGGAGAGGATCTGCACGCGGATGGCTTGGTCGGTTGGGAGGCAGGTCACGATCTCGCCGAGGATGCAGTCCGGCAGGAGGCTGATTAGGTCCTCCTTACTCATCGCCGCCGCGCGCCGCAGGGGATTGTGCGCCTCATGTGTCGCCGGTTAATTAAGGGGCTGAAAAAGGCACAATATTACGGCCGATTCCGAATAGGATCTCTGGCCACGATTCGTAACAACCCTTCTATCTCTCAGCCTAGCGTCAAGGGTAGCTGCCAACCTTCCATCTCTCACAGCAAGGCATCTAAATGTCGTGTTGTAGACCACGCACATGAGAATCATATATATGCCCATATTTATAAGCAGGATGAGAGTTGTTAAACCTGATCCTCGATCAATCTTCATGAGTCAATGTTAATGTACTCAAACAATAATAATGCTGCATCATGTGCCCACAAACAATTTTATGGGCACTACGATATTTAAGGATGCCATAAATGAATTTTAACATAACTATTTAGGACTGTCATATACTGCTTGGAAAGAAGATTATAGGAAAGATATATAAACGTTCTTTCATCTTTTGAATAATAACGTGCACAAATGAAACCCTGTCAGGCTGTCGCGTCACGTACAAACTGAAGTTAATTTAACAGGTTGGGAAACCCTGTTCTCGCATATTTTGCGTGTTTGCTGATGATCTGTAAATATTTTCTTTAATTTCATAGGCAGCCATGAGATTTAAGGTTACCATAAAAGAACTCGAACAGAATTACCAAGGACTGTCATGATGCTTGGAAATATTATGTGGAAGATATAGATCTTCTTTCATTTTGTATAAAAAAGTGGTGGACAAAAGTGCAATTGTCTCATTGCCTAATATGAGACATCATCAACCATCTTCATTCTTCAGCAACAAAATATTGCAGTCCATTACAAAATAAATAGATAAGGTTACATGCAACGTCCTTTTATTTCTCTGGTTCACTAGTAGAATAAAAGCCTATAATATCAGGCAAAAGAACACTGTAATAACGGGCAGCCTGCCCCTGTTATTATGTAAATGTTATTACAAATGAGGCCTCTCCAATATTGGTAAATGCGCACGTTATTACTGTGATCAGTAAAAAATAAAAAAGGACACGTGGCAACGGGCCAGCCTAGACCTAGCCCGTCGCTAGGCCCAGTCGCCAGCCCCGCCGCCGCCTCGGGATTGCCGGATCCGGCCGCTCCTTGCCGGATCCGAGCGTAGGGACGGGCCCATGCGTGTTGCTACCGGATCCGGCCGGGGAGGGGAGCCGCCTCGCCATGGGGCTGCGTCGCCATGGGGTCACCTTGCCGTGGGGCCGCGTCGCCGGATCCGACCGCTCCTCGCTCGATCCGGTCGCCTCCATGCCGGATCCGGAGCGGCAGCGGGTGGCGCCTCCCCCGCCCAGGAAGGGAGCGCCGGTGAGGGAGCGAGGAAGCGCGTGCTGGAAGAGAGAGAGAGAGAGAGAGAGAGAGAGAGAGAGAGAGAGATTGGATCGGGAGCTGATGAGAGAGAGATTGGATCCGGCTGTGCTAAGTCACATATGGAAGCTGCAGGTCCCAAATAAAGTGTGAATCATTGTCTGGAAAATGGCTAATGGTCGTCTCCCAGCGAAAGTTAATAAGTGGTAACAGAAACCGGAGGCAACTGGGATGTGCACAATCTATGCATGGATTGGGCCCGGAAACTGAGCATCATGCACTGGTAACCTATCCACATGCCCGCTACCTACAGCAAGCCATGCAAGAGTACTGGACTATGTCGGACGAACAGTTGTTGCAAGAAAACCGGAACGGGGGCTCAGGGTTCTGTACCACCTCACGATTGAGGAAGGAGGCCGGTTTGTGTTGATGTTATGGAGAATATGGCATGTTCACAATGGCTGGGTACATGAGCAGAGATGGCAGAAGGTGTCGGATTCAGTATGCTTCCTCCGCAGCTATGAGGAGACTCTGGCCACCTCTCAGGTGCGAGAGACCCCAAGCACGACTAAGGGCAAGCGGTCGGTTGTGGTCTTGTGGACTCAATGCGGAATAAGAAATGCCAGGACACTGATGGAAAATGGGAAGCCCCACCAGTTGGTTGGGTCAAAATTAATGTAGATGTCGCCTTTGATCATGCAGGTAAAGGAGGCGTGGGCGTGGTTATCCGAGCTACCCTACGGCGGGTGCTACTGACATCACGGCGAGTGATCTTCGACGGCACAAACGTAGAAGAGATGGAGGCAAGGGCATGTCGTGAAGACCTTGCGTTGGCAGTAGAATGGGTGGAGGAGAAGGCTATCGTGGAGTCCAACTGCCTCACGCTCATCACGACTTTGAAGGTGAGGGATAGAGCGAGATCGCTGTTATGCTATCTGTTGCAGGAGGTTAAGGAGCTAGGTAGTGCTTTACCGGAGGTTGAGTTCCTGGCCGTTAGAAGACAGAGAAACCATATTGTGTACGAGCTTGCACAGCTGGCGAAGAATATCACGCACACTGCAGTGTGGCAAGGTCGAGCACCAACCTGAGTACAGCACCTGATCGCTCAGGAATGTAATCATGTTACTGAGTAATCAATAAAGCTCTCTCCTTTCTCACAAAACAAAAGACTGCTCCATGATGGACATCGTCAAGAAACATAACAGCACATATGTATAAGTTCAGCACTAATTAAGGTTGAAGATGTTGTTTCGCAAAAGGTTGAAGATGTTAGGCCGGCTGGTGTTCCTATATTAGCTATAGATGTTCTTCTATCGCAACTAGTAGTCAGGTTTAAGATATGTGTATTTGTCTTATACCTGCTCTTGTTGAACTTTATGCTTTGGAATAATTTCGTCTGATAGATACTACTGATTGTGATGACACAGCAGGAGAACGAAGACATATATTTGTGCGTAGTTTCTTTGCCACACCCAACCCAACTGTAGCAAATATTTCTGTTGCCACCAGTCGCCATGATATCAGACTTGTCGCAGAAGGAATATTGAGGAACTGCTGGTGGTAAAACTAATCTCATTGTCACCAGTTTTTACGATGTTACATTTTATGTGGTTGATCATATTCATTTTTTCCACGTGGTGACATTTTTTCGGGGTTAAATACCATTTCTTTCGACTGTGTGATTCATTTTGAAAATGTGGTAAAACAGGGTCATATATTTTTTTGAAACAATAATAAGATGTAATTCTAATTTTGAACGTGTTAAAATTCAAAATAATACGTAGCTGAGGACTGTCTGAGACGTTTGTGATGCCTGCAACAGCAGCGTATATGGCTGGTGCGCGTCACCCGCGTGGAATATCCCTCGCGGGTCGCCGCCTCTCCAGCACCCATCCTGGGTCTCTCTCATACCGGCCATTTTCTCCGCGATCCCAAAGTATCCTATATAACAACATACCTGCATGCCTTTCTTGATCGCCCAACCCATGGCAAGGCACCGCGCCATCCTGCTCCTCGTCGTCCTCGTGACGGCCATCGCCGGAGCCTGATCCTCCATGATAGAGAAGAGGACAGCTCAAATGCCAAGACGAACACTCTGACGCCCGTGGGGGCGCCCATCGCCACAACCGTGCCGAAGCCGGAACCCGAGCCAGACCTTACCGCCGCTGCTTCCTGTCCTCGTGGTTTCTCCGATCGCCGCCACGTACTGCTGCCGTTGTTGCAACTGCCGGCCTCTTTGGCTTGTGAAGGGTGCATGTGGGCGCCCTGTTAGGAACAAGTTTTTAACACAGATTTTTTTACGTGTTGTAGTTGTAGCTGAGCCAGATTATGCTCATGCTCGTCTCTTCCTTCCCCATGACACTTGCCTATTTTCTTGTTTTCTGTTTGCTCAGTCACTTTTGTTGAATAGGAGATTCTGATATATGGTGAAAATGAAACTTGCGGCTTCCCACACCGGAACATCCAGTTTTGGTGGATTTAACGGGACCGGGATCAAGAGACTCAAAGCTGGGAATATCGTTATTTTCATAAGTGTGTCTATACGAGGTCGTGACAATCGTTTGTGGGCATTTTGGCTTGATTACAGTGGTGAAGCAACGATGCGTTTCAATCATCCATCAAGAAGACCAAACCATTGGAGGAGACAACAAACTAGGAACACGCTCTGTTTGATCAGTACTTCGGAAATGTTTTTGGTACAGTGCTCTGTTTTAAGAAAGTATACGAATCAGTCAATTTATTTGACTGGCTCGGCAATATACTCTTGATTATTCAACCGCTCCTTGCTCCCTTTGCAGTTCAACTGTTCCAGGAGAATAGAAGCGGGGCGGCGAGAGGCACGTTCCACCTAAACCTCACGCCAGTCAGGGGCTTCGAAAATGTGTTTCTACCACAGGTGATAGAGCTGTTACAAATACAAGCAATTTGATCTCATCAAAGTGCCATCAAAGAGACAAGAGAGTAGAGTGACAAGTCCATTGTATTGATCTTTGGATTACATATATATAGGGGTACAAAGGGTGTGTCATTAAGCATAAAAAACTGCCAACATAAATGCCCTAATGGCCATGAAACAGTCCATAACCATGGCTGTTACAACCATGATGATGGCTGTTTTCTAAGGTCATAAACATGGCCTTAAGAAGTCCTTCATTGCCTCTTTGATAGCACTTTGATGAGATCAAATTGCTTGTATTTGTAACACTCCCCCTTTTGATCGAATCCTTCTTAGAGATCAATATGCTTTTAAATTCCTTCAAAACCCCTGTGGGAAAAAATTAGGAATAATGTGTTTGATGATCACTCAATCATAAATCTGAAAGATTTAAGGAGTAATCTATGTCTTGATTTTTATCTCTAGAAAAACCCTGATTGGGGAAAAATTGAGATAAAGACATATGCAAGTTGATTATTTTATCTCTAAAAAACCCCAATGGGGAAAAAATTGAGATATGCTTGCACCAATTATTGTCTCGTTAAAAACTTTGTATGAGAAAAACCTGATGGTAAAAACTCATAAAAGAAAAGAGTACAACGGGACGCGTTTAACTAGGCTCATCGATCGGAGAGTCTCCCCCGATGTTTGCAAGTCTCCGAGCCGTCTCATACCAATCCCCTTAACACATTTTTCGAATGTGGCAGTAGGTAGAGATTTGGTGAATAGATCGGCCAGATTATCACATGATTTTACCTGTAAAATGTTTATCTCTCCATTTTGCTGAAGCTCATGAGGATAAAACAATTTAGGAGTGATGTGTTTAGTGACTTGGCTCTTGATGTAGCCTGTTTGCATCTGTGTGATACAAGCAGCATTATCCTCATGGATAATGGTGGGTGATTCCGAGGAACCAATACCGCAAGATTGCTCAATGTGGTTTATCATTCTGCGAAGCCATACGCATTCTCGTGATGCCTCATATAGAGCGATGATCTCGGAATGATTTGTGGAGGTAGCCACTAAAGTTTGTTTAGATGACTTCCATTAGATGGCTGTTCCTCCATGAAGGAATACAAAACCTGTCCGTGATCCGGCATTATGGGGATCGGACATGTAATCAGCATTTGTGTATCCAACTAAGGTGGGATCATTAGTTTTTCGAAAGAATAAACCAAGATCCCTAGTGCCATTCAAGTACCTAAGGATTAATTTTCCTCCGGTCCAATGACGTTTAGTTGGAGCAGCACTGTATATTGCTAATAGATTCACTGCGAAAGCAATGTCGGGCCTGGTGCTATTTGCTAGATACATGAGTGCTCCAATGAGGCTGAGATAAGGATATTGTGGTCCCAATATCTCTTCCCCTTACTCCCGTGGTCGGAAAATGTCTTTTTCTTTTTCGAGTGATCGAACAACCATGGGAGTCTTATTTGGATGAGCTTTGTCCATATTGAATTTCTTCAATATTTTGTCGATGTAGACAGATTGATGCACTAAAATTCCTGAGTGAAGATGCTCGATTTGCAAACCTAAGCAAAATTTGGTTTTACCCAAATCCTTCATCTCGAATTCCGTCTTGAGGTGATTGCGGGCCTCATCAATATCTTGGGTGTTGCCAATGATGTTCAAATCATCTACATACACGAGATATTATGCAAAATCCTGTAGAGGATCTTTTGATGAAGACACATGGGCAATCATTGTTGTTGGAGTATCCCTTCGTAGAAGGTACTCACTCGATCGATTGTACCACATTCTCCCCGATCGTTTAATACCATAGAGTGATCTTTTGAGTTTCACACAATACATATTGCGATTTTTGTTCTTATTCGGTATAGGGATCCCATCAGGGACCCTCATATATATATCCGAATCTAATGACCCATATAAATATGCGGTCACGACGTCCATCAACTGCATAGATAGACATTTTTGGGTTGCCAGTGAAATTAAGTATCGGAACGTTATTCCACTCATGACTGGAGAGTATGTCTCATTGAAATCAATGCCGGGTCTCTGCGTGAACCCTTGTGCTACAAGCCTCGCCTTATATCTCACCACCTCATTGTTTTCATTCCGCTTCCGGATGAAAACCCATTTAAAACCCACAGGGAAGGTTTTTGGAGGTGTATGTATCAACGATGAGAATACTGTCTTTTATTGAGGGAGGCTAACTCTGCTTCAATTGCTTCCTTCCATTTGTTCCAGTCCGAGCGCTGTTTGCACTCTGCCATGGACTTTGGATCTGGATCATTTTGTATGGTTTCGGCAATTGATGAGGCAAAGTATGTGTCGACAATTGTAGTCTTACGATCAAATGATTCTCCAGATTCAACATAGTTGATGGAAATTTCTTGTACCCCAATTGGCGGCTCGGTATTTCCCAATACGATAGTGTCGGGGTGTTCCAATATCCCATCATCAGAAATTGAGTGCACTGTTGATGTGGGGTGTGGATTTCTTGAATCCACATTGTGTCTCTCAACTAGAGGTTGAGTTTCATTTACTATGTTAGAGGAATCTTTCCTCTGTTTCCTCTTGCGCTTTCGAGGATTTTCCGTACTTCTCCCTTTCTCTGTTGAGTTAGGGAGTTGAATAGTTTTGTTTGGTACCTCTATTCTTTCCGGTACATTCCTTGCAGGAATGAATGATTTTGTGACACTTTTGCTCACGAGTAAATGAGTCCGGCAAATTGTTTGCAGCAGTTTGCAAATCAATTATTCTTTGAACTTGTCGTTCGGATTCTGCGGTATGAGGATCCTCCTTTAGGGAATCTAAGGAATCCCAATTTATTTCCGGGCATTCAGTGTGGTACTTGAATTCTCCCCTAATGCCGGAAAATGATCTTCGTTAAAGATACAATCAGCGAACCGGGCCGTGAGTAAGTCCCCTGTAAGGGGTTCTAGGTATTTAATGATTGACGGAGATAAATACCCCACATAGATCCCAATTTTCCTGTGTGGGCCCATTGATGTTCGTTTTGGTGGTGAGATCGGTACGTATACAGCGCAACCGAATTTCCGCAGATGGGAAATACTAGGAGGATCACCACGAACCAATTGCAGCGGGAAGCTGTATGGTATGCAGTTGGACGCAATTGTATTAAGTCACCAGCGTGTAACACTGCATGACCCCAACATGAGGTTCGTAAGTTGCAATTTTGCAGTAGTGGTACTGGCTATGAGTTTTACTCTCTTAATGAGAGATTCAGCTAAACCATTCTGGGTATGAACATATGGTACAGAATGTTGTACTTCGATTCCTAAAGCCATACAATAATCATTGAAGGCTTTGGAAGAAAATTCTGCTGCATTGTCCAACCTAATTGATTTTATCTGGTGCTCGGGATGATTTGCTCTAAGTCCGATGACTTGTGCAATCAATTTTGCGAAGGCATGGTTTCGTGTCGATAAAAGACACACATGAGACCATCTTGTGGATGCGTCTATGAGAACCATGAAGTACCTAAATGGTCCGGATAAGGGTTGAATGGGGCCACAAATATCTTCTTGAATGCGTTCAAGAAATTTTAGTTGTTCAGTCTTTATCTTGAGATGTGAAGGTCTCAAAATTAATTTTCCAATTGCACATGAGGTGCATACAAAATCTGAGGATTGTGGAAATTTTCTATCACTCATACCATGTCCACTTGAATTGCTGATGATTTTTCTCATCATCCCAATGCCGGGGTAACCAAGGCGTTCATGCCAAGTTTTGAATGAATCAACATTCTGAAAAATCACTTTGTATGCAACGTGTGGTACGGGTTTGATGTATGTGTAGTACAATCCGGACGAAAGAGAACACACTTTTTCAAGTGTTTGTTTGCCATATCCGAGTATCTTTGGTCAAGAGGAGAAACTCCTCATTGTTTTCTTCATGTGTGTGCACATGAATACCATTTTTCCGGATATCACGATAACTTAGTAGGGTACGTGTTGAATCGGGATACAATAATGCCTCCTCGATATGAATTAGTGTACCCATTAGAAGTGTGATAGTGGCCCTTCCGGAACCAACAATCATCGCATCGCGTCCCGCGATGGTCAAAATTTGTCCTTCTCTCTTAGTGAGAGTTTGGAAAAATTTTACTTCTCTAAGTATCGTGTTAGTTGTGCAACAATCTACTAGGCATATCTCTTCTTCCATTGGATTGACTCCCGTATCAATCTATATAATGCAAAAATTGGAAATTCGTAAGAATAATGACAAAATATAGATTGAACATACTTTATTGAAATAAATGTGCATTATTACAATATGATAGCAACATCATGTCTTTTATTACAAGGGTTACATTTGAGAATGTAAACCCTAAAGCTCGTGGAGCTTAATGGATGTTTCCAAAAATGTCATTGGAGGAGTACTCCGCGAGTATGTCTTCATAGTCATCATCTTCGCCTTGCGGAGTCTTGGTGATGCTTGGTCCCGCTTCTTGAGAGATGGGGTCCTTAGCTCCAATTTCCAATTCTTGAGAGGCAAAGTGTGCTTCAACGTCCTTGGTGTTCTGTGTACGACCCATGGACTTCATGTATAGATCAACAAGATGTTTAGGGGTTCGGCATTTCTTAGTAACATGATTGTAGCAACCACACCTATAGCAGGCGTTTTTGTTGTTGTTAGTATCATGTTTTGGCTTAAAAATGCCTTTCCTCTTCTTGTTGTTGACACGTGGCTTGTTGGCTCTTTTATGCTTGCCCTTGCCGGAAGAATTCCCAGATTTTGTGTTCCCGTTGGGATCACCTTTCTTCGCATTCGCATGTACTTCGAGCGGTGGAGCGAGTGCCCAATGGACGCTGGTTTGAATTCTTGAGTGTGAGCTCATGATTCTTTTCTGCCTGTTTCAATGTCTGAATGAGTGAAGAGTATTGGGTGAAATTCTTCTCGCGGTATTGTTGAGTAAGAATCCTTTACGAAGGGAGCATTGTAGACAAAGTCTTCTCAATTTCCTCCTCTTCGGATGGTTCTTTCTCACAAAACCGGAGCTTGGAGCATATCTTATGAACAGCATGGTTGAACTCATCTACAAATTTGAAATCTTGTAGACGTAAATGGTTCCACTCATGCGTTGCCTCGAGGAGGATGATAGCTTTGTGCTGTTCATATCGATTTTTGAGCGTCGTCCATAAAGCACGTGGACTCTCCTCATACATGTATTCCATTTTCAAATCCTGATGGATATGATTTCTCATGACCTTTAAGGCAGAGAAGTTGGACATGTTCGAGGGAGCAACGATCGGATCAGCTATCTCATCTATACATCTGTATAGTCCAAGGGTCGACAGACTCACTTTGAGATCCATCGCCCAAACGGGGAAATTTGAACCATCAAGAGCGAGGATATCAAACTCTTTGGTTGCCATTTCACCTACAATGTGAAAGCCACAAATTTTTGAGAAAATTATGGCATATATATGCAATTTTATGTGAATTCAAAAGAACTCAAATGATATTTTAAATCCTTTAATATTTGGTAGAAATTTGAGTTTTTCTAGAGGGATTGATACATTGCTGATGCATGATCATCCATGTAATCTCATACTCTGAATTTCTTCCTTTTTAAAGGATTTGATTGCATATAATAAAATTGTAAAGTAAAGGCGATGAAAAGGAATTGCATAGTGATTGAAAAAAAAATAAAGACATGAATATGCATAAAGTGCTTGAATATAAATTCATGTAGATAAAAATAGAGGAGTACATCTTGCTAAAAGCAATAACATCCACTAATTATTTGCTGAATTTAAACAAATTCAAAGTCCGAGGACTTGAATTCAAACACACTCAAAATTGTAAAATTGCGAAGTATTAAATAGGAAATGACCGTGGGCCGTTTCTGGTCCAGGAGGAAAAGCTGGGGTTGGCGTTTGGGCTCGTGCGGCCCATCCGGCCTGGTCGGCCCGCGAGAGAGGCGGCCAAAGAGGCCCAACCGGCCCGGGGCACGGGCGAGCACCCTTGGTGCGGCCTCCGCCACGGGCATGCGCCGGGGCGGCGCTGCCGCCGCCGCACTGCCGCGCGGGGCCAAAGGCCCGCCTTCGCCGCGCTCGGTGGCGGCTGCGGGGCCGCGCGCCGGGCCTCGCGTCCGGAAGCGCCGCAGGGCGCCGCGGGGCGGCCTTGCGCCCGGAGGCGCAGCTGGAGCCACACGGCAGGCCTCGCGCCCGGAGGCGCAGCGAGGGCCGCGCGCGGGCCTCGGCGCCCGGAAGTGCCGCGAGGGCCCGGCGCCCGGGGGCGCCGCGGGGGCCTCGCGCCCGGGGGCGCCGCAGGAGCCGCGCACCGGGAGCCGCGATCCGTCGCCACGGGAGCTACTGCGCCGCCGGAGGGCGCCGGCAGGAGGCTGCCGCGCCATGGATGCCGAGAGACGCCACCGGAGGGCCGCGCCGGTGGTTCTCCAGGTTCGTAGCCCCGCCTCCCCCTCTTCCTCCTGCCCTTTATTCATTGAATTTGATCCGATGATCAAGCCTCCCCCTCACCGGGAGGTGGGGGGCGACGAACTCCGCCGTGGGCGGACGTCCCGACCGGGATGTGCCCGGTCTTGATGAAATTGCGTGGAGGAGGAGAGGGAATGTCGGGGTCGGAGTCGACGTAGTCTGCTACGACGTCATCGGAGACGCCGGTGGCCATGTAAAATGGCGGAGCTCCGCGACGTGCAGCAAGGGTTCCTCGGAGGAGGAGTTCCGGCGGATTTGCTGGTGTAGGAGAGTACACCGCCGTCGCCGGTGTGTAAGTTGGAGAGAGAGGTTCCTCTTCCAAATTCTCCTCGGGCTGCTCCCTCCGCCTTGCAGTCCAACCATGGGGACTCCACCGGAATGCGTCCCGGTGCAGTGCAGTCCGGACGTGGTGTAGGAGATGGAAAACGGAACACCACCGGGGATGGACTCCTACTAGCTTCATCATAGGAGAAGGAAGTTGGAGATCGACGGGTCGTAGTACGGTCCATGTGACGTCGGGGAGGACGACTAGCATTGCTAGAATGTCGTCCCCTTGCCCGTCTAGGACGGCGAACCGGTGTCTCAAGAATGGAGTCAAGCTGCTGATGCATGAGGCGGCGAAGGTGGCTAGCACGGGAAGAAAAACGGGAGCCGTGGCGAGCCATCGTACCTTTGTTTTTGTCTCTAGCTCGTGCGTAGAGCGTGCTGATAACGTGTTGAGAAATGGCCAAAGATACAAGAGAGTAGAGTGACAAGTCCATTGTATTGATCTTTGGATTACATATATATAGGGGTACAAAAGGTGTGTCATTAAGCATGAAAAACTGCCAACATAAATGCTCTAATGGCCATGAAACAGTCCATAACCATGGCTGTTACAACCATGATGATGGCTGTTTTCTAAGGTCATAAACATGGCCTTAAGGAGTCCTTCATTGCCTCTTTGATGGCACTTTGATGAGATCAAATTGCTTATATTTGTAACAAGAGCTACCACCCCTTACCTTACCGTTATAAAACTTCGCGAGTCGATTTAACATAATCTATGGGGACATCACTATCCTAGCCAGCATGACTTAATAATAGTCATTATTTTTCAGATCATCTCTATTTACTGTTAATCTCCTCATGCCTCTCAATTTTGTGCACATGGGTCTTACTACTTTTTGGGATTCCAAGACTGGCTATTTTGCTTTTCTTTATTTTTCTGCATCAATGTAGGCTGACTGGTCATGAATCATAGCAGCAGTTTGACTGCTATTTTTATTTTGCTCCCTTGTATTTTTGTCCGTGATGCAAGTTAGGTTAACACACATGTAACTTGCTGTTGTAAGGGGTAGGTCAGGATGATATTCGAGGTCGAGCATGGAGTGGGAAGATATGCGTGGGGTAGGTCAGGATGAGTTCCAGCCCACGGAGAGAAGGGAAAAAAATTTCGGGCCTGTTTTGCTGTCGGGCTAGGCCAAACGAACGGACATTTCGCTCAACACCGGATTCGCGACGGCCTAATCGTAAAAAGTCAGAATGGGCCATTTCGGGCCTCATTTTCAGGTCTGCCAAACGAGGGACTTCCTATACGTAGATCGGTCGAAGGGAGTCAATGTATAGATCATATTTAAGATTCGTGCAAACTAGATAGACGTTACAGATTCAGATGGGTGGAGAAGCGAAGGGTGGCTAGTGCTGCCACATGTCGCCACAGGATTGAAGCGCGTGGGAGGGAGAGAGAAACCAATTGATTTCAAAATTTAAAATACGTTTTTCTTCCAAATCGTAACTCCGTTTTCGAATCCGTTTGCATCACCGTGTTATTTAGAATTAATTCTACGAAACGAGATCTGACATGAATATTTTTAATGTTTTTTTAAATCGAATTTTCATCAATATCTTCGATGCACTCGTATCAACATGTTGTTTATGCCGTGTCAACATTGTTAATGTTCTATATCAACATTTTTCTGAAAATATTGATTTTATCTTTCCGAGACGTTGATATGTATTCGTAGAAACGTTGACACGAGTTCTTTAAAATATTGATCTAGGATCTATGTTACGTGCTTCTTTGATACACCGCGAGAGGAGTCGTGGGGCGGATGGGCCGCTCTCGTGGGCTGGATGGGCTGCTCTACCGACGGGCTCCCGTCGATCGGTCAGCACATAGGATTTCCTGCCAAATGAGCCCTTAGATAGTTATAATATCTCAGCCCATCCGGACGTTTGCTTGGACTATGCCATTTATAAAGCCAGCGTATGCTATGCTAACTTCACTCCTATGCTAACTATGCTAACTCCTATTAGGGACACAGGATCCTCATCCAATGGACCCAGGTAAAGGTCGGTTAATTTAGCACTTAAGCCCCCCCACCATCCCCACTTAATCACGTTTTTACGCATAACTCCCTGGCGCCCTCTGTTGACGCCGTCCGCTCGTGAGTCCGCTCGCGTAACCGTGGTCGTTCCCTTCTCGTGAGCGCATGCAGCCAGGCGCACGGCTCGTGCTTGGGCATCGCAATGTTTGACTTCGATCCAGTCTGCTTTACATGAGTTAAGCGATCGTTCCAAGACGCCGGCGGTGTTAGCCTTGCATGGCATGCTCACGAGGGCACAGGGCCATGCACGATGAGTACATCCCTTGTTTGTCATGCACGATGAGTACATTCTCACAGTACGCATTGAGCCGTGGATATACAATACAAATACTGAAGTAATTAACAAACGAATGTCCGACATTGAAAAATAAATTCTTGTTTCCACAATGAGCAGCACGCATTGAGCAAAATTAACAGACGATACAAATATTTGTTAGACAGACAATCTAACACCAACTTTTAGGATGAGTTTGGGCAATTGCGTGCATCATGATCTGATATTTCCTTGCATTTTCCACACTTCCTTAATTTAGTCTTCTTCTCCTTGCTGCTCTTAATTCTTTTGCATCTCCCTTTGGATTTGAGATCATTTGGCGGATGAATATCGATTTCATTCGGAATTGTAGCACCAAGGAATGTTTTGAACTCATCCTGTTTACTAACCGTAGCAGCAGGAACGATCTTTTGGAGATGTTCTACTAGGCTGGCCAAGCTAGAACATAAGAAATTCATCCCTTGTTCAGAGTTCTTGGCCATTTGAGCAAGATCTTCAAACATGTTGCGCGAATCTGAAAGTTTTTTCCGCATTGCCACCTCCATGGGGTCTTTGGGCTTTTCATCTAGTATGTTGCCTTTCTCATCAAAGAATAGTTCCCTGTAAAATTGAGCAAAAATAGTACTCGGATCTTTGTCCATAATAAAAATTAAAGAACATAATAATAATATAGTAGTTACCTTTTACATGTTTTCGTCCATCTGTTCATAATAAATATTGCCGGTATCTCATTTTGCTTCTCGACTCTAAGAACTTGTATGATATGACGACACGGGATGCCATAAGACTCATATAATTTACAAGAGCACATAGCAAACATGTTTGACTTGGTCATCTCAACCACTCGCTCCTTGTCGGATAGGCTGCTGATGGTGACAAATTTTGTATCTTCGGATTCTGAAATACCTTGAACAATGCAATGGTCTCTTGCAGCTACAATTTGTTCTTGGATTTTACGAAAAACTTCATGTGTATATGTGACACTACACTTCTTCTCCATTGCCCACGGTGTCATCAATCTAGGAGTGGTGTGAAGACCGGCATTGTCGGCTTTCAACTCATCTTGACGCCGGCACTCCAAAGCAGTGTCAAATCTTAGCCGAACTCAACAAAGCTCAACTTTCTATGAATAAATCGGCTAAAGAAAGAGTTTGCACTCTCCGACCGTGAAGTGGTCCTAAGCAACGCTGCAAGAGGTATGTCCAAAAAGTATACCGGAATCCATGATTTGCGAATGGCAAACCTAGTGGAAAACCACTCATTCTCCATTCGTTCATACTCTGTTATGAGAGAATTCCATTGTGTCACAAAATCATCCGGATTCTCGGTCCCCCAAACACACTTGTTAAGTCTTTTCCAAAAAATTTCATCTTTATTTAAAGAGGGACCGATCTTCCTAGATACCTTTTCCATGATATGCCACATGCAAAATCTATGAGCTGTATCCGGTAGAACTCGAGCAATAGCAGCCATCATACTCGCATCTTCATCTGTTGTAATTAGATGAGGTGGTACTCCGCCCATAGCCTTAAGGAAGGTCTCAAACAACCATACATATGACTCGATCTTTTCATTTGCCAAGAATGCTGCCCCAAGGAAAACACTTTGCAAATGATGATTGACTCCCGTAAATGGCACAAATTTCATGTTATACTGATTGGTGGTATATGTTGCATCTACTGAAACCACATCACCAAAAATACTATAGTTTTTCCTGCATATAGCATCCGCCCAAAATACACGAACAAGTCGTCCTTGTTCATCCACCAAGAAGTCATAAAAGAAGGCAGGATTCACTTCCTTCTTTCGCTCTAGTTGTGCCACAAACATTTGTGCATCTACATCCTTGATTTTTTTTCCCGAGGTCACTGAAATAGTTTGACAAATCTCTCTTTGTGCATCCAACATTCTCAAACCCACCCACACTAACATGAAGAAGTCGATATGCCCGAGAGGTGCCAATGCTAGCCTTGTGACAACCGAACGAGTACTCTTTGCCCTCTCATTAACGATACGATTGGATCTTAGCAAATGCCTCTTATCTGGTGACACAAAACCATGATTGTGCTCCACAACCATTGAAGATATTCTGTATTTCTTATCACTTGTCAAGCTTGACAACAATATGTGCATTGCAACCACATCTTGATTCCATTATATTTGGTGCCTTTCTTTTCTTTTCAGATTCATGGCTGACTATTTGTTCGGTCTCATGTTTGTACCCTTCCCTTGAACAACAATATCGCTTGAATAATATTTCATCATTTTGCTTCTTGTGCGCTCCAACACGAACGAGAGAAACCACATTCGTGTGCATACAATTTGTAAAATTGCTCAACATCTGTTAGTGTATCAAACACCATTCCAACCACAGGCTTGAAATGCTCTTTGCAATTTGTGTTGACTGCATCACTTATACAAGAGAACTATAAAAGTGTAAAATTGTATGATTAACAAACCGGGCAACCTAACATTATGAACAAGAAAATGTATCGCGCATATGTTCGTTGTAACTCACATCTTTACTAGGAGAAGATTGAGGCCCGGGTGTGCTTGGATGTTCAAGGTGGCCTCCAACTCCGGCGTCGATTGCCTCAATGGAGAATACCTCCCTGCCGGCAGAATCCATGGCCCTTTAGCCCTTTTGCTTGCCTTGTTCAAGTGTATTCGATTTTCAACTAGACCGGCAAGGAAAATGATCTTAATCCTACAATATTCATGCCAACAGTCTAAGTCAGTAACTTGGATGAAGATAATAATGCAACTAAACAAGGGAACAAAACGATGTCCAGTTGCTTAAAATATTCTTCTACCTTGCGGAGGGTGAGGCAAACGACAGGTGAGCAGGTCAGCGTGTCCTGCGATCGGTGTGTCCATGCATGGATCATGCTGCGATCAGTGCCCCACGTGAGGTCCATGCACGGGCTGCACTGCCGGCCATAGAGGCAAATCGAAGCTGTGATTCTGCGCTGCGATCGGAAGGGGCAGGCGGCGGCGGCAGGGAACAAGGGAACAGCGAGCAGTTCGGGAAGGGAAACAGAAGGCTAGGGACGGCGTCAAGATTCGGAGGAGCGGAGTTATGCGTAAAAAACGTGATTAAGTGGGGATGGTGGGGGGCTTAAGTGCTAAATTAACCAACCTTTACCTGGGTCCATTGGATGGGGATCCTGTGTCCCTCATAGGAGTTAGCATAGTTAGCATAGCGAGTAGAGTTAGCATAGCATACGCTCCCATTTATAAATACATTTTTTTATTTCGTAATAAAGCTGGATCCCTTATCTGATGGAATTATTGGGCCAAAGCCCATTAATATTTCTATAATTCCTGGAAAATCTCAAAGGTCCATAAAGGGATGGTGAGAGTGCAATTTTTAGTATCACGTTTTGTTAGTGCAGGTGGAGGGAGACCAACTTATAAATATGGATGCTCTGCCTTCCTCGCAAGTGTGAGAAAGAGAGAAGGAAGACCACACGCGCTCGCCTCGCCTCGCCTCGCCGGACGGCGTGGGCGCGGCCACGCATCACCTGTATGAATGGTCCGCCAAAATCCGGCCCCTTGCCTTGCACGAGCGCGGCTTCCTTTTGCACTTTATTTTTACTGCGAGTCCAATACGTTTTGTCTTTTGGAAATCGACTCGGTTTAGGTTCGCCTAACCCTAACGGTCTCTCCTATATAAACGTATGGGCGCCGCCGCAGAAAATCTATCTCGCACCTACCTAGGATTTAGCCTCGTTCTGCGCTGCGCCGCCAAGACTACTCCATCCCGATCGTCCGCGTGTACCGGCGAACGGGAGAGCAGGTCTCCGGAACCAGCGCCTTCAGCGATCCTGCACCGGAAGAAGGCGAATAAAGTTTTTGGAAAGCGCTCTGCGCGACTGCTCGATCGCTTCCACCACGGCGCGTCTTCCCCGCCGCGTGAGCCAAGCACGTCGCTGTCTTCGCCGTGACGCTGCTGAACGTCGTCGTCAACTCCTCGACCCCGTCAGGTCGAAAAAGTACGTACCTTCTACTTCCATTATGTCTTCCATACTAGCCTTCGCGTTCTATCTCTGCATGATAGTTATGGATAGTATGGTAGATATTTTTATCTTCTTGTTTCTAGATCTTGCGTAGATCAGTCTAATTTAATTAGCAATCTGTTTATCATATTCATGATTTATTTCTGTATTAAATTAAAACTGAAAGTGCTTATATTTCCAACATTATCTACAGTTCTTACACTTGCTGGAGCTTGTGATCACAGCGAACTTATTACGGGAGCTTTCTAGAATTAATGGTTTCTCCTGCTTCCTTGCTCAACGTGTGGTAGCTGCTCTCGTCGCGTGGTCCAAAGAACATGAGTTCCTTGCTGGCTACTGCAGTAGCCGGCTGTCAAAAACAATGCATTTCTTTCATAAAGAAGGTGGGCAATCCGATTTTTTTTGAAAAAAAGGGACGGCCAATCCGTGCTCTAGCTCCAGTAGTTTTCGATAAGACCAAACATGCAAAGAAAGCCATTTGGGGCGATATACGAGACACAAAAATATCTTTTCGTCACGCTCGCCATCACAGAAACAGGTCAGCATCATCAAACGACTTTCTCGCCTTCCCGTCCCTCATCCTCTCGGCACTACTGCCAGCTACCACTCTCCTCCCCCAAATTGTCTCTACTTCGCTGCAAGTAGAGATGTGTTGGTGCTGGGCTTGACCGGCGGCGACCACCAGCGAGCCATGGCGAGCGCCGCGCGCCTGGAAAGGCTGGTGCTGGCCTTGAACGGGCAGCGGTACGAGGTCGCCAGTGACGAACTCGACCCGTCGACGACGGTGCTCGAGTTTATCCGGACACGAACGCCATTCAGAGGGCCTAAACTCGGCTGCGGAGAAGGTGCGTGTGCTAATCTCTGCTCCTCCGGCAACTTCAGATTTCCTGCTTTTCTTGATTCACGTTAGTGTGTGTGTCTTGACTGCATACATGTCTAACCTGTAACCATTGCTCTTCCGTTAAGAAAGTATATGCAAGTCCTTTTTTTTAACACAACAAGCCTTTGATGTTATACGCAATTGGAAAGAGAATAATCTTTTCTTTGTTGGAAAAGAAACACATATTTATTCGCATGTATAAGACGAGCATTATTGGATGCCTATCTAGGTGAACACCGTCTCCTCTCTGTTTTCCTCCTAGCATGCATGGCACTGTACGGACATGTTTACAATATTGGTTTTACAAATGTGTCAAAATTAATTATCAAAGATCGATGCACAAAACGAATAATATCCAGCTCTTCGTGGACCATCTGTATGAGCAGATTATATAAGGGACAAGGATTCACCCATAATATGGATACAGTTTCTGTGGTTAAATACCGTTCCAGCGTTCCAGGATCGCTGTGGTCAGCAATACGTCGCTTTCGTTCATTTCTTCACATATATATGGATACAAACTAGAAATGATAATGAACCATAGAACAATTTATTATTCATCAAATTTGATGTACTCCCTATAATCCAGAATATAACAAATTTTAAGTTTATCTAAAATAAAAAGTTTTCAACTTGGGCCAGTATTAATGAAAAAATCATAAAGCTTAAACATATAATGTATGTATGTATATATTTAGGTAACTATTTCACAATTTATCTAGTAATATGAGTTAGAATCTTCAAACTTTTGATGGCCAATAATATAAACTGGCTATATTTTAGAATGAATGTTCTCCTAATTTCCTTATATCTACGTACGTTCTACACAATTAATCAATTATGACCATTTGATTGGAGCCTATGTGGTGACCGCTAAACACCGTGACCGGTGAGTCTGACCTTTCTTTATGGTTGATTATGACTGGGCGTTGTGAGATACTGACCTTTCTTTATGATGGTCGATTGTAACATGTTTGTGGTGACATAGGCACACAGCGTGACCTTTGTTTATGGTGTTCTATCATGGATCTGTTTGATCCCTCGATCTAGTAGTCTCTTAACGATCATAGTTCAAAAGTGAACATAGTTTTAAATAGAAAAGCTTCTTGTCCAGGTTTTTTTTCTTCAAATCAGATACTTAGATTCTAAGAGCACCCATGCATAGTGCAAATGAGCTTCAACCACTGCATATACCTACGGCTAGATGTGAAAACCGTTAGGCGGAAACCAAGACGGGAAAGTCCGGAATGGAAAAAATCAGGAAAATACCGGAAACAGGCGGAAATATATTGGTATCCATCTAGAACCGGTATTCAAGTCAGGCGCCCCACATAACATCTTAAACTGATATCAATCAACACAAATAGATATTGAGAATGTGTAACACCTGAAGTTTTCATTTTCTTAATAAACTAAAACTTGTTAGTTAATTAGGGTGTTAACATTAAAAATATTAATTTTATAAGCAAATTAAATCAAGTGTGTTGCACTCATGCTGAATAGTTTCATATACAATTTTTTATTTGCACAAAATAATTTATAAAATCATGTAGAAATTCAAGTTCCAATGCATGAGAAAATAAGAATAGATAGAAACTAGAAAAGAAAAAGGAAAAGAGAACCCCTCCATGGTCTTGGACCAATTCCCCAACCACGGCCCATTCCCCCTTCCTTTCTCCCCTCTCCGGAATTTTCTATACGTAGAGCAATCTATCGGAGTCCGTTAATAATCAGTTCATGTGTTAGCTTCTCATTGGAGTGGACTGGGAGGTGAGAGAAAAAGTAACGATTATGAAACTTTAAACGTATTTTTCTCTTGAACCTTGAATCTGTTTTTGAATCCATTCGAACCTACTTGTTCTTTAGAATTAATTCTACAAAATGAATATTTTAAAAATATATTTTTTCATCAACATTTTACGTGCACTATTTCAATATTTTTTATGTACTAAGTTAACATTTTTAGAAAAAAAATTGACACAATTTTCCAAAAATATTAACACAATTTCCCTAAAATGTTGATACGTAAATTTCAAAATGTTGAATTTGTATCTAAATTAGAAATATTATTATGACTAAACTTTAAATGAATAATTGTGATTAAAACATAAAAAATAAAATTAAAATCTATCTTGTTTGTAGGCTGGCTCATAGGCTATTAATGGTCTAATCTACACCTTGTTATAGATTAGTCATAGAAGGTCCCCTTCTTTCCTCCTTAACTTGGTTGACCACGCGCCGCCCATCTACTCAGCTACTACTGCTACGTAGCTTGGCCGAGCTATGTGCATCCTACATGGCCCTACTGACCGGTAACTATGCAAAATTCCACTCAGATGGAGATTAGGCAGGCCCTATTTCTCCTACCCACCGTCCAGGAGTGAGGGTCCTCTGAAGTAATTAGGTCAGTCTCGGTAGAGAGTGTCATCACACGGTTATCAAGAAGAAATTCTGAAGAACCGTATCGGTGGAGGGTCATGGTGGGTCATGGTGATGACACTCATCTCTCATCCCATGACACTCACTCTCTTCTCACTCATGTCATATCAGCAAATTTAATGCTCATGACACTACCATGACACTTCTATTAAAATTGGCCTTAGAAGTCACTAACATGTGGGCTTAAAAAATGTGAGATCCATATGTCAGTCTCTTCTAATGCAAATGCACAACTGTAGAGGATCTCTACTCACTCCGTCACTCGTTCCCTTGTCTTAACGTATTTATTTTTCTATTGATAGCATCTGGTGCATATACATGCATCAATCCCTAGTTTTTCCATTTGAAACCCCCATTGATACAGGGGTGACATACGTGTCCGGATGAGAATATTCTTTCATGATTCTTTTAAGCTACTATTGTCCATGTTTTAAAGAATCTTTTCATTTAGGATGCTTTTCTTTTAGGCGCCGGCTTGGATGACTGCATGGTAGTTGGTGCTTCGTTTGCAAAACACGACATTCATGTCTGTATCGCCGGGCACCTGTTAATAAAATACGGAGTACTTCAAATTGTAGCCCTAGCATCAGCTCATTAACGCACCAACGACGGTGAAGCAAGTTGGTTTTTCTTCGAGGGGTTCGCCTTCTATAGATGAGGAGTTGATGCCCATGGGAAGAAACCGGAAATAAAATAGAAGTTTTTCGCTACACAATACTGATTAGTAGTTTTAAAAAATTACTAGTCAATATTGTAAATTTACTAATAATTACTCCTCTATTCTCCTAATGATGTCGTTAGGACAGCAAAGTTAGTATAAATTTACACTAACTTTCCTGTCTAACGACATAATTAGAAGAACGGATGGAGTAATAGATTTATATTTTTTATAAAATATAATTTTGAGATATGAACAACTTTATTGTAAAGTAAGAATAATAGTTAACACATTATTAATATTAAAGATTAATTAGATTATATTTTTCATTTATATTATTATGAAAATAAAAATTAATCATGATAAATCTATTGCTTTGACGATATTACCCTCAATATGATAAACTACTGGCTAATAGTTATGTATTTTTGATATCATATCTCAACTATTTGATCAAACTACTCACCAGTAGTTTTAAAAAACTACCGGTAAGTATTATGGACCGTAAAACTCCTCAAACAACAAGGACCCATATAAAAGTGGTTGATGTGATGTTTCCACTATGGATGCTCTAAACCAAGAAGCACATTCACCCCATCTAAAATCAGTTTTTTCCATAATAGCTCCAAAAAAAGGTCAGATTATAGTTTTTCAACAATGAGGATCAAACAGAGCTCTCCATAGTTTCTTTTTTACACTAGTTTCCAAATAGGATGCATCTAATGAACATTTAGACTGACTTCAACAGCGCTATGCAAATGCAAAAAAGGCTCCCCAATCGTTACTCGTGCATTCCCGATCCTTCTCTAACGAGCATGCAAAAGGGAAGGCACTTTTGCCTTTGAGGAGAGAGGTAATCTAAAAATGAACACTCTCACTCCTCGAATGCATCCGACGATCCCGTTGGCTTCGACACGCGTCACCAAGCGCGCTTGAGGTGAGCGGTGGTGGCGGGAGCGGAGGAGGCGGCGCGAAGGGCACGGCGCGGACGCGGGCGTGATGGCGGTGGACGCGAGAGGAGGCTGCAAGACGCGAGCTTGCGTGGAGGCGGGCGTGTCGTGACACGAGCTTGAGGCCTCTCCAATATGTAGAAGGCCGGAGGCGGAGGCATGACCGCAGACCGGTGGGCGACGAGAGGGAGGCACAGCGTGACAAGGCGGAGGGTGGGGACGTGCGGCCCGGAGGTGCAAGGTGGGGATGCGCGGACCGGCGGTGCAAGTTGGGGGTGCGCGGCCCGGCGGCGGCGTGGGGCGAGCAGTGGCGGCAGCAAGCGCGACGCAGGAGCTTCACGATGTCAATGGAGTTTGACGTCGTCGTCGTCGTCACGATCGCACGAGCTGCTTGAGCGCAGGGGCGACGGAGCGGCACGGGGCGAGTTGCTCGGTCCGCGATGCGAGGCGAGCGAGACGGACCGCGCGCAAGGACGAGCAGCGACGGGGAGTGGCGAGCGGCGCACGGGGAGCGGCGAACGGCGCACGGTGGGGAGTGAGCAAAGAGCTGCGCGCAGGGGGAAGAACTGGAAATTGCATTGTGTTTGTTGGAGATCTCACAGAATGCATACCCCTCGTGTTGCTGGACACGGCATGCATCCTTCCATTTGCCTCTCAAAATTGCATGTCATTGTTGAAGTCAGTCTTATATTGCAGTTGAAGCCTCAAACATCATTTGAGTATGACCACATGGAGATATCCTTGTTATTGATGGGGACGTTGCCCACCATAACAAAAGTAATTAGCCATAAATACAATACATGTGCCAAATTAACACTCACATTCTGAATACAACTGGTAAGTACATGTGTTGGACTGGTTGCAACAGCCCTCGGTATTAAAAGGAGTTTTCTGATCCAAAATAATTAGTATTATTTTTCTTTAACTAATAGTCATTAGTTGTGGGTAGTTAAGTAATTGCATTAAAGTTAATTAATTTTATTTATTTATATGAAATTTTGTTAATTGCAACAAATAACTTAGTAATAATGATGAATTAGATTATGAAAATAAAGTACACTACTAGTTTTATGTGCATTATAATAATAAAAGTAAGTATTAAAACTATATTATTTTGACAATATTACCCTCAGTAATAATTTTTAGTTATTAATTCTCAAAATTAAATCTACAACCAATAGATCTAACTAGTGATCATTAGTTATGAAAGAAAAGCTCTCGAAATTAAACATGGTCCAAAGCTACCAGTGTGTCTGATAATCTATTACATCTAAACAAACTAAACAACTTGAAATTAATAAAATTTAGCTCGATCAAAGAACAAAGCTTGTTAATCAAACCACCCACCAACGTCATGTCATATAAGAGCTGGGCGAAATAGCTTGCTTCACCAGGGTAGCATCCGTCTCTTGAAGAGCTTTGGGGTGCAATTGGTTGGCTGGTTTCAGCCGAACCAGGCTCCCGGGGTGCAACCAGCACATGATTGGATGGGTGCAGCAGCAGCTGGGCCTGTCTCACGCGATGCAAGATTCCCTCCTCAGTCAGGCTTTACGGATACGGAGAAAATGGTCGCATCCGGTGAGCCAGCTGAACCAAGCTCTCGCGAGCGCGCGAGTTGCATGTAATGAGAGAGCAGTGGTGCAAGACCAGCTATATATCAAGGCAATCAAACGAATGCTCCACTCAGCCATGCTGTGAGTACCCAGGTAACCAAACAAAGGACTTTTGCATGTAGTAAGCCTGGCTAGGTGGAACCTAGTTGGTAAATACGATGCAGGACACGCTCATACATACAACCAATCGCACCCTCGGTGCCTGACAAGTTCCATACTATGGCGGGATCGCGTTCCAGTAATAGGAGCAGAAAGGAAAATGATCGAACATGGCACTCGCTTGGCATTGCTGATAATTCATTCAGGTTTTAAGAATGTTCACTAGGAGAGGATGATTGTTGACGCAAAATTTGCTTACTTGGCAGTCAAAACTATATTCTTTTCCTGCAAAAAAATTCACAATTTTCTCTTTCCTTTAAAGTAGATATATTTTTTAATTAATTAACCACACATCACTACTTAAGATCATAATACCATTGGAAAATGCTGTAGGTCTGAGTCCGACCATGTCCTCCTGTGATCCCTGCTTCACGCCCTGATGACTGAAGGGTTTTTCCTTCTTTTTTTGAGTCGATGACTGAAGGCATTTGTTGGATCACATGCATTGTGTAACTATTCTTACACTCCCTCTGTCTAAAAATATAAGGATTTGTTGACTTTCTGATTTCTCGTTTGACCATTTAAAACTAAAGAAGGTGTCCTTAAAATATACCTAAGAATAAAGTATATTGTAATAAAATAAATAAATTTTTAACAAAATTTTTAAATAAGACGAATGGTCAAATATGGTATTTGAAAGTCAACAAATCCTTATATTTCTGGACAGAGGAAGTAACTCACATCATCTAAAGGAATCGTACGTGTGTTTTGCTGCTGCTAGTTTCCGTAAAACAAAATATCACTACCACTTGTTTCTGAAAATAAAAGAGATAATTGCAAAAAACTGACCCTAATTTCAAGCCTTACTATATGATTGACCTGTATTTAAATATGTGCATATGACCGTATTTCTCTAAACTAAAGGAATTGATTAGCCCCATATGGATCATTAACGGTGTTAAATCTATGGTAAAAAAAGTCCTTGCAACTTGTACATTATGTTTTTTTACGAAAATAACATTATATTCACAAATCATAAATCATAGAAAAAATAGGGATAGTGAAACAGGGATAGTTAAACTTTGAAATAGGTATAGTGAAACAATTGTCCAGAAAAACGCCATCGCTAGTGTTTCGTTATTAGTACCCGACAGGATTGAAATAGTGAGGCCATCTACTATAGTATTGACGAGGGTGTACGGCCTTTTGTAATAAAGACCTTTTATGATCTTTCACAGCCCAGTTCATAATCAGATACTACCTCGGTTTAGAAAAATATAGAGGATTGTTGACTTTTAGATATCACATTTGACCATTCATCCCATTAAAATGGTATATAATAATGCAAAATAAGTATTTTTTATTATATATATGTCATAATAACATAAACAATAGAGTAAAATGCCCTAGAGATACATGAACTTGTGCGGTCGTGTTGTTTAGATCCCTGAACTTTCGTTTGAATTTTTAGTCTAGAAACTTGTTAGCATGTATGCTTTATGTCTACAAACTTTAATTTTCAGTTGTAGGTCTACATACTTGTTCGTTTATATAATTTAGGTCCATTAACTTTTCTCAACAGTTATAAATTCAAAAATCTTTTAAGTGATGCACTATTAGATCAAAATATTCAATGAATATTGCATCATTTAATAAGCTTATGAATTTATATCTGTTAAGAAATATTGATGGACTTAAACGATAAGGACAAACAAGTTTGTAGACCTAAAAATTTTGTGGACCTAAATGACACAAGTAAAAATTTTATAGAACTAAATGACACAAACAAACAAGTTCGTAGACCTAGAAACGCAAAATGAAAGTTCGCGAATCTAATAAGTTTGTGTACTTAGAAATACGAAATAATCATCTGTGGAACTAAATGACATAATGACACAAGTTCATATACCTATAGTGCTTTATGATAAATTAATGTTTATCATAAATATTTTGGATAATAGTCATGGTTGAAAGACAGTAAATGCTAACATTGCTGGCCGGAGGAAGTAGCAAAACGAACCTCTGCTTCGGTCCCTCACCATCCCTTCCTAGCGTCACGGCGGCAGCCCCCGTTCTGCCTATTCCTGGGCCCAATGAGCCGACCGAAGAACGCGGCTGCGGCTGCGGCTGCGGCCGGCACCACAGTTATGTTCCCTCCGGAGCGGCGCTCTTGCTCCCGCCCTATTCCACAGCCAAGGCGTGTAAGGTAGGATTTGTAACCATGTTCTGTTTTGTGTGTCGAAAATGCGAACCTTAGATTAATAAGGTAAATTTTTTTACAGTTCTTGATTCTAGGGGAAGATCTTGACAGGGCTAAACTTGAACCATTGCGGATCTGTACAGCAGAGGAAAGATAGCAGTATAGCAATATTCAGAAGAAGATTTGCTAGTCGTTATTTGGAGGAAAATTTTTGGCTGTGATTGTTTCTCTTTTCTTTTTATGCGATGGTGGTTCTTCTTGGTGGATTGTACTCAATTAATATCTTGTGAAAATCAGGAAAATTTCTTAGAAATCCCAGGGCATAGTTCTAACCTTGGCACCTATACTATATGACTCTAGAAAGTAATACTTGTCTGTTGGCTGGGAACTATTTCCCATTATCTAAAAAAAAAGTAATACCTGTCTGTTGTGTTTACTGCAGGAGGATGTGGGGCTTGTGTAGTCCTTGTAGCGAAGTATAATCCAATAACAGATGAAGTGACTCAATTTTCTGCAAACTCATGCCTTACGCTCATTTACAGTCTAAATTTCTGTTCAATTATCACTACCGAGGGCCTTGGGAATGCCCGTGATGGTTTTCACTCTGTCCAGGAAAGAGTGGCTGGGTTTCATGCCTCTCAGTGTGGCTTTTGCACTCCTGGCATGTGCATGTCGATCTTCTCTTCCCTTGTCACCGCTGATTATTCTAAGAGGCAGAAACCAACTGATGGGTTCTCCAAACTAACAGTATCAGAAGCCGAAAATGCTTTCTCGGGTAATTTGTGTCGATGTACTGGTTACCGACCAATTGTTGATGCCTGCAAAAGTTTTGCAACAGATGTTGATTTGGAGGATTTGGGTCTCAATATATTCTGGAAGAAGGGCAATAAGAAACCAGATGCTAGTAAGTTGCCAGGCTACACTTTCGGTGGTGGAATCTGCATTTTTCCAGACTTTCTAATTTCTGAAATCAAAACTTTGCACAATAAGCAGGATGAGGCTAACATTACAGTCTCCATGGAGAACAAATATCATCCTAGGTTGTTAAGTAACACTCTTTATGATGGAATCTGTTCCTTTCTGGACTGTCTAACATTTGGCTCCAAATCATCACAAAATCACGTGAATGAAGCTAAGAATACAGCCTCCAAGGAAGGCTGGTATCGCCCGACAAGTATTAAACAGTACCACAATGTAATAAATTCTATTCAACCTAGTGAATCTTCTGTCAAAGTGGTGGTTGGGAACACTAGTGCTGGTGTGTACAAGGATAAGGACATTTATAGTAAATATATTGACATAGGGGAATTCCAGAACTTTCATCTATCGTGAAGAAAGCTGGGGGCATTGAAATTGGAGCGGCGATAACGATATCTAGGACCATTGAAATACTTGTACAGGAAAGCAAATCCATATCCTCCCCAGATGGAAGTGTTTTCAGAAAAATTGCTGTGCACATGAGCAAAGTGGCATCACCATTTGTACGTAACACAGCAAGCCTTGGAGGAAACATAGTTTTGGCACAGAAGTACCTATTTCCCTCAGACATTGCAACTGTACTTCTTGGTGCTGGTTCAACTGTTTGTCTTCACGATGCAGGAGAATCATGGCATATTACTTTGGAGGAGTTCTTGCAACAATCCCCACTGAATCCTACCACTTTGATAATTAGCATTTTTATTCCACAGTGGATTTCAGGATCTCAGAAAGAAACGAGTTTGACCTTTCAAACTTACCGAGCCGCTTCTCGTCCGCTTGGAAATGCTATTTCATATGTAAATTCTGCCTTCTTGGGGCATGTTTGCTTTGATGAAACATCAGGTGAACTTGTAATGAGTAACCTGCGCTTAGCCTTTGGTGCATATGGAACAGAGCATGCTATTAGAGCCAGGAAAGTGGAAAAGTTCTTAACTGGTAAATCAGTCACTGCATCAAGTGTCCTGGGAGCAATTCAGTTACTAAGAGAAACTATTGTACCAATAAATGGAACATCGCATGCTGAATATAGAATCAGTGTGGCTGTTGGATTTCTCTTTAGTTTCCTTTCTCCACTTGCTAAAGACATGGCTGTGCCTAGAATCTCTGAGTTGCCACTATCTTCACGACAAGAAACAATTTCTGATGATGAACATAAACCCATTGGTGAGCCAACAAAGAAGTATGGAGTTGAACTTCAAGCTTCAGGTAACTATACAATATTGCAACTAATAATACATTTATGACTTTCTTTTTTAAAAGGGAACCATTCCTATCATATATATTTACTTTCCAATGTATCCTTCATTGAGAACATCAGTCCATCTTTCCTTTTTGTGGTATAGGGGAGGCTGTATATGTCGATGACTTACCTGTCCCAAAGAATTGCCTGCATGGAGAATTTATTTACAGCACTGAACCTCTTGCTTTTGTCAAAAATATTAAATTCAAGTCTTCATTAGCATCTGAAAAGATCATCACAGTTGTTTCTGCCAAAGATATTCCTAGGAATGGGGAGAATATTGGATCAATGAGCACGTTTGGTGATGAACCTCTATTTGGGGATCCAATTGCCGAGTTTGCTGGGCAAGCTCTTGGTGTTGTTGTAAGTATCTATTAAGTTTAAAGCTATCTCTCTGTTTCCTTGACAAAAGATTTTAAAGATCATACGACAGACATTTCTAAATGTTGTGTTTTCATCAGATTGCAGAAATGCAGAGTTACGCTAACATGGCGGCAAAACAGGTTCTTGTTGAATATGACACAGTAGATTTGAACGCACCGATCCTAACAGTGGAACAAGCAGTGCAAAACGGAAGCTATTTCAATATTCCTCCTACTTTTTATCCCAAGCAAATTGGTGACTTTTCCATGGGCATGGCTGAAGCTGATCACAAAATTCTGTCAACCGAAGTATGGTGACTCATGCCCTTGAGAGCTAATTATTTGTCGTCTCAATTGCTACGGAAAATAAAATAATTGAAATAACATATCACAGACTACTTTTACCGTTTCATAATTAGGTATCCGGAATTCTTCTTATTCTTTGAATCTTTTGTCAACTGAATTATACCAATTACACCAAATGAAACATTCACATCAGACAGTAAATTGGAAACATAAGCAAACTATCAAGATGGCTTCGCTGTTTCCTTGATATCGTTGCAGCAGCTGCTGATGTGCATCAGCAGGGTTAATATATTGGGGGTGTTGGACAATAAAAGGAGAGCAACTTTGCTTGCCACAATGAGTTTTGGAATTAGGCAATCTCCAATAATTATGTTTGATTATTTTTCACCTCATTTGTTTACGTGTAACGTGTACTTGTTCCATAAACATTTGATAAGAATAAATTAGTATTATTTCAAGATTTCAAGTGTAGACTGCAGAGTACTCTTCATTGTGTAAAAATACATTTCAAGTGTGATGGCCCGTGGTCGTTTCCATTGTGGGAAACCAACTGAAAATAATTATGGCATTTTTTTTGTCCTCAAATATACTTATACTCCGGATATGCTACTTTGATCACTGCAGGTAAAACTTGCCTCTCAGTACTATTTCTACATGGAAACACAGACAGCACTAGCTATTCCAGATGAAGATGACACCATGGTTGTCTACAGTTCATCACAAAATCCTGAGCTTGCGCAGACTGTCATAGCCAGGTGCCTCGGTGTTCCACTCGGTAATGTGCGTGTCATTACCAGAAGAGTCGGAGGAGGATTTGGTGGCAAGGGATATCGATCCTTCCCTGTGAGAATCTCATTACTTATACCTTTAGTGTTAGTGATTAATGTTTTTCCATATCAATAATTTAATTATAGCATATTGTTTCTTTCAAACTTGTTGTTGTTGTTATTTCTTTCAAACTTGTCTACAATAGTTTCTTGCTTCTAAGGCTTGCTTTTTTATAAGATATGAATGTTAGTGTTTAATGTTGTCGGTAGTCCAAAGCCGTCAGTGTGTGTTTGAGTCAGAGTCAGAGGAGGAGTCAGTTAGTTTCCAGTAGTAGGTTGTCAAGCCTATATAAGAAAAGCAATGTAACGAGAGTTGTGGGGGGCAGGCACAGAAGCTTTGTGTTTGTGTGTGCTAATTACAGAACAGAAGGTATTGTTCGTGAGTTGATCTTGGTGTGTTTGGAATTTTGTGAGTTTCCTTTCCTTCGTTTGATCCCTGTGGTCCTAACAATGAATGTTAACAAAAGATATATCCCAACCTATCTTTCTACAAATGTATATATCAGAGGAATTTTATGTTTGGAGGTACTAATTTCCTTGTGATTTGTAGCTAACCTGATCAGAAATTGTATAATTGCTTTTACCATATACCCAAATGAATATGAGATTGGAAAAACATACTATACCTTTTGATTGAGTTAATGGGATAAGATCCAATGTGTTTGTTTGTTTGTTCTTGATATTTTAATTAATGGTAGTTTATAAGACACACATGAGATTTTGTTCTTCTTTTCCCTAAGGAACAGTATTGGAATTCCGAGGTGAACTAAATTCGTATTAACATAGACTAAGTAGGTCTTTAAGACCAAAGCATACGAGGCAGCAAGATTTCTTAAGAAAATGAGATTAATTTATAGTATGCATGATGAGATTAATTCCATGAACAGGTTCATTTGATTCCCTACGTGTTCCTACTTCATTGGGCAGAGTACAGAATATAATTTGGGGAATTGCTCCTCACTGATGCAGAGGTTTTTTGTAGGTTGCAACGGCAGCTGCACTTTGCGCATACAAGTTAAAGTGTCCTGTGAAGATATACCTGAATCGTAACACTGATATGATCATGGTTGGTGGTAGGCACCCCATGAAGGCTCGTTACTCTGTTGGTTTTAAGTCTGACGGAAAAATTACAGGCTTACACCTTGATATACTAATTGATGTTGGGATATCTGTAGATTTAAGCCCCCTTATACCTAGTGGTGTTATATCAGGTCTAAAGAAGTATAACTGGGGTGCTCTCTCCTTTGATATCAAGCTTTGCAAAACAAACAATACATCCAAATCAACAATGCGTGCTCCTGGAGATACACAGGGCTCTTTAATTGCTGAAACAATCATTGAACATGTTGCTTCAGTGCTATCTCTTGACGCTAACTATGTCAGGGAAAAGAATTTTCACACCTATGATAGTCTTGTGTTGTACTTCCCAGGAAGTGCAGGCGAATCTTCTACATACACATTGCATTCTATATTTGATAGATTAGCGTTAACTTCAAGCTACTTGAATCGTGTGGATTCAATTCAGCAATTTAACAGCAGCAATAAGTGGCTGAAGAGGGGCATCTCATGTGTACCCTTGATCTTCGGCATATCACAAAGGCCAGCTCCTGGACGAGTTTCTGTTCTTAGCGATGGTTCTATTGTGGTTGAAGTGGGAGGAATTGAAATTGGACAAGGACTCTGGACGAAAGTACAGCAGATGACAGCTTTTGCTCTGGGGCAGTTGTGGCCAGAGGGTTGTGATGACCTTCTGGAGAGAGTGCGGATTCTTCAGGCTGATACTTTGAACTTAATACAGGGTGGACTTACTGGTGGTAGCAGCACTTCTGAGTCAAGTTGTGCAGCAACTCTTCAGGCATGCAAGGTGCTGATGAACAGATTAAATCCTGTCATGAATAAGCTTCGACTTCAATCAGGTTCTATCTCATGGGATAATTTGATATCTGAGGTGATATTGTTTATCTCTAGTACTCGTTATACTGCATAGAATGGTTTTTAGCCTATGAGATGCTTCTAGTCCTTTTTCACTTATGCAATCTCCCGTTCACAACCAGGCCATTAAGGAAAATGTGAATTTGTCTGCAAGTGTATATTGGGTACCTGACAAAGGATCAAATAGCTATTTGACCTATGGAGCTGGAATAAGTGAGGTGCACTGAATTTCTGGCATGATTATGCATGTGTATTCAATATTTTTATATTCTTTTTCATCCCAATCTTCTGAATGATGTAGGTCGAGATTGATCTTCTCACAGGAGCAATTACTATACCAAGGAGTGATCTTGTGTATGACTGTGGCAAGAGTTTGAATCCTGCAGTCGACTTGGGCCAGGTTTTGTTTTTTTTTTCATGGCAAAAGTTATTCTAAAAGTTATGTTCCATTGCATATTTTAATATTTAAGATATAAAACATTATCAAATTATGCTAAATCAGAGTGCTAATGATTATATTCTTTCTCTATTTTTGTCTGACAAACTAGACAACGGTGAGGATGGAAAACACCCACATGCCACAGGATAGTATGGAGCCATTAGAACATGCTGAATTAAATAAAAATGTATTCTCAGATATAGCCTAAACATAAATAGATTTAAAAAAGTATAAGCCGAAAGAAGAGAATAACATAGAACTCTAGGCCACCAATGTGCACTTAGCTACTTACTGAAACACTTAGTC
The DNA here is from genome assembly GCA_031894775.1 of Chloris gayana. NCBI lineage: Eukaryota > Viridiplantae > Streptophyta > Magnoliopsida > Poales > Poaceae > Chloris > Chloris gayana. Next base: position 48,533 of record JAUNZO010004720.1, read on the forward strand.
GTCTAGACATCAAGTATGAATTATTCAGACATCAGGAGTCTCAAGATCATCTGTGTTGAAGTATAAATGTATTGTCCACCCTTGCCCATCGGCTTAAGCTTTTGGGTTCAACTCATTGGTGCATACAAACTTATCATGGTATGAGAGCTAGAGGTCTCGAGTTCAAATCCTGGCTTGCTGCCAACTCCTACTTTCCACATTTGTGGTCTATGGCAGCTTTTCACATGAGGCGGAGTATAATAACTCTTATTTTCACGTTTGCGGCCTTTGAGACCTTTCACATGAGGGGGAGTGTTGAAGTATAAATGTATTGTCCACCATTTCCCATCAGCTTAAGCTTTTGGGTTCAACTGGTTGGTGCAAACTTTATATGATATCAGAGTCAGAGGTCTCGTGTTTGAATCCTAGGAGGTGCAATTTATTAAATAAATTGATGCCAACTCCAACAATCTGAATGGCTAATTTATAGAAATAAGTGCTATAGTAAATGGATGTGGGAACACGGTAATGCTTCGCTATGTTATCTGCATGGCTGGATAATTGACAGTGAGAAGGCCTGTGTGGTAAATGGATGCAAAACATAGGGTGGTGCTTCACTGTGAAATTTATTGCAAGAAAAAACTTGCTGGCAAAGGCATTATGCTATCGATTCTACATGAATATTTTCCCAGAGATTTATTTAGTTCACGTTTTCTCTCTGAGGACCACAGCTCATCTACTCCGAATTGGAGTTTGGTTGTATACAGCATACCAAAGATTACCTTTACTTAGAATAAAAATAAAACTACGTAGCAGGATATTTACAGTACTTTGTTGCAAGAACAGAGTTTTGTTTTCAATTGATGTGAATTTCGACCCTGTTCACATTGTTCTGTGCAGTTTTAGTTTTTGCTTTTTTAACTGTTGATAATGATGGCTCAATATCTTATCTATTTAATATCTGTTTTTTTTTTCGCAGATTGAGGGTTCCTTTATACAAGGAATTGGTTTCATGATTTGTGAAGAACATCAGATAAACAGCGACGGCCTAGTAGTTAGCAACAGCACATGGGACTACAAGATCCCAAGTGTCGACACCATTCCAAAGCAGTTCAATGTCGAACTGTTGAACACTGGGTATCACAAGAACCGTGTTCTTTCATCCAAATGTGGGTACCCATTTACATTTCTTAATACATTAAAATGAACGTTGGATAATGTCAACTGAGTTCCCACTTCTTCCAGCTTCTGGTGAACCAGCTGTTGTCCTTGCATCATCCGTCCACTGTGCGCTGAGAGAAGCAATACGTGCGGCAAGAAAGGATTTCGCAGACAGCACTGAACAAAAGAGTTCAACATCGACATTCCAGCTCGATGTTCCTGCACCGATGACATTGGTGAAAGAATTATGTGGTTTTGATATTGTGGAGAAATACCTGCAAAATCTGTCGACCAATGAATGTGCCAAGGGGTAAATGGAGGAGAGAGGAAGAATTTATTAGGAATAGAACGTATCAGAAAATAATGTGTTTAATGTAATACAATCTATTGGTCAGGCAAAGGGTTTGTCAACAAGGACGCAGCCTATCAATTACCGAGCAGCATGTTTGTGGGGTCTGATGGCCAATACCAAATACTGATATAAGATACCATAGCAAAGGAGCAAAGTTTTTGTGTGCAGAACTACCCTCACAAGAGATCATTCTGATGGAACCCAGGGAATTGATCACTCACGCACGCACGCGAGATGGAGCTCGAGCAACTACAGCAATGGCGCACACAAGCACGAACACAAGTGTTTGTTGGCATTACAGTCAGTTTAATAGCCCACGGAGACGGCCAGTATCTTGTCTTGTTATTTGCTGAACTCGACTCAACAATACACAATGATTACAGTCAGTTTAATAGCCCACGGAGACGCAGCCCCTACGCAAACTACTCCACTATATCCGCGCGCACGAACGCCCCGACGATCCGGTCTCCCTCGATCGTGAGCCACCTGCTCATCCACGAGACCCAGACACCATCTTGACCACGAGCCTTGTGCTCTGCATCCGCCTCTGTCACCGCATGATCGAAGACCCAGCCCAAACTGACTCGACACAATCTAAACTGACAAACTCTCACGCACACATGCGCACTGCACGCCACACACAAACACTAATACACGTCTGAAACAAAATCATGACGTGGTTTATTCTGACACATTCTACATCAATTATGGAGGTTGGAAAGAACCTAATATAGCCAAGCATTATTTTCACTTATGGATAGTGTCACAGACACGACCCCTAAGCTTAAACTTGAATGGTTAATATCATTATTGTACAGGAAAATGAAAGTAAATTTATCATTGCTAAACTACTAATCACATAAACACAGGGAGCGTGTGCTAGAAACAAAAGAAATACAGATAATTCCAGGAAATTGTAGTCCTAACTGGTAGGCTCATCACAGCCAACATTAACTCCAATATGGAAGCTGACACGACAGATCCTTGGGCCATCGGATACTCAGGATAGTATATTGACTGAAGTACAGGTAATAGTTTATTGCACATAACCAAAATATCAAAATCAAATAAGATAATTCAAAACATGGACAACAGGAAAAAGCTAAGAAGTAGCTATGGCTTCATAAATGTGGCATAAAGCATTACATGTGCCATCCAAAGTTGCAGAACACAATGAAACAGGCCAGGACCAGCTCGGTGTTCAGAGATAATTAAAATTTTGCAGCTACAAAATGATTGATCATAGAAATGCCTGATATGCATATCATTATTACAGTATAAATTGCATGAAAAGACAAGTTGAGCATAAGCTCTGTTCTCCAGTAGAAGTCTTGTATGTTGTTTAGTCATTCATTATGCATAACTCTTCTGATGTCAGCTTTGAAAATCCATAAACTTCAAGCACTCTTGCATTCAAAAGAGAAAAGTTGGCAAATTCTACAACTCTGTCTGTCGATAATCCAGGCTTTAAATATAGACATCTTCTGAAATGAAATTAAATCTGTCTACAGCACCTCGAGAAGGATCTGTCGAAGGTAAAGAGGGTGTGGCGGTCAGAGGTATTGGTTTCCAATTAGCCCTTCTGATGATCAATTTCCTTATCTGGATTCATCGTAGTTGGTGCCATATCTCTGGTTCCACAAGTTAAAGGGATCAACCTTCAATAAGCTGTGGGTATACATTAAGACTGGGGATGGACCGGAACATCCAGTTTTAAATTTAAATTCAGCACCTCGAGAAGCTTTATCTTCAAGTTTTAGTCGCCGATGCTGATTAGCCAGCCACTTCTCAGTGCAGTTGTTATGAGTCTCAAATTCCATTCTCTTCAACTCTTTTGCATTCAAAACAAAAAATTTGGCAAAATCAACATCAGGTCTCATCCCATGATATTTCTTCAGAACCACTTTTTTCAGGCAACGCTCAATACACTCAATTGGATCTAGAGCATTGTAAACCCAAACATTTTTCATAGTCTTCTGTAGTTCACACTGGAAAAAAAAAGGAGAAAACAATATAAAAGAAGTTGCAAAGCAGTCAACAATAGAATACCGCAGCTGACGATATTTATTGGTCTCAAACATGCATTTTGGCGAAGACATAAACTCACCCTGATATATAGCTTCTCCAAGTTGGGGAAACACTTTAGGAAATCAACAACTGAATCCAGATTAGGCCCCACAGAGACAAGGGCCAAAATCTTCAGAGTTTGCATCGAGCTTGTCAAGCTTAGAGAAACCATCTCCTGGATAAAAAACAAAGGTTATCAGCCTGCACATAGAAATACAGAATTCAAGATGCAAAGAGGTTGCGGCACCTGAGGAATTGTGGTTCCAGTCCCAAGTTTGCAGACACCCGCAGATAGCAAGCCCAATATCTCTAGTTTAGGCGCCCGCACTATACGGACTGTTGCCGGACCATACTCTGGATTACGGCCATGGGGCAATAACCTTTCTAGGAGAGGGGCGTCCTCGATGACCAGCTCTTGGAATTTAATAGCCGTTTGTTCATCTTGAGGACCAGCCACACTGATAGTCCTTAGAGTCTTGGAGCTGATGCAGAGGCGACCAATGCCAATGTTATCTTCCAGTAAGAGACTCTGAAGAACAGGGCAAATGGAGAGCAAGATGTGAAGGGCCTCTTCTGATATGCTGACACGGTACAGCGTAAGCTGCTTGAGGCAGGGAAATTCAGCAATGGCGCCATCTCGTTCGAAAAGTTGCAGCTGCCTAGCTTGGCAACACAGAGGGTGGGTGCGAACCGTAACGCAGATGGCGGCAGCGGCTGCAGTTTCCGCGGAAAGGCGATCTCGTAGCCAAAGTCGATCTCATGGAGGCCGTTGAGGGTTTGGGAGCGCAACCAGCCGTCGATCTTGGCGTAGCTGTTGTGGTTGCGGATGTAGGGGAATGAGAAACGGCGGGCCGGCCCAGGGTGGTCGGCGAGGATCTTGGAGACAAAGAGGACGCGCTTGCGGTACTGGCCGGAAAGGTGGATGTCGGCCTGCAGATTCAGTGGCGAGGAACGCCAGAGAGGGCGCCACCGCCGGGAGATGGCCTGCGTGCGGGCGCCGTCCTTGGTTGGGAGAAGCGAGATGATGGAGCCAAGAACCTCATCGGGGAGGCCGCTGATGAGGTCTAGGCTCCCATTTCCGTCGCGAATCGCACTCCCAGGTAGTTCTTGGCTGTCGATTTGGTCGGATTTGCCCTTCTTGGCGGCGCTGGTCTCCATGGCCGGCGGCGGCTTGTGGCCTTGTGGGCACTAGGAAGGTTTGGGTGCGGAGTGGGGACGGTGAATCTGTGATGATGGGTGGATCGGTGGATGATACAGCAGATATTTCTGACCCCGAAAACGTGAAAAATGTGAAATGAAGCTCTTCGTATTTTTTGCTCAAGTTTCAGAGTTTTGAGAAACCTGGTGTGAATATCTACAACTACTTTTAAACTAAAACTAACATGATAGTTGTTTGCACGACTCGAAATTTTAATCTTGACCTTTTATAGAAGAAGATTTGTTACAGCATATGGAATTTATATTAACTGTTCATTTAGTCGGTTCAAACGGTTAATAAAATAAGGGTTTGTCTCGGTAGAGCTTCTAATCTCTAAGTCACTTTTTCTAGATCTTTTATTCATACAAAATAAATTATTCTCAGAAAAAAATATGTTCAACCGCATTGTTCCAGGTCAAGATGAGGAATGACCATAATACCCACGGGTAGTTTAGGTCAATTCCGAGTAGATCGAGGATTCCAACGGATTTTTCCATTAATTCCCGGTTACAGATGCCCTAGACTGTATCTAGCAAGAAACTAATTTTAGAGAACTCGTGGTTGTATTGTCGTTCAGCGTTGTCGAGTCTTTATCTCGGCAATGAACTACCTAGTGCCGCGCGGATCGAAACTCGTGGTACAACACAAGAATACATAGGGACTTTAGATAGGTTTAGGCCCCTAAATCGTGAGTAATACCCTACGTCATGTATGTATTGTATTGCTTTAGTAGATTGCTATTGCGTAGATCGTTTTCAAAGGGTCCCTATCCGGCCTTATATATTCGGAGAGATAGGGTTACATGTAGAATCCCGATCGATTACAATATTTACAAGCTTAGAAACTCTATCTCTAAGCTTCTTTATCTATTTAAAGTTCTTTACGACTGGTCTTGTACTTTCCTTAGGATTATATCAAATCTAAGTCGGTAGAATTGTCCATCTCTATTTTCATATTTGGTGTATGAAACCTTTTGTTATCTGTGGTCCTTCGACCGATCGTATGTCTACAATATGCCACCATATACTTGTCAATTCATTCTTCTTACCAATGTAAACCTGTAAGAGCGTTCTCAATTGTTGCCTCTTAGCTAACTCTTAGACTTGTTTATTGAAAAAAAGAGAGAAAGAAGGTCGCTAACTCTTCCTCAAGAGACGACCTCTAAGAAATATGTAAGATTTAAACATAGACCCCACACCTCTTCAATTCTTCGTAAGAGCTAGCTGCTACCTCTTAACCGTCTATCATTAAAAACCCTCTAAGATAAGTATACGACAAGCGTGTCAATAGGTACCTCCGAAGCATACGTTATAGAAGTAGTAAGAACATATGTCGACCAAATGATGCCGAATGAATAAGCCGGGCCAAAATCACGGCGTGCGCACCCATTTGTTACAATAACCTAGATGCTCAACTATAAAGATAGCTCAAGATTACTTATAACTATAAGTTTCATTAGAGATGAACACAACACTACCGTACAAATGACGTACTATCAATCGGCTAGAAGCAAATTGGCGTAGAAATTTGTTTCCTCAATATAGTCGCTCAAGTGGTGTTACACAAACATATCCTACTTTAAGCGAGTGGACATTTCACATGCTTCACTATAGTAAAAAATTTACTATAGCCACGGTTGGGGGCTCTACGACCACGGTCAGCCCTAACCGTGGCTATGTTTCCGAGACTACGGAAAACCATCCGTAGCCTCGGAAAGCGAACACCCGTGGCTATAGTACGTCACTATAGCTACGGTTCACTATGTCAATCGTGGCTATAGTGGCGTACTATAGCCACGGTTGGCATAGCCAACCGTGGCTATAGAAGGACACTATAGCCACGGTTCGCCATGTAAACCGTGGCTATAGTGGAATACTATAGCCACGGTTCGATAAACCAACCGTGGCTATAGTGGACACCACTATAGTCACGGTTGCTAAAGTGAACCGTGGCTATTTACTTTTGTAACAATAAAAAAAATAAATACGCATTAGAAATAATAAATTATAATTACATAACATTAATCATAATTACATTAATATTAAAGTATTACATCACATTAATATTTTACAAATATTTACAAAATCTATCAAAGGTTTAATAATGTGAACATGACAATGTTTTTTCAAACTAAGTCTACACTATACGAATCTTCAACAACATCGGGCTCGTACGGTCGTTTCGAGCCACACCACTCGAAAAGTACCCGATGCTCCTTCGTCACTTCACTTTGCTCGTCAAAGAACCGACCACGAGGATCGATGATCTCTCTAAGCAAGAAACGGCACATCCTAGCGATAATGTAGTACATGTCGTTTGTACTTAGATGCTTTCGCACCGTTGAGAATCCTGTCTTGGAGATTTCATTCAATATCTTTCTATCCGTTATCATTGCCTTTTCTAGACTTTTTGTTCGCTGTCAATAAATACATAAAAGTTGGTACATGATACACAAAAAAATAGAAAGAATGTAAATTAAACAGATGCAATCTTAGCGTACCTCCTCGGTGGTCTCATGGGTGATGACATTCAAGTAGGATGCAGCGAAGCTCGAATACGCACATGCGTAGTATCCACGAGTGCACACTACCTTTTACTTGCTTAATGCACTTGTTAAATAGAGTGAAGTAAAAAATATCACTCTATTTCAATGATAGCAGCATAAAAAAATTAGATGTCACGCGTGTCTTACGGAAACTTATGACGAAAGTATATTTGTTTCCGAATTCTATAACGTGCCACCTTCGGGTTCTTTACGTAGTTCAAATAAGCACTACGAGTATTGAGAAAAGGTTATTATTGCATGAAATTATCGCTATTTAATTGTACGTCCGTACTTACCAATTTATAACGCTCACGATATCTACGTAGCGATTGGAGTCGTAGTCAAGGCTATTCAAGACTAATAGATATCCAATTTTTGGCATGATCGAGAAACAAATCCAATGACCATTGCAACAAAAGATCGTATTCGTTAGTATGTCATCTATCTTTACGACGACGAGAGGAATGTAGTGGTCGAACTTACTCAAAGTGGTAAGACGCGTAAATGGCGTGACAATCCTGCCATTCCCTGAAGCACCTGTAAATATAACCTACGACTTGACTCCTAGCTTTTGTCCTCATGGTGTCCTTCGGTTCTTGTAACTCTTGTGGTGTCTTATCCTTATATATCTTGTCTTTCTCATTTATCCGGGGCTGATCGCACTTTGATTGATCAAGCTCGGATTGAGATACCCAACCTTCCAATCGGGTCCGTCGTATCTCTTCTTTTGAAATGCTGAATTCAAGCTACATTAAAAGCAAAAGGAAGTGCGTAACATGTACTGCAAAAAGTATGAGACAAGAAAAAGATGGATGGAGGCACTTACATGCACCACAAGGTTACGAAGGTCGTGTCCATCTCGCCGAGACGAAACATAGTGTGGATATCATTGAAATATAGTCCAAGGATCGAATCACCGGTATCGTTGAACACGTCCCTCGGAAGCTTACGGGTGATCACATCCACTCCTTCTTTCGCTGCCGCTACGTACCGATCATGCGGCTTCCGCATCTCCCATGGTAGGTTTGACAACATATTTTTAGATACGAGGGGTTTGCCAAAGATGAAATTTGGGAAGTCCTCATTCTCGTCACGACCCTCAAATATGTCATCATCGTAATGTACCAATTGACGAGGTTCCGTGATTGGCTGTACGGGTCCCTTCCTTATTCGCTCCAAGTATTTCGTGACATGTTCGGGTTGCGGCTTTGACGGATCTACCCCCGCGAGCGTAATCATCCTAGGAATTACAGGAGTAAACTCCTTACGAAGAGGCTCGATAAGCGAGGCTCTTCATCCAAGGCTAGGGTTTCACCTTACGGCTCGACGAGTAGATACATTGCCCTTCAGGCTCGACAAGGGGCACTATTTGTTCGTCGAGGGTCCTCATAGGCGTGTACTTGTGGCGGTTTCTTGCTGCGGGCTGTCCGCGAGTATAGGACTCATAACCGCTTCATGTCCTTGTTCATCTTGTTCTTTAGCGGCTGAAGCAGACACCCGACAAAGGAGACGGTTCTCCTGCTCCGGCTTCATCCCCCGTGAATTGTTGACTCTCATGAGCCGATCCGTGTCCGGACAAGGAGGGAGGGAAACTCGTGGTTACGAGAGCACAACCTCACGACGTTTCCACATGATGAACGAACCGATAGCATCATGTAGAGTTATAATCCCCGCGTCGGGTATGGGGCACTCAATCTCGTGCTCCTCACATCCTTGGTTGACCTCCTCGACGGTAACACGGACGTACCGGGTGGAATATCCATGTTGTGGAGTGTTCGTCCTCGAAGTGCTCTACCCGTTGCAACCTTCATGGTCTTTCCCTTATAACCAAATGGCACATGCAGCTCACAAGGACATTCTTACGTTATCACTTCCCCTTCTAACGGGGAGGTAAAGCTAGGCGAAGTGGTTGGGACAGTAGGAGTCGTATCGGGGATACTTCCACTTCGCGAGTCGGCTTGGTACATCTCCATCTGTCTCCTCCACTCTTCCTTGTCCCTCTCCTCCTTATCTTTCTTGCGAAATTTATGTTTTTTGTACAACGAGGCGGAAGAGCTAGAGGAGAAACCCTCTTTCCAAGTTGCCTTGGAGGACACTTGCTCGCACCCGCCCGCCATGCTCTTTGGTCCCCACGGCAAGAGAGAGTTGGTCTCTGTGATATTCGGATTGAATAACACCAGGTCGCGTACGTGATTTGACGTCACCCGTCAATTGCTTGGATAACTTGCGCCGATTCCGCGTCCATCGAAATAATCTCCCCATTTTCATCCATCTTAGAGTGCGCACGGACCCAATTTTTGGCACGCGGCTCGAGGCCCTCTAGTAGATCGGGCTTCCCTTCGACACGGAGCTTTTCTTCCATCGCCTTCCACTCCGGAATCTTTTTCTTGTAGCCGCCGGGGCCCAAGTGTGGCTTGTACTTATTTTTCCTGTTCAGCTCTAACATCTTTGCACTAAGGTCCTTGTCGAGTCTAGCTGTCTTCTGCTGAACAAATTCTTCCCGATCCTGTGGACTTATTTGACCATAATCGTCAAAGGGTGTTATGCCACGTTTCACATAACGGCGGTTTAGTCGGGACCTCCATTCTCGAAAGATATGTGACATTGCGGTCACCGTTGCCTTCTTGGCTTTCTCGAGGTCCGCTGGTGGGAAGAGGATGTGTGATCTAACGACATTCCATATTTCCTCTTTACGCTCTTGAGGAACCAGCTTCCATTCGGTCCAGGTTATTTTGTATTTCTCCACGACAACAACACCACAACGATTCCGCCATTTTGCATGGACACCCATTGGTTCAACGAGGCTCCTCTGTCGGCGGTGTCTAGTGTTGTCACCACATATGTGCCCTCGGCCTTGTTCGCGGACCGTTTACCCCCACGCTTGCGCTTTACGGGGACTCATGGGCCGATATGTTTTCCGTTTGCTCCTCATGAGGTGTGTCTTCGCAAGCCATGGAATGTGTCGCTTGTGCGGCCAAGGCACGACGAACACTTCGTCGAGGAACCTACCATATAAAGAATCATTGAAGCTCAGTAATATGCTAATACGGGAAACTTGAAATATTTAAAGAAAGAATGACATTTCACGTGATACCTCTTCCGAGGGCACGTAATCTGGGTCCTCATTAATACCCCTAGGTTCACGACGCTGGGGGGGGGGGGGTGAGGATCCTCTAGTTCTTCCCATTCTCCACTTGATGAGGAGCTTTCATGGTTCATATTCACAACATCCTCCTGTGTATACTTTGGATCGGGGGCTGTCCGCCATTATAGGATTTGATACCTTTAGCGTAACAATGAAAAGATTTAGTAGCAAATAATTAGAGGAAAGAGTTAAAATAGAGAAAAGATGACAGAAAAGGATTATTTAGCATTGGCATCGGAACATAGATAGCATCGAGAATCAAATAGAAGAAGAGGAATGCGAGATAGAAGGACATACAATGTAGAACACTTTCATAAGAAAGACAGGTGCACACTATGTAATGCATACCACAATTTATACGACCTCGAGGTAAATAGGTCGGGATACTTGGGTATCCTCCGGAAAATCAAATATAATGTGCCATACACATCACAAAGATGATCCGGAGAATACCCAAACATCCGATCATGTCTACCTAAGGTCGTACGAGGTTGCGGTATGTCTTGCATTTTATTGTACCAACTTTCCTAATGAAAGACACACTACATTCTACATTCTTCTACCCCATCTTCCCGTTCTCCTAAATATGCATATGCTTATCAAGAGTCATCGTCATCTGCCAAAAAAGTTAGAATTTTTTTGAAGACTTAGTTGAAAATATATTTTTCCAAGAAAAGGAATATATTTCATGGCATCGGAACGGGGAAGAAGAGGATGCAGGTGAGGAGGAGGGACATACAATGTAGAATACTTTCATAAGAAAGGCAGGTGCACACTATGCAATGCGTACCACAATTTATACGACTCGAAGGTAAATAGGTCGAGGTACTTGGGTATCCCCGGAAAATCAAATATAATGTGGCATACACATCACAAAGATGATCCGAGAAATACCCAAGTATCCGACCATGTCTACCCCAGGTCGTACGAGTTGCGGTATGTCTTGCATATTATTTGACCAACCTTCCTAATGAAAGACACCCTACATTCTATATTGATCCCCCCCCAGCCTACCTCCTCTTCTATCAACAATCATCATCGCCAAAAAGATTGGATTTTTTGCTCTCGGTGCGGGTTGTCGAATCAACGGCCATCCAACGCTATCGTTAAGGTCATCGACTCGTATGTCAACATGTTTCCAACATCCGAGGATGCGGTCCATGCTGCCACACTCATCTCACTTTGCCCGCTTTCATCATCGAGCATGGCTAGACCATAAAAAGAGAGGAAAGAGAGGAAGAGATTAAAGAGAGGTAAAAAAATAGAACAGATAGGATGAAATAGTTTTTATTTAAAAACAATGGTCTAGCCATGAAAGAGAGGAGAAAAGAGAGCAAGAGAGGAGAGAAAAGAGGAAATAGAGGAAGAAAGGAGACAGAGATAAAGCGAGGAGAAAATAGTTTTTATTTAAAAAAAATGGTCTAGCCATGAAAGAGAGGAGAAAAGAGAGTAAGAGAGGAAAGAGATGAGAAAATAGGTGGCTAATGTATAATTCAGATAGCCACGATAGATAGGTGGCCAATTTTATACCATCGGTTTAGCCACGATAGATAGGTGGCAAATGCATACACAATATTAGCATGCTCAAAGGCTCCAAAATGCCACACTAAATAAGCACTGAAATCAGCACTAAATAAGCACTGAAATCAGCAATAAATCAGCACTAAATCATCTCAAAATAGCAGTACAATATATCCTATGCACAAACATGAATCATACACTTTTTATATTTAAATTGTAATGTGCATCTAGAGACAATATATTGGAGATTACTACTCTATGACAGTAGCATGTATAACAGCGGGCAGGTTATCGAACAATCATCGAGATATCAATCAATTTGACAGTAGCATTATCTAACATCATGGCATCAACAATCATCGAGATATCAATCAATTTGATAACAGCGGGCAGGTTATCGAACATGTTCGAGTGCAACACTGAAATCAGATGATGATTTAAGTTTCATTTTCCACCTTGCTGATTTAATTGCAACATCAAATATATTTGCAGCATATATAGCAGTTGATAATTACTATAGCAAATATATATGTTTGAGACAATATATTGGAGATTACTACTCTATGACGATAGCTTCGTATAACAGCGGGCAGGTTATCGAACAATCATCGAGATATCAATCAATTTGACGAGTAGCATTATCTAACATCATGGCATCAACAATCATCGAGATATCAATCAATTTGATAACAACGGGCAGGTTATCGAACATGTTCAGTGCAACACTGAAATCAAATGATGATTTAAGTTTCATTTTCCACCTTGCTGATTTAATTGCAACATCAAATATATTTGCAGCATATATAGCAGTTGATAATTACTATAGCAAATATACATGTTTGAGGCCACCAGAGCAATGGAGAGCACAAATCATCAATCAATTCACAGCAATGGAGAACACAAACGCGCTAGCGATGGAGGGGAGGGGTGGAAGGGGAGAGCGGGCAGGCGTACGGGAGGGCTCACCATTAGGTGAGGGGAAAGAGAGGGGGAAAGGGAGAGGGCATACCAGGAGAGGAGCTCGGGCGGCGGGGAAGGGGAGCTCATGCTAGCGAGGTGGAGGCCGGCGTCAAAGCCGGCACGGAGGAGGGCCGGCGTCGGGGAGGACCGGCGAGGAGGAGCTCGGGCGGGGAGGAGCTCGGGCGGGGCGGGGAGGAGATCCGGCGCGCGGGCGAGGAGCTCGGGCAGGGCGGGGAGGAGATCCGGCGCGCGGGGAGGAGCTCGGGCGGGGATGAGCTCGGGTCGGGCGGGGAGGAGCACGGCGGCGCGCGGGGAGGAGCTCGGGCGGGGAGGAGCACGGCGGCGCGCGGGGAGGAGCTCGGGTGGGGCGGGGAGGAGCACGACGGCGTGCCGGAGGCGCTCGGGCGCGGAGGAGCTCGGGCGGGGCAGGGAGGAGCACGGCGGCGCGCGAGGAGGAGCTCGGGCGGGGCGGGGAGGAGTACGGCGGCGCGCGGGGAGGAGCTCGGGCGGGGCGGGGAGGAGCACGGCGGCGCGGTGAGCAAATCGGGCGGCCTGACGGCGCGGATTTGCCAACACCGGGGTTAGGGTTAGGGATGGAGGCTCCCGGCCCTCCCCTTTAAGTCACGGATGGAGATGGAGAAGCGGGCCCACCTGTCGGTGGGACAGCTCACAATAGCCACGGCTCATCCGATCTCGAACCGTGGCTATTGTCCGCTCAATGACAAGCCGAGCCCCACGATGTCGATGGCACAAACAATAGCCACGGTTCATTTTAACACGAACCGTGGCTATTGTTTCTTTCCGGGTCCACTTGTTAGTGAGACAATTTTTTTTCTTTTGTAATTTTTTTCTTTTACTTCTTCAATTTTTATTCTAAAAACTATAATGCCTTTGCATCTAATTTTTGGCATGTCATTTTTTTAGTTGTTTACAAGCACCTATGTATTTTTTGTTTTTTCTACTCCATAACTTTTTAATATAATATTTCATCTAGAAAATTGTTTTTCTTGACTTTTACATGACCCAAATATTTCAAAAATTTCCAAAAAAATTACAGTAGATTTTAATTTGTATGACAGATGTGTGTGCCAATTTTCGATTCACAAATACTAACAACTCGTCCGGACAAAAAAAATCAAATGACACCATGTTTTTTCCTATTATTTTGCACATTTATCATTTGCAAACTATAAGCCCGTTTGACCTACATTTTGGCATGCCACTTGTTTCCCGAGCATTCAAACTCACTTATATTTTTTATAATTTTTTATAAAGATTTTTATAAAAAAAACTAGTTCAAATGGGACTATGCGTCTCGAGTGAGCTGGAGTTTTACACTGAAACCCATGTTGTTTGGTACCAAACACATTTATATGTTTTAAAAAATTGAACCAGAAATTCCACGTGTGTGTTTATTAATGGCATGCATACCGACCGAATGTTGAGGTCAAAATCGATACGGTTTATGATATAAAAATGATTAAATAAATGTCAAAACATACCAAAAGTAAATTTGAAGAAAATTCATTAAAATAGTTTGGAGATTCTAACAAAACAAAGTGGAAATGGATAGATTGGAATTTTATACAAATTTAGAAACAAAAATCAGTAAATATGGACAATATTTGACTTATATATACATGTTTCAAAATTTAAATAGAAATTTTAAAAAAAACACACAACCTAAATGAACTAGTGGATGAACTACTAATGGACCTCGTATTAAGAGTGAGGCCCAAATCACTATTTTTATTTAAAAAAATATAATTAATTAATTTAAATTGTTTAAAAATAATTAAATTACTATCTTACACTTAAAAATGTTTATATGTCGGTTTATATTTTTTAAAATTTTTAAATTATACCTTGTTATTTTTAGGATTTCTAATAAAAATTGAACCTAAACATTATTTATTCAATATTTTAACTCAGTATATATACAAATTTTAAAATTTAAAACTAAATGTATAAATAAATTTTAAAATTTAAATCTAAAGAGTAAATTTTTTAATTTTTTTAAATTATCCCTTGTTATTTTTATGATTTCAAATAAAAATTGAACCTAAACATTATTTATTCAATATCTTAACTCAGTATTTAAAATTTAAACTAAATGTATAAATACATTTTAAAATTTAAATCTTTTATTCAATATTTTAAGTCAGTATATATACAAATTTGAAAATTTAAAACTAAATGTATAAATAAATTTTAAAAAATTTTGGCCCATGGGCCCGACCACATGGACCCAAGATTTAAAATTTAAAACTAAATATATAAATAAATTTTAAAATTTAAATCTAAAGAGTAAATTTTTTTAAAAAAATTTAAATTATCCCTTGTTATTTTTAGGATTTCAAATAAAAATTGAACCTAAACATTATTTATTCAATATTTTAACTCAGTATTTAAAATTTAAACTAAATTTATAAATATATTTTAAAATTTAAATCTTTTATTCAATATTTTAACTCATTATATATACAAATTTTAAAATTTAAGACTAAATGTATAAATAAATTTTAAAAAAATTTTGGCCCATGGAGCCGACCACATGGACCCACGATTTAAAATTTAAAACTAAATGTATAAATAAATTTTAAAATTTAAATCTAAAGAGTAAATTTTTTTAATAATGTTTTAAATTATCCCTTGTTATTTTTAGGATTTCAAATAAAAATTGAACCTAAACATTATTTATTCAATATTTTAACTCGGTATTTAAAATTTAAACTAAATGTGTAAATACATTTTAAAATTTAAATCTTTTATTCAATATTTGTACTCAGTATATATACAAATTTTAAAATTTAAAACAAAATGTATAAATAAATTTTAAAAAATTTTGGCCCGACCACATGGACCCACGAATTAGGACAAGATCAAGGCCCACGATTTAGGAAAAGATAAAGGCCCATCTCAAACAGACGGCCCACATAGCGAGAGCGGGCCCATAATGTATCGGTAACTCAAAGAAGCGTGCGGAGTGGAGCTTATAAGTCGGCGAGCGCGACTTTGGGCGGGCGAGGTGGTACTAAACCCCGCCCGCCGCGCACCCGTCTCGCTGTAGCCACGATTGACGTCTTCAACCGTGGCTATAGAAGATACTATAGCCACGGTTGGTGACGTGGACCGTGGCTATTGGTAGAGGCCACTATAGCCACGGTTCACAAAGCCAACCGTGGCTATAGTGGCTTCTATAGCCACGGTCCGTAGGCGAGCAGCCCCGCCACCTACCGTAGCCACGGTTTATTTTCTTTGCCGTGGCTACTTCATTTTGGATGGCGTGGCTATAGCGAGTTTTTGTTATAGTGCTTGTCACAGTGCCTCCTACCACTACACCATTACCTGCTTTTGCCAACACCAGCTACAGTCGGCTAAGCTCCCCTTAAGCGACATATTATCTGTCGGGAAAAGGCTATACCTAGCAAATGTTAATAAGTATAGTCTACACTTCACCTTGTACTACAATTGGACATATTTGATAGAAGCACCGTTTTCCTTCCCTTGTATCATTTAGTTTTGTGGGGCATCAAAATCCATGCGCCATGTAGGTAAAATAGAACGGATATTTTAGAAAGAGATAGAGTGCGGAAGCCATATCTTCCATGGGAATTTTGGGCACCGGAAAAAGGAGTGAGATAGTGGTATTTGTACGGAACCGGTTTCTGACTTCTTAATACAAAGATACGTAGCTCTCCTGCATATTCAAGAAAAAAAAGAAATTGTACTTCTAACTTCCAGTAAACATAAAGAATTAAAATGCGTCATCCAAAGTTGCAGAAAACATGACAAGACGAAACTGGCCAGATCAGCTCAGTGTTTTGCAGCTATAGAATGATTAATGAATCAGTAATCGTAAGATCATGGACATATGTGTATGATGACTCCAGTAAAAATTTAATAAAAAGAGAAGTTGAGCATCTTGAGAGATCATCTGTTCTCCGGATGCAGCTAATATGTATGTTGTTTAGGCAACCAGTCTGCATAATTTTCTGAAGGCGACTGGTGAATTACCAGTCTGCATAATTTTTCTGAAGGCGACTTGTGAATTCCGTAAATGCAAACACTCTTTGCATTCAAAAGAGAAAACGTGGCAAATCTCATCTCTCTTCGTCCCATGATAAATTATGAATACTCTATTTTCTTCGGAGATGCACATCAAGGCATTCAATGTATGTAGGTCATGAAGTTGTACTCTTCTTGACTTCTTATATCGAAAAATCTGAATATGAAAGGGGAAAATGTGCGAAGTAATTTAGATAAATGCTGATCAAGGGTACTAAAAGGGCAGGACAACGAACATAGAAGCGGTTGAGTCAAAAAAATATACAAATTGGTAGAAAAGATTCATCGTGAAGATATATAACCTCTGCAAGAAAGGAAAGCAATTCGATGCGTAGAAATTTCTATTTGTCATTGTATTTCATAGTTTCTTTTACACACAGAGCAAAACATGGGTGTATGGAGAATATTAATTTCTCAGAGGGAGTAAATGTGAAAGGGACATGATAGTTGTTCCATAGTAAGGATTCATCTCATGTCACTAGATGTCATGGAGCTTGTTTAATGGGTAGAGAGAAAGGGCCGGGGGTAGACAGGTCTTTTAGTCAGTAAAAGAAAAGTCTTGCCTTCACATTCTAACTCGTTACATTTTGCCGTCAGTTAGATTGGGTGGCGTGTAAATTGGAATAATGGCTATTCACCATTTCCATCCTGAGGCAGTAACTTTGTTGAAATGATGACACAACTAACAATAACGTTAGTAAGGAGGCTTATTGTCTTTGGAAAAGTAAATATAGGGTATGCAACACTTTCTTTGTGCTTTAAAAGATGGTGCAACCAATTTTTCTCATCGTAATAGTGATCTAGCCTACTATGAAAATCGCGTACTCTGCATTCTTATCTTTCTTGATTGAAAAGCTCTCCACCAAGGATGCAGCCCCTATGGACATCGATGAGAACCTGAATCCCAAGCTGCTGTGGGTCTGTGTCATCATCGAAGAAGCAGAGAGGCGCCAAATTAGAAACCAGGCCATGTTAGAGCAGCTCAAGCTTCTTAGAAAGAGCATCTACAAGAGGTTACTACGTGCTGGACACCTTCAAGTACCGAGCTTACAAAGAGGATGATATGGGGTGAGTCACTCTTTTGCTATGTGTAAGTTCAGCCCTGCGAAGAGGCTCCAACTGTTAATAGGAAGTAGTCCTTCTGAAAAGGAGCTTCTTAAAGTGCTGGGCTCTCTCTAGAGATTACCATGACCGATCTGACTGAGTTCGTCATGTTTTTAAAGGCTTGTCCTCCATTATTCCGCCCATTGTATAGCACATATTTACTTCTGGAAAATTGTATGTTTGGGCGTCATATTGAGATGGAACAGACCATCAACTTTTTAGTACAAATTTGGATGTCCTGCAAATCATTGGTCCAGCAAAAGCTGGTAAGAGCACCCTGATCGAGCATGTGTGCGTTGATGAAAGAGTACGCACCGCCTTTTCACGAATTCTGTTACTTGCAGAAGATAACCTGGATGGAAGGCCTACTTCCATCAGAAATTGTGGATCAGTAAAGTATCAAAATGACGTTACAGATGACAGAGAATTTTTTTGGTTACTATTGAGCTTGAAACAGATATTGATGAGGTTACATGGACAAGACTATATTCAGCATACAGAAGGTACCAAGATCATTATTTGTAGTCGGTCTGATAGGGTAGCAAGATTTGGAACAACTGGAGGTGTTAGGGTTGACTTCCTAAGTAATGAAACGTACTGGTACTTCTTCAAATCTCTTGCATTAGGAGGCATGAATTCCAAAGAGGAACCAAAGCTGTTATCGGTGGCTATGCAAATGGCTGCGTGCCTGAATGGTTCTTTCATAGCGGTGAACATTGTTGCCAGTATGCTACGAGCTAATTACAGTCCAAAATTCTGGCACATGACTGTCATGTGTTAAACAAGTGAGTCAAAGATATCGCTTCATGTTTGGTGCACATCCTCTTAGTCCTTGGGAGAAAACAAAGCAACCGTATGTTCCAAGGATAAATGGTTCGAATGAGTATTATATGATTCAAATTATATGTTAAGGATATATTTGTGAACAGTTATATCATCTATTGTTATAAAATTAGAGGCCGGAATGGTACGCCGGTATGGACATGTATCCGGAACGTGCTAAAACAGAACGGGGACCAGAACGGAATTGAAAAGTTAGTGTCAGATGTTATGCTACCGCCTACGAGAATAGTCACATAAGTACTAATTTTTTTCTTTTAGTATTCATCTCTTATATTATTCAAATTTTCAATGAGTCTGATATTTCTCATATTTGTTCCTCTTAGGAACAAGAAGTTCAAAATATGAAACCAGCAAGCCAAGAATTGGATAGAAATCAGCCTTGCAATATAAAATAAGGTATGCATTTATTCCTTTTTTGGCCAATTTTTTTTGAACTTACCTATCTGACACAAAAACCAAATTTAGTTCCTTTCTTGGCCTTGCTCTAGGCGGAGGGCAAACACGTATGAACGCCTAATCTAGGTGGAGGGTCACCGCTCGCTTAGCGCCTAGCACCTAATTTTCTAGGGTGGCAAAGTCAAGATCACAATGATGTATAAATAATTCTAAAGGACTTTAGGATCATAAGGGACTGTTTGGATTGCAACCATACTTTGCCACACCATAAGTCCTATGCCAAAAGTTTTGGCGAGTAAAATGGCCGGCATAAGTTTGGCAACTTTTGGAATGAAAAATGAACTAGGAGCCTCTCTTGAGTGCCTGTGGC
Source organism: Chloris gayana (assembly GCA_031894775.1). Lineage (NCBI taxonomy): Eukaryota > Viridiplantae > Streptophyta > Magnoliopsida > Poales > Poaceae > Chloris > Chloris gayana. The sequence goes on from JAUNZO010004720.1 coordinate 68,242, forward strand.
ATGCCATAAGTTTGGCAGTGAAGCAAACAATGACCAAAGAAACTATGGCACACCAAACTTTCGGCATGGCAAAGTTTGGTCACCATCCAAACAGGCCCTAAAATTGATAACACACTGATACAAGATAGTGAAGGAGCAAAGCTTTTTACGTGCGGCATTGCCATGACAAAAATACAGTCCAATCAATGGTGGAGGTAGGAAAGAACCTAATTCAGCCAAGCAAAATTTTCATTATGGACAGTGCCTCATAGCAACTTGGACAACATTTAGCATTATTTTATTTTATCAGTGCAAATCATATAGACGTAAGGAGTTGTGTACAAGGAATCCCAAAATAAGATGTCAGTTCTAATTTCCAGGCTCATCACAGCCAAAATGAACTCTATCATTTAAACTCACATAACAGATCAAATCCATAGGCCATCCATCTTCTGGGGAGTATATTGACGAAGTTGCAATGCACAACAGCTATTCTCTTTTTTTCCAAAAATAAGTGCAGGTATTTTTATTGGCTTATTGCACATAACACAAACAGCAAAATCAAATGATACTAACATCTTAGAAACATATATACACAATATCTAAACGGATGGCCAACAGAATAAAGCTAAGTAGATATAAACTCACAAAAGTAAGCTTAAACCATTCCATGTAACATCTGACAATGCAGAAAACATGACACAACAAAGTGGTCAGGGCCAACTCAGTGCTCAGAGATACTTAACAGTTCTGCAGCTACAAAATGATTGATCGAAGGGATCACTGATGGTCAGATCATGGATGTGCCTGATATTTATATGATCACTCCAGTAGGAATTGCATGAAAAAAGAAATCGAGCATCTTGAGAAGCTCTGTGCTCCAGCTGTAGTTTTGTTCGCTGTTTGGTCACCCATTCAGCATCACACTTTTGTCGACGGCTTGCAAATTCCAGGAATTCGAGCACTCTTGCATTCAAAAGAAAAAAAATTGGCAAAATCTACATCTCTCTTTGTCCCTCGATAATTTATAAATACTATTTTCTTCAGATGAGCATCAAGACATTCAATGTGTTCACGTGGATCATGAAGTATTACTCTTTTTGACTTCACGTATCGAAATATCTGAATACAAGAGAAGGCGGAAACTATGAGAACTAATTTATATCAATGTTGAACATGGGTACCAAAAGGGGAGGACAATGAAAAGGGGCAGTTAAGTACAAATATCAATGAAATTTGAGAGGAAAGAGTCATCACCAAAATGTATAACTTCTCCAAGCAAGGAAAGCATTTCATGAGGCTGATAGTATCATCGATGCTAGGTGGGTCCATGCGCACAACAAGAATTTTCACAGTACGCACAACAGTTGTCAAGTTGACAGCCACCATTTCCTGCATTTAGCCATTGAACATATATAGTAAAAGCATGAATTAGTAATCTATATTAAAAAAACAAAATATCCAAATATACATGTGGCTAAACACACCTTGAAAATAGTTTTGCCAAGCTCAAGCTTGGTAATGCCATAGGTAAGAGAGCCCAAGAATTCAAGCTTAGGCGCCCCAGATACCTGAACGGACAAACCATCCTCTGGATGTCTGATCAACAACCTTTCTAAGAGAGGGGCATCCTCGATAATGACTCGTTCCAGCCTTGTACCAGCCTGCGGTTCTTCACGATCAACCGACACACCAAAATTGATAAGCGTGGGAGACTTAATTCGGATACAACGGGAGCCCTCATTTTGGCTCAGCACCAAGCTCTGAAGGGCAGGGCATTTGGAGAGCAGAATGTGGAGCGCGCTCTCCGGGATATCGATACACTGGATTGTGAGATGCTTCAGGTGGGGAAAATGGAACCTATCCACATCTTCCGCTGGGAAATGGACGATCTCGCCGCCGGAATTGAAGCGGCCGCCAGCGCTGAGGCTGAGGGCACGGAGAGAGGACGAGAGCCGGAACACGGGCGGCGGCAACGCAATCCGAGAGAATCCGTGCCACATCTCCAGCTCCTCTAGGTTGTCGAGAGCAGGAAGCTGGAGCCAGCTGTCCAGATCGGGATACTTGTTTTGCCAGCCGCGCCATCCCAGGGAGAGGCGGCGGACGGGGCCCCGGTGTGCGGAGAGGATACGGGAGACGAGGCCGGGGACGTCGCGGGAATCCAAGTGGAAGTCGCAGAGGCTGTCGTCGCAGAGGTCGTCGTCGCAGAGGTTGAGCGGGGCGGAGCGCCAGAGGTGCCGCCACCGCCTAGAGAGGGATTGCGTGCGAGCGCCGTCGTCGGTGGGGAGGAGGGAGATGATGGTGGCGAGGATGGCGTCTGGGAGGTTGCTGATTAGGTCGGAGCCGCCATTTCTGGGAACCGGCGGTTCCTGGCTCTCGGCGGCGGCGGCGGCCACCCTGGGTTTCTTGGCTCTACGAACCGTCGCCATGGACGGTCAGATGGACGGCGAGCTCCGGTTTCATTGACCTAAATTATTTTAATATGGGCCGGGCCTTTCTCCAGAAAGTGTTACCCAGGCTCGAATCACTGTGGAAATTTGCAGGATTTCCTATAGAAAGAAGTCATATTTATCCCCCTCAAACTATCATCAAAATCTGATTTTCCTCCCTAAATTTGAAATCAGACATCCAACCCCCTCCAATTATTAAAAGTGTTCATTTTTCCTCCTTAAACGGTTTGCCCAGCAATTTTCATTGACATGCCTTGTGGGACCCACATGTCGAGTGCCACATCGGCGAGAATTTCCCCATCCGCGTGGATCCCCGGCCCGGGCGCGTGGCAGCGCCGCCTCTCCCACTAGACGCGATTGGAGCTCGCCCGAAGACGTGGGCCACGAGCTTCTCCCCTACCGGCGTGCTCGTCGCCGGCCCTCTCGCCCAAGCCGACCAAGATCTTGCGCCCTTGGAGCTCGATCGGCCTGTTGTCTGCTCCCTTCCGGGACGAGAGGGGAGCCGTTGCCCAAGTCCGCTCACGGCTCGATCTCGCCGACAACTAGAGCCTTCTTCCACCCAACGCGAAGGTGGAGCGGGAGCGGATCGATCTATGCTCCTCACCGAGGATGCGCCGCCGCAGCGGTGCTAAGGTGGTGGTGGGGTCAACGAGAGAAAGATGAAGGAGAGATTAGTGTGACCCACAATGTTGATGTGTGTAACATCTCGGCCCAGGGCTTAATAGGATTGATAGAATACTCATGTCAACAAGTTGCAACTTCTTTTCGGAATCTCATCTCTAAAGAACTACGAAGTTAAGCGTGCTTGGCTTGGAGCAATTTAGAGATGGGTGACCGACCGGGAAGTGATTCCGGTCGTGCATGAGCGAGGACAAAGTGCGCGAGAAAAGACTAGTGTTGGTCCGTGGGGAAATCTTGAGAGCCTATTAAGCTGCCATGGGTAAGCGGGCCCGGCCGGAGTGGCGGGACGTTACGGATGGTATCGAGCCGACTCTCGCGGTTTCACGGGCGCGTGTGTTGCACGTGTGCGAGCATGGTGTGCATGGCTAGTGTGGGCCGGAGTGGTCACACGGCATGACACATGCGGCTGCGATGGACACATAGACGTGACCAAGAGAAGAAGTTCCTGGCTCGGGGTTGACCAGACAAGGACGTCGGTCTTCTATCTTCTAAGGGGATGAGTGTGTAACATCCTGGCCCGGGGCTTAATAGGATTGATAGAATACTCATATCAACAAGTTGCAACTTCTTTTCCGAATCTCATCTCTAAAGAACTCGAAGTTAAGCGTGCTTGGCTTGGAGCAATTTAGGGATGGGTGACCGAACGGAAGTGATTCCATATGTGCATGAGCGAGCACAAAGTGCGTAGAAAAGACTAGTGTTGGTATGTGAGAAAATCTTGAGGGCCTATTAAGCTGCCATGGGTAAGCGGGCCGGCCCGAAGTGGCGGAACGTTACAATGTGACACTCGACATATGGGGTCGACTGCCACGTCAATGAATACCACTCTACAAACCGGTGAGGGAGGAAAAATAAACAATTTTGATAATTGGAGGTCCTTGGTTGTCTTGTTTGAAGGTGAGGGAGGAATAATAAATAATTTTGATAGCATTGGTTGTCCGGTTTGAAGTTCAAGAAGAAAAATCAAAATTTTCTATATGGAGAGCGCTCTTTTTTTAGCGTCGAGGAGATCAGCGAGTGAAAAGTCCAATAACATAAATGTAATATCCACATTTAAATAAATTAGATTCAAAATTTTAAATTCAAATGAATTTTCTCCTCAAACGTAAGTGTATTTTCAAATCTATTTGAACCATTATATTTTTTAGATTAAATCATATCAAATGAGATTCAATGTATTTTTTATTTTTCAAAAAAGTCAAAAAAAAATTCAACATTTTGAATGTACTACATCAACATTTTATTTATACTATATAACCATTTCAAATACTCCATGTCAAAATTTTTGGGAAATTGTTGTTTCTACTTTTTAAAAATATTGAAATGAGCTAATTTTTTTAAAAATTCAAAATTTCACCAACATTTTGAATATGCTATGTCAACATTTATTTATATTATGTCAACAATCAGAATATTCAATATCAACATTTTTGTGAAATTTTGATTATATTTTTCAAAATGTTGAAGTCTGGATTTTTAAAAATTTGAATGTTCATAAGTTCTATTAATGTATTTTGTTAATATTTATTTATACAATATTAATATAATGAATAAATGTTGAGTCTACTCTATTCAAATGTTAATATCATATTCATGTTATTGGGCTATTTATTGTGCAATATAAATCGGCTTAATGGGCTGATCTCCTAAATGCTAAAAGGAGGGTGGTCTTTGTATAGGAGGTCCCAAATTTGTGGGCTTCTACTGTCGAAGTTCATATATGGAGATGGATCTTTTTTTAGCGTTGTGGGGATTAGTCAATTAGGCTCATTTTCATGCCTATTTACTAACATGAATGTGATATCAACACTTCAATAAACTAAGAGTCAACATTTCAAATTTAAATACAATTTTCACCTCAACCGTAAATTCATTTTCGAATCCATTTCAACCAAACTATTTTTTATAATCATTTCTACGAATTGACGTCTAATATGATTTTCTTATTTTCTAAAATTCGAGTTTCGCCAACATTTTGAATGTACTATCTCGAGCATTTATTTGTACCGTGTCAACATTTTAAGTATTCCATATAAATATTTTTTTGAAAATTGTTATTTCTAGTTTTTAAAAACGTTTGAGATGAATTATGAATTTTTTTAAATTCAAATTTTCATCAACATTTTGAGTGTACTACGTCAACATCTATTTATACTATGTCAACATTTTGAGTATTCGATATCAATATTTTATGAAAATGTTGATTCTATTTTTTAAATGTTTTAATTAACTTTCGATTTTAAAATTTAAATGTTCATTATTTTTATAAATGTATTATAGTAATGTCTATTTGTACTTCAAAAAACATTCGGATATTCTATATCAACATTTTTTTAGAAATGTTGACTACTCTATTTAAATGTTGATATCATATTCGTAGCTATTTATGGCCTTGTATAAATGGACCTAATGGGCTTATCTCCCCAACGCTAAAAAAAAAAGAACGATCTCGGATATAGGATGTCCCTTCTACTGTCTATCTACTACTACCTCTGTCCCATTGAAAGTATCGTTTTTGACTTTTCGGATTTCACGTTTGACCGCTTGTCTTATTGAAGATGCAACTAGGCCCCCTAGTGGGTTTTGGTGATAAATGACAAATAATTAAAATGTCTAATGTTTCATTGAGCTAATGTGCAGGATATTGAAGTCAACTATCCCACGTTATAAGATTGATAACCCCTCATACAAAAGTCAAATGATGGACTCAAAAAGAAGCTTAAATTAGATTTTATAGTTCTTTGAGTCTAGAATTGCCAAACTATAAAGATGGGTGAATTAGTCTTTGTTGCGGGGAATATGTGCTCTTTGTTTCATACACAAGCTTGGATAAAATCAAATCCACCAAAAGTTCAAAAGAAGCCAAACCACAAAAACCAGAACTCACGGAAGTTCCGTAACCGCTCACGGAACTTCCGTCACTTCCCAAGTGGTTCCGAGAGAGTGTAGGACGGAACTTGCAAGTTCCGTCCCCGGAAGGTGTGAACCAGCTAAGTCTCCACGGAAGTTCCGTGAAGCCCACGGAAGTTCCGTCGGCTATTTCCAGAGAGTGTAGGACCGAACTTCTATGTTCCGTCCGGACTGTTCGTGCCCTAGGTCAAGTCTCACGGAAGTTCCGTCATGTTCACGAAAGTTCCGTCAAACCACCTTTTCACACTTCCCAACGGCTCTTTTTGGCCTCTTCCTATATATAGCTTTGACCAACCCGTGAGCAAGTTTGTTGGTGCTTTTTGAACACTCCCATCTCACTCAAGCTCTTGCTCTCATCTCTCTCCCATCTCCCTTGTGATTCCAAACCATTTGTGAGAGCCCATAATCAAATCCAAGCTTGACAAGCATCATCCCAATCTTGAGCATATCTTCCCTTAGCAAGCAAACCCTACTTCACTTGTTACTCTTGGAGACTTGGTCTCCTAGATTGGCTAGGTGTCATCTTTGAGCTCCCAAGATTGTGGTGAGTCAAATAAAGTTTGTGAAGGTTGTGATTCGCCTCCGAAAGGAAAGGAATCAACCAAGAAGAAGAAGAAGGAAACCAAGTTTGACCTTTGTGGTTGCTTGGGAGGATTAGGGTTGAAAGAAACCCGGCTCTTTGTGAGCTCCTCAACGGAGACGTAGGAACCTCTTTGTGAGGGGTCCGAACTTCGGTCAACAAATCTTGTGTCTCTCTTGTGTTGTTCTTGTTTGTGTTTCCTTGTTCTTGCTTCTCTCGAGAAAGTTTGTGGCCGATCTACGTGTCCGGTGTGTGGATTCACTTTTCTCGCAGGAGGAACACTTGTCATCGATCAAGGAAGGATTGCATTCAACCACATTTGTGAGATTTCCATCTCATCTCTTTAGATTCCTTGTTTACCCTAGGAGGAACGGAAGTTCCGTGACCATCACGGAAGTTCCGTCGGTGACTGAAGTTCCGTGTGCGACGGAAGTTCCGTTCTCTCCGGTTTGATCGCTTGTTTAGTGTTGTGTTTTTCAGGAATTGTTTTAAATTGACTATTCACCCCCCCTCTAGGCAACTTTCACTTATTCAAAGATTTTATAAAAATACTAAAATAAATACATTATTATTAAAGTATCACTAATGATAAATTAAGTTAGAAGAAATAAATAGCATTACATAAATTTTATGAATAAGACGAACAGTCAAAGGATGATGCCTAAAAGTCTAAAACGACACTTTCAATGGGACGGAGAGAGTACTCGTTAATTTGCTCAAAAAAATTGCTAGTCGTTAGTAAGTTTTTTTTATCAAAATTCCACTTGTGTCGTACACCAAAAATGAGTTTGTTATGTCTATTCTGTTACGTATCCTTTCGGAAAATCTACTATAGAATCTATTTCGTAAACTATGGGTGTGTTTGGTAGAGCTTATGCTTATGTAGCTTATTGCTTATGATTCAGACTTATCCATCAAAATTGCTTATGTAGCTTATCCAGACTTATTGTTGCATAAGCGATCAAACTGTTTGGCAAAATAGCTTATCAAAACGGCTTATGAGATGAAATGAGTGCATAAGCTGGAAAAGCTAGGTTTTGGTTGCTTTGGCTCTCTAGTACAAAACGAAAAGCTGCATATGGTTTGTTTGGTAATAAGCTGCTTATGACTTCAATCTGTTTGGTACAGACTTATGCCTTATGGTAGCATAAGCTGCCTCATAAGCTGGTCCATAAGCTATACCAAACACACCCTAAACATTCACCATTATAAAGAACTCAGCCATATGTTGAACTTGATTCAATCCATAGATTTATGAATACATATTCTTCGTTTTGCATTTGCTTAGTATCCCTTTTATTGTAAAGCTCGTCTGGTTGTTGGTATATTAGGGACGTATTTGACATGGCTCTGCTCCATAAGAGAACAACTCCACTCTCAAACTCTACTTCGGAGGTGTTATGGAGTGGAGCTGGACCTGTCTGTGGAGATGTTTTTCTCGATCACATGGAACTGTTCTAGAAAATAGAGTTTTGAGGGTGATTTGACCATACTATCCTTGGTTGGGCTTACGAGGTTGCTGCGGGAGGCGAACCAAGGGCGACGTCGTCCGCCCGTCATGGGGAGGCGATCGTTGGGACAACAGCTTGGGCGGTTGGGTCGACGGTGCCCTGGGGAGGTGGTCTTGCGAGAGGCATTCGATGGGGAGGTGGTCGCGGGAGGCAGGCGATGGGGCGGCAGCGGGCTGGCGTAGGCAATCGCCCGAGCGGCGGCTCCGACGGCCCGGGATGGTGGGGTCCTACCTAGGGTTTGTGGGAGGTGGCGCCCGGGAAGAAAAGCTCGATGGACAATAAGAGCGCGTGCGGGAGAGAAGCTCGGGGGGGGGAGAACAAAGAATAGAAACAAACCATTTTTTTTGGTAACCGGTGGCAATCTATTTATTTATTTATTTATATATAAAAGACGCAACCCACTAGGAGGCTTTAATGACTATTTCTCTCAATCCATGTTGCGCCACATCATCCTAATTAATTTCAACATTAGATAAAGAATGGGTCTTAAAGATTAATACTATTTATATGATTTTCTTGGCTATTTGTAGCCACACGATCATCATCTTACTTAGCAGAAGTAATTATATTTTTTTATCGCTATAATTGTTGTGTTGGAGCACATAACACAACATGTTGCCTTACACGAGTGCTTGGTCTTTATAATGTTTTAATAATGCGCTTCCTCTCAAATATCTTTAAGGTCATAGGACAATGAACCAATTTGGCTCTATCTCAAGGTCTGTCTAGACTATACGCATCATTCTATTATCTATCAAATTTATTTAGGTTATGTTGCAAGTTAAAATAGCTTAATAAAACCGCTATCACGGGTGTTTTTAGGTTCTTGGTCCGATTCACTTTTATACAAAGTTTTTGTGTTCTAGCATTAATACAAAATTGTTTTTCCTCTATCATTTCCTTATATGTATACATTACAACTATTTGATATTTCATTTCCTTTACTTTCCAATGAACAATTGTATATAGAAGATTCAACACTTAAGTGAGACATAAACGTGAATTCTTTCTCTCGACGCATATGATTATGTTTTTCTTAGTCACTTAACTACTTATTAGTTCAAGATTATAATTCTAAAATTAAATCTTTTAGTCCCGCTGCAACGTGCGGGGTAATCAACTAGTTTCTCTAGAACTCCGCTCCCACATCTATTTTTTACATTCCCGAAGTAGCAAAATAGATGCTCCACGAAAATGAACTACAGCTCGTCTAACTCTTGAGAGTTCACCTGTTTTGAGGTGTTTAGGAGTGTTTGGCTGGTTTGGAGCAGCTCCGCATTGAAGTTTTCTCCGGAGCCATACCAAACACATTCTAAGAAGAATTGATGTGCCCAAACCTACAATTACTTGGATGGTGCAGGCAAACACTAGATCATCTCCTACTGCTGAAATCTGAAATAGGTAGATGGTGCAGTGAAACTTTAGTTTCATTTTGTACTATTTATGTAGAATTTATATATTTAGGAATTCTTAAGTAAATTCATAAATATTAAGTAACACACGGAAATATGACTAATACCGATTTTAAAATCCAAGCGCTAACGTCTTTAGGACTTTCTTATGTTTATGGAGATGACTATAAGTTTTAGAGGGAAGATAATTTGAAAAAAAGTTTTATAGGGAAGACAGAAGGGCCTCATTTACCGATAAAACTAAATTTAAACTAGAGGACAACACATATATCAAAAATTCAATTCAGTTGCTTCATTTTGTTGGTCCGACCCACTAAACTTCAAAAAGAGGCACACTCCAACGGATAGGGGCGAGTCCGTGACAAGGCATGACCTAGAAGGGAGTGATCTCATAACGGTCCGATTAAGCGAGGTGAATGTAAGCCCACCAAGTCATCGCAACTTGCGCTAGCCCACTAAAAACTAGTGGCCTAGACTAAGCCATAAAGCCAAAGCCCAAAGCCCGAGAAGCTTTTATCTTTTATACGCATTCCCACCACACACCTAGCTCCTCCTCGTGAGTCATGTGACACTTCGCTCCTCATGGCCTCCTGGCGCAACCCCTCGTCCTTAGACATGGCCACCTCTAAGTATTTGAGGCCTCTAGTGCGAAATGAGATACCTGGTCCGAAAATTTGAAAATTCACATGATATGGTGAAAACATACTTGTAATTAACTGTAGGGGAAATTGCATGAGATGACCCATTTCCAACTCTAATGTCGAAAATGGACCTCTTTTTCACAACTTTGCAAGAATGGACCCCTTCCCAAAATGAAGCCCCCGTCTGCCCCTATTTCAACTTCCGTTAGGTCAAGTCAAATTTCTGAAATAAAAAAAAAAGAAACAGAAATTAGAATCAGGCCGTGTTGCCCCTAACCCTATCCCCGACCAAGGCCAAGGCTGAACCAGGCCAAGCCCGAACCAGCCCTTGAGTCCTGTCTAAACCTAGCAGGGTCGCGAGCAGCGTGAGTAGAGCATGGGCGCAAGGGGCGCGGGCGGAGCAGGGGTGCGTCGTGGTGCGCGTGGGGAGCGGGGGCATAGGGGGAGGGAGGGGGGGGGTGTGGGAGCATGGGGAGCCGGTGAGCACGCGTGGAGTCGGACACGTGGCGGCGCGCGTGCAGCTGTGCGAGCGGTAGAAAGTGGCGCGTGGGCAAGGCACGCGGTGCAAGGCGGCGTGGGGCAGGGGAACCGTGCACACTACCACTTATTTCTAGAGTTGGTGGCTGGAAGCAAGGCAATGGATCAATCCTCTTCACATCTTGGGTACAACTATCCTTTTCCCCTGTACTAGCTATAGTAAATAGTAGATGGTTGCCGTGTAGTGTGGATTTGGCTTATCCTTGATGATTTATTTGTTGGGCCAGTGACAGGTTAGTCAATGTTGTTGTCAAAATGGGTTCATATTTCAGCCAATTTGAGGATGAGCCTAAACTTATTGCAGAAGAAAAACACTACCACTGATTTATGTTGATGTTAATCTTCTGATCTACTGCTGCAATTAGTTAATCATATCAATGTGCATTGTAAGCGGGGTATTAAGCAACATATCAGTTTGTATTGTTCAACCGAAGATGATGATGATGTGTGTGTTCCAATTAAATGCGATGAGCAAGTGCTTGAGTGGATTCAACTGAATGTAGATAAAGGAGTTGTTCATATTGATGCACAAATCAATGATCATAATGGTGCCTTGAAATGTTCACCCACGAAACGTTCATTACACCCAAAAGTGAGGGAGAGGTTGAGAGAGAAAATAGTTCAACCACCAGCAAGTACTATATCCATTGATTTGGATCCTCTTGATGATCCATCTCAAGTGACAGAAAATACAGCCACGGATGAGGGTCCTACACTCACAGCTACACCTAAGAAAGCAAAAATTTCATCCACTAAGAGCAACTCCAAGAGTTTGGCATCCGAGCTTTGCATCCTTGTTTTTTGGCAAATGAAAAAATAATAGTCTCCAACAATTTGCCAATTAACTTGGCATTTTTGAGAACTTGGCAAAAACCTGGCGCTCGACGCGCATATATGCGCGCGCGGAAACGATTTGGCATCGCGCGCTTCGTCCCCTCCGCGACTCTCGGCGCCGGCCCGTTCCCGCGAAAGAAATCTCCGCGACGAAGCAATCCTCGACGCCGCCGGTGAGTCCCTCCCTCCCTCCCGCTCCTCCTCCCCTGCCTCCGGCTTCTCCTCCCCTCCCCGTTCGCCGCGGCCCTAGGAATGGCTGCCCGGCCGCCGGTGGCGCCCCGGGCGCGTCGGGTTCCCGGCCGTCGGTGAGTCCCTCCCTCCCGCTCCTCCCCCTACCTCCGGCTTGTCCTTCCCTCGCCGTTTGCCGCTGCCCTAGGCACGATCGCCCGGCCGCCGGTGGCGCTCCGGGCGCGACCGCTTCGCCCGGGTGCGGCTGCCCAGGCGCGACCGCGTCGCGCCCCCGGGTGCTGGTTCCTGGCCGCTGGTGTCGTCCTGGGCGCGACCGCATCGCCCTGTGCCACGCTTTGGGCGTTCTGCTCCCGGCCCCGTTGACAAACGCGAGCAGTCCCCTATCGGTGGTAGGGCAGCAGCCCCTCCAGGATTTGCTGTGGGGCGCCACTAGAATCTTACGGGCTTCTCCACTCACTCACCGGCAAGTTGCTCCTCTTGCTCTGCTCCACTTCCGGCTTCGCTCCCGACTCGCTCCTCCGCTGCCGGGCACGGTGCGCCATACTCGCCTTTTCATCTGTCTTTCAATTGTTTGACAGCTCTTGGATAAAAAAAATGTTCTCCGGGATACTCCGTGGCAGGAAGCAAGTCGCGCAGGTCAATTGAACGTGGGATACATGACGTGACGTCCAAACAGATAAAACGGCCGGATTGCTTGTGGGCCTTCTTTTCTAATTTTGCCAAGTCTAATACCAAACAATTGGAGATGGGCTTTATTTTTACTTGGCATATGGATTTAGGAGTTGGCAAATCACAGGATTTACCAACCTGATTTTGCCAAACTCTTGGAGTTGCTCTAAGAAAGCCAAAACTTTGATTTGCTTCTTTGTTACCTAGTCCTACCGTTGCAAGTCAATGAAGGTGCTGGTGGTGCAAGAAGGGAAAGAGGAAGGAGTGGAGCTTCCCGTGGGAGGGTTGCAAGATTGATTGGCCTCTGATTGAAGGATTGGATGTTACAATCTATTAACAGATATCGTGTGTTATGGTGTAACACTTGGATGCTTTTGGTGTTTTTGTTGGACTTGTAATGGTGACCAAATAGGATGTGTTATGGTGTAACACTTGGATGCTTATCTGTGCTTTTGTTGGACTTATAATGGTGACCTATTTCCTACTTAGCTTGAACTTGTAATGATTTCCTTGTTGGACACTTCTTGCTGGTTTTAGGTGAACAAAGCTATGTGTTGTTCAATCCCTAATTAATCTTTTGTCTTGAGAAATATGACATTGTTTGCTGTTGTTCTATTCTGTTCATAATAGAGGCAAAGTGCTGCCAATTTATTTTGTGAAAATATGATCTGATTTATTTCCTTGGATTTATTTAAGTTGTTCAATGAAATTCATTCAAACAACATCAATTTGGCCACATATATGCCCCAAAATAGGGTTCAACTTGCAAACTCATCCAAAACAGGTCCATTTTTACAAAGGGTATATTTGTCTTTTCTCGTGAGATTTGACACCGTTATCACGTCCAAACGGAATAGGGGCTGCTAGTTGCTTCGTTTTGGGAAAAGGGGTCCATTCTTGCAAAGTTGTGAAAAAGAGGTCCATCTTCGACATTAGAGTTGAAAATGGGTCCTCTAATGCAATTGCCCCTTAACTGTATAACTTTAGTTCGTGTTATTTTTCATAATCCCGAGGAAAATAGTGAATATTAATGTAAAAAAAAAAAGAGTAAAGATAGTACTCCACAAATAAATTGACTTATGTTCTACTAAAAAGAAAAGTATGAAATCATAATTCTAGTATTTTGAATAAATAAGTCTCTTTTAGTACCATTTTGCACCGAAAAATCAATCATTTCAAGATCAAGGGCATCCCAAGTTCTTGGATCAAATATATCGTGTGTTGAAAAGAAGTATGAACACTAATTTTGTGAACACTATTAGCACCATTATTTCCTAGATCAATTTGTTGCAGTATGAACCACAAATTGTATCGCAATGTTAGTATCATCAGCACATCATGGGCAATTTTGTTATATCACCTCTTTGCCGATACATTTTTAAAACCGAAATTGTTGGCTAAATTGTTCGGGCTGCCTGTGGTCTGTCATGAATGCCCGGCTAATAGTGGCAAGAGAGGCGAGCAGAAAAAAAAACAATATCTCTTCCTCGCAACAAAAAAAAAAACAATATCTCTCACAACTCATGGACCCGAGCCCGTACACGTACATGCTCCAAATATAGTATTGCTCGCAAGTAATAATAATGCAACATAGACGTAGCCGTACGTGGAATATAGGGCCATACTCATATATGCTGGTACGGTCGAGATCTCAGTGCTTTACTCGCTGTAGGACGTGGCATATAGTTGGTTGCAACCAAAACGTCGAACACTGAATGATTTGCCTATTTTTTCCCCAATCGTCAACGAGGCAAACAGGACGTACGTTCCCTTGCAAAGAAGCACGTGCTCCCACACCTACCAGATCGAGATTGGGCTGCTCCGTCGCCATCGGCCGGTCACACGCGGCACATCGATCAGGCCATTTCACTGTTTCCGAACCCGGCTAGACGGATGATGGTGCCACCCCGCCTCACACAGCATTTAACCCACCAGTTCCGCCATTATTCCTCTCTCGTTCAATTCGCTCCTCAACACTCAACGCCTAACCCTCAGCAGGCACAGATGCTTGCCGCACCGCTGCTGAAGCTTGGATCATTCTAGTGTGTGAGTGTGCCAAAAGAACATAGCTAGAGCCGAAGACCGAGTGACTGGCCGGCCGGCTGCTGCTAGCAGCCGAGAGCGATCATCCCCCATGGAGACGGTGGCGGAGAAGAGGAGGTCGATGATGGTAGATCGGCTTGTGTTCGCGCTGAACGGCCTGCGGTACGAGGTGGCCGGCGCCGATGCGGACCCGTCGATGCCGCTGCTGGAGTTCATCCGGACGCGGACGCCGTTCAAGGGGACCAAGCTCGGCTGCGGCGAAGGTACAAAAAGCTTCTTCTTTTCTACTCCTAGATACTAGATAATACACAGTGTTTATAATCCCTTTTTTACAATCTCTCGCATGATTTATGCGTCGATCGTATATATACTTCGAAACTTGTGTCACGGTGTAAATCTCAGCATTTAGCTTGGATTAGCCCAAGATTATTAGACACGGTTGTTGGGAAATTTTGTTGTTGCGCTGTATGCGTCCTATGTCGTACCACCATGGAAACTATAGTGGTAGCAGCATAATTGACAATTTTGCAACGGACAAGCTTATCTTCCTCCGGGCATAGTGACAGCATGATTGACAAGCGGCAGCCAGCTGATATGTGGTCCCATGTTGAGGTGTGATGCATATGTACGTTTGGACTTTTTTCCAGCGTTTTATTTCTAAGATTCTTTGAAAAAGTTCCCTCTGAAAGAAAACGACGGTGAAAGAAGTCACTGCGTCGGTGTAAAAGCATCCGATGTTTCCAAATTAGACCTGCGCTTGGCGAAACCGTATATTTGGTAGATTTGTTGCCGTTGCACCTACTGATCGATCTTCATTCATTACGTCACGTCGTTACTATTCTCATAAATAAAATGATAATTTGTTCCATATCTTTTCCATTTGGGGCAAAGGAAAGTTTAATTTTATATTTTTATTATATCTTCACTTCCCTGCTTATCCATGGTGGGATGTTGAGAAGCATTGCATCATCTTTAGTCTAGGGACATGCCAACGTGGCAAGAATTGCTTGAAAACGACTACTCCTGATAGGGCAATTAATAATCATCTTTTTCTACACATGCTCCCACAAACTGTGTGCCTTATCACCATTGCATTTTATTTTTAATTACAAAACATTGTAAAAGGCCTTGTAGTTTTTTTTATTATGATATAACATCTGTACACACAAAAAGGTGTCACTATTTTAGATAAAGGTTTAGGGAGATTCTAACTATCTCCTAAAGCTACAACACTCTCAGGAGTTGCTAATGAACCAATTCGGGAACAACTTCATTTCTCCTTGGACTCGCCAAGATTATATTTCCATTTTACATCTACCAGAATATGGTCAAGAGTATTTGTAGCTTGTAATTTTTTAAAAAAACAATAAAAAAGAAACAACTTTATTTTACCCCGTTTAACCTTTAACCTTTTATTTGATTTACTTAGTCTACTTTTTATTTTTAGATTACACAAGATACAACTGACGCATTTTACAATGCACGCACACTCATCCCATGATTGCACGTACACAAATCTTACCCCTACGAACATCTTAGACAACTGAGCATGTAAATCATCAAGATTGACGAAGTCATCACCGACGTGTCGCGTTGAAAACACAACGTCATTAAATCCTAGAAAACTCACTACCTTGGGTAGTCAAACCTAGGAGAAGTACTACTGAAGCTCTAGTAACCAGTAGGCTACATGCCCTTTCATTGCTAATCTCTTAGGAGTACTTGATTTACTTGATGCCCACATCTTCAAAGAGTAGAGAATTAAATGAACCATTAATGCAATTTATAGGAATACAATTTTCAACCATAACATATTACTCCCTCCGTCACCGTTGACTTTTTTGTTCCGTTTGACCATCTTATTCAAAATATTTTTTCAAATATATAAAACTATAAGTCATGTATCAACTTCCATTAGTGAAAAAATGAATCATAAGAAAATATTTGATAATTCTTAAACTTTTTTGAATAAGACAAAAAAAGTCAACAGCGTCAACAATTTAAGAACGAAGGAAGTATTATTGTTATAAAATTATGTCCTATATGGATCCAGTGTAATTTATTAAGAACTGTTTTATAGAGATGATTTTTATAAGCTGGTTTATATAAAAAAAGAGTAAAGTTCATGGCCGGTCCTTAAACTTGTCTCGTTGTGTCATCTAGGTCCCTATACTCTTAAATTGCATTTCTAACTCCTTAAACTTAGCTTCGGATATCATTTTAGTCCCTATACTCTCAACATGTAAATATAGGTCCCTAAACATGGCTTCGGGGATCATTTAAGTTCTACGATATAGTGTTATTGTAATGGATTAGCCAATCGGATAAACTACCCGGAATAAAGTTTATTGCTACAACATTTGTAACCGGTTAGCTCATCGCACTCGGTGCACAATCTATCTTTGTAAATTATCCTTAATAAAGATACTCATTATCGAAAAGAAAAGGCAATGACAAAACCAAAATATAGCTAATAGCAATATCTAGCTAACAAACGAAATGAAGTACTTTTATTGCTTAACATCATAGTATCGGCCATGGGATGCAAGACCAACGGTCCTCCCTTTTCTACAACCTCTTGCTCGAGTCTTCTCTGCTCTCTCTTTGCGTGATGACGGTTGCATATGTCGTCACTCCCCCACCTCCAACCACCGCCCCGTCTCCGTCGGTGCCTTCACCACCTCCGCCGCCGCCCGCCACCGCTACCACGCAAAATTCTCCGACGAGACGCGCCACTAAATGTTCACTAAATTCTCCGGCTCCGGTGAGCCGGTGATTTCCAAGGTTGAAGCAGGAGATGTTGGATCATGGGGTACAAACCATGTGGCAATAAGGAACCTAAATTTTCCGGCGTGTGCACCACTAAATTCTCCGTCGAACTCAATCTCGTTTGAACGCCGACTAAAATCTTCCGATTTCAGAGCGACTGTAAATTGGTATTTTTGTTCAATTAACTATAAGTAAGTTATATCTATAAAAAATAAAATCTAATCAATTTATTTAGAATAACGATATAATTTGAAAGTAGGGGACCTTAGCGACACCCAAAACCAAGTTTAGAGAGCTAGATTTTCATTTTCAAAGTAAAGGGACCCAAATGATACCCGAAGCTAAGTTTGAGGAGTTAGAAATGCAATTTGAGAGTATAGGGACCTAGATGACACGAGTGAGACAAGTTGAAGGACCGGACATGAACTTTACTCATAAAAAAACTTAGATGATGGTTTTTGGAGAATAGTTTATAAAAGGCGGTTTATGAAAATAGTTTCTATAAAATGTAGTTTCTGTAATTAGTTAGAAGATAACTTGTATTTTAGTTAGTCATAAACTGATTTTAGCTGGGTAGAGTAGATCAAAGGTTTTTAATAAATCAACAATCCAGTTTCTATAAACTAGAGAAAAAATGAACCTGTTGGACCCTTCAATTTATAAAAACCGAGTTGACCGGAAACAAGGCTAAGAGCATATCCTAGAGAGCCCATAAATCTTCCATAAATAAAATGACTGGGGTATAATTCAAAACACGATCTCCAACAGCTACCCAAAACAACTCACAAATCTATTCTTGTCCTAAATTCATCTTATTTGTAGATAGAAACTTGGAGAAAGTTGGGAGTCTCAATCCTTCTATTTACAGGACAATTAATGTTGTTGTGGCCCCAAATACCGACGTGGAACAATCAAAATCATTTTTGATCCATTTTTAGGGAGAACTGTTAGAGGAGACAAGAGAAATTACAATTTTTGGTTGCTCCTAAAAATAGTTTTTTGAGATCAATTTATTGGAAGCTTTTGGAGGTGCTCTCAGATGCTACTGACAATGGAGCCATTCCTCGCCCAAAAAAAAAGAAAGAAAAAGGCAATGCTGGAGCCAAAACATCACTATCTAATCGACGTCTCCTCTGCATGAGCATTTCGTCGAACGGCTTCCACGCTTTGGTTTCTTTCTACCGCGTTCCCCTGTGGAGTTCTCGTCAATTGCCGCGGGGATTTCTCTGTATTTCCTCGGTGCGTGCACCTATTCGGGATTCTCCAGCCATGCGGTGGGAGGAAGGAGTCGGTCGCGGGGGCGGCTCAACGATGGAATCACGTATCGCGCGACCAGAGCCGGTGGATCGAGGCCGTGTTCCTCGTCGAGCCGTTGCCGCCGTTGTCCTCTGCTTCTAGTTACGAGCTTCGTGCCCGCACCGGTACGCCACAGTTGTTGCATCTCTGTTGCCACCATCGCCACCACCAATGGTTACATACTGTCATACTCTGCAGCTTGCCATGTATTGCTGCACTAGATATGCATATTGTAATGTTCAGGCAACCCATAGTTTGTGCCTGGGAGTACTTGCATGCCTATAATTATTTTTCTCTTGGTTTTTGCAGTAAGGTAACTTGTAAATTTCGGGAGTTGCTTTTGAAACTGGGCATATTTGCTCTAGACTATAAAGACCAACTACATGCATTTTTTTTTGTTATATTTCTTTACGAAAATGCTTTCGCAAAAGTCTAATTTCTATGTAGTTATGCTCATATACTTATCTTGTGGATCGTGAAAAGTCAAAATTGTCAAATGTAACAGAATGGAGGGTGTATCAAAATGAAACCCAAAGCTTCAATGGATTGTATTATTTTCAGTTAAATGTCAGAATATATTAGTTAAGTTTAGCTAAGCTAGCATATCTTTTAATGATAGATCCATACATAGAATATGACATATTGTCATTGTTCATATTGCAGGAGGTTGTGGAGCCTGTGTAGTCCTGGTGGCAAAGTATAACCCCACTACGGACGAAGTCACTGAATATTCAGCAAGTTCATGCCTAACACTTCTTTATAGTATAAATTTCTGTTCGGTTACTACTACTGAGGGTATCGGAAATACTCGAAATGGTTTTCATGCTGTTCAGAAAAGGATGTCTGGGTTTCATGCCTCTCAATGTGGCTTTTGCACTCCTGGCATGTGCATGTCTATTTTCACCTCCCTTATAAATGCAGATAAGTCCAAGGGGCCTGATCCACAAAATGGGTTTTCAAAATTGACAGTATCCGAAGCAGAAAAGGCTTTCTCAGGCAACTTGTGTAGATGCACTGGTTATCGTCCAATTGTTGATGCCTGCAAAAGTTTTGCAAAAGATGTTGACTTGGAGGATTTGGGCTTGAATATATTCTGGAAACGAGGTGATAGGAAACCAGATGTTAGCAAATTGCCAAGTTACATTCTCGGTGGTGGAATCTGCACTTTTCCAGACTTCCTAAAATCTGAGATCAAATCTTTCCATAATCATCTGAATGATGCTTGTATTGCAGCTTCGAGGGAAGGCTGGTATCTTCCAAGAACTATCAAACAGTATTATGAATTAGTATATTCTGGTTTACTTAGTGAGTCTGTGAAAGTGGTCGTTGGGAATACTAGTGTCGGTGTATATAAGGAACAAGATTTCTACAGTCAGTACATTGACATTAGTGGCATTCCAGAACTTTCAAATGTTGTAAGGAGAAAAGCAGGCATTGAGATTGGAGCAGCTACAACAATATCAAGGACCATTGATATTCTTCAGCACGAATGTGAATCAACATGTTCTCCGAATGGGAGTGTGGTTTTCAGAAAACTTGCAGATCATATGAGCAAAGTTGCAACGCCATTTGTCCGTAACACAGCAAGTATTGGGGGAACTTAATTTTGGCACAGAAATACCCGTTTCCCTCAGATATTGGAACCATACTACTTGGTGCTGGTTCAACTGTTTGCCTTCAGTTTGTTTCAGAGCGCAGACATATTACGTTGGAACAGTTCCTAGAGCAGCCTCCTTTGGATCCCACTACATTACTCCTGAGCATATTCATTCCACACTGGATGTCTGATTGTCAGACAGAAACAAGTTTGATCTTTGAAACCTACAGAGCAGCTCCTCGTCCTCTTGGTAATGCTGTTTCATATGTAAATTGTGCTTTCTTGGGGCATGTTTCCCTGGATGAATCATCAGATACTCGTACATTGAGTAATTTGCACTTGTCATTTGGTGCATATGGAACTGAACATGCCATAAGAGCAAGAAAGGTGGAGAATTTCCTAACTGGTAAATCACTCACTGCTTCAATTGTACTTGGCGCAATTCAGTTACTTCGAGAAATAATTGTTCCAATGGAGGGAACATCACATCCTGAATACAGAATCAGTGCAGCTGTTGGGTTTCTCTTCAGTTTCCTCGCCCCACTTTCTAATGACATTACAGATCCTAGAAAAATTCTGCCCAATGTTTCCGCTAATTCGACAGATGTGGATGATGTCTGTAATTTACCATTATCATCACGGCAAGAAACAATTTCCATGGATGAATATAAACCTATTGGCGAGCCAGTTAAAAAGTATGCTGTTGAAATTCAAGCTTCTGGTATGTGTTATATCATCAATTCTTCGTACTGTAGTGAAGATGTTTCTCGGAGTGTCATTTGGCAGGGATAAATAACAATCTCTTTCTTAACACAGGGGAGGCGGTATATGTGGATGACATTCCTGCTCCAAAAAATTGCCTCTATGGAGAATTTGTTTACAGCACACAACCTCTAGCTTATGTCAAGAGCATTAAATTCAAGTCTTCTTTGGCATCAGAAAAGATCATTTCTGTTGTTTCTGCAAAGGATATTCCAAGTGGAGGAGAAAACATTGGATCAACCTTCATATTTGGGGATGAGAAACTATTTGGTGATCCAATTACTGAGTATGCTGGACAAGCTCTCTGCGTGGTGGTAATTACCTTTTCAATCTTCATCTTTTAACTAGTCACATACATGGTTTACTGCCAACTTAAAATGGTCTATATGAGAATTATGGATATTATTGGCATTTGCCATACTAAATGTTGCTCAATTCTTTGATTATACCCCCAGATTGCAGAAACACAAAGGTATGCTGACATGGCAGCAAAGCAGGCTGTTATTGAATATGATGCAAGTGATTTGGGCCCTCCCATCGTAACTGTGGAGCAAGCTGTGGAAAACAATAGCTACTTCAATGTTCCCCCAGAGTTGTATCCCAAAGAAGTCGGTGATTTTACCAAAGGCATGGCAGAAGCTGATCACATGATTCCATCAGCTGAAGTATGTTCAAACCTTTTTAAACTTTAAATATAGTTACTTTTCACTTGCATATTTACAGAATGAATAAACACTGTTGGATGCATGTAATTTTCTTAGGCAATTTCTTATACAAAAATACTGTCAATTTTTTAATGAAGAAGTTTAGAACACAAGAGGAATAAATATCTCCCTAAAACACACATACACTCATGTCTCAAGATAGCATTTACCCATGTTCCAAAGCCAGAGAAAAATAACAAAAAGAAAAGAAAAAAAGATCTCTCCAATGATCCTATCAATACAAAAGGATAAGTATGACACTTGAGAATCCAAAAATTAAGTTAATGTGGTCAACAGAAGATGGACTAATTAACTCTCCTTCCAATATCGTCCGTGCATGCAGCTTTTTTTATTGTCTCCAGATATATTTGTAGTAGTGTATACGCTGGGAGAAGAAAATAAGGAAGCTCAGAAATAAATGAAATAAAGTTTATTTTTTGTTTTTATGGTCCCCAAGATGTAATCTGTGAGAACTACGTTTTGCAGCCTTTTAGCACTAAATGTTGAAAGAACTTTTGTGAAAGTGTTTCAAATATTAATCCAACCAGATAACATTCATATTGCCAATCCTGCTAAGCTTATACCATAGTAGTGATCAAACTTTACAACTGTCGATGGAGGAGATTCTAGAACATCAAATAGACAAACAGAGTATTATTGGTGTATCTCTATGTTTACTACTGACCGTACTTCCGCATGGAAACATAGATGCCAATAGCAATGAAAGACAAAAAATCATAGCTCATCTCATGTAATTTTTATGACTGCAGGTAAAACTTGCCTCTGAGTACTATTTTTACATGGAGACACAAACGGCACTAGCAATTCCAGATGAAGATGATACCTTGGTAGTGTACAGTTCGTCACAGTACCCTGAGCTTGCACAAATTGTCATAGCAAGGTGCTTAGGCATTCCATTCAGCAATGTGCGTGTCATTACAAGAAGGGCTGGAGGTGGCTTCGGTGGGAAAACATCCAGAGCAACCCTAGTGAGTATTGCAAAACCAAATGATTGATCTAATAATTTATTGTACTCTATTTCAAAATGTTTATGAGTATAGTACTTCTGTGTCGTTTATACTGATAAAGTCTGTTCTTGTTCAGATCAGGAGTTCGGATTAGTATTGTCAAAATATTGTTGTTAGTGTTATGAAAAACTTGCAACGGGGAGGAGCCCAAGATTTCCAAATTAATTGACTCCTGTAGTGTTTACCCACAAAGCCATCAACAATAGTAGAGCTGAAAATGTTATTATCCTCTTTTTCTATTAACATATATTTAATGGAATGGAATATTAACTGCAATGTTAGTTGTAACTTCTAACACATCCCTGCATTCAAAACTTACGTCAATGGTTCATCGAAAATGTCCTATTGATAGTTTCGAGTATGCATTCTGGCTGTGTATAGGCCTCATGGTTTTATGGATTGCCACTTTGGATAAAGGGCAGCCCAGTGCACATAGTTCCCGCTTGCTCAGGGTCTGGGGAAGTGTCTGACCAGTTTTGGTCTATTGTATGCAGCCTTTCCCTGCATTACTGCAAGAGGCTATTTCCAGGACTCGAACCTGTGACCTATCAGCTACTGCTTCTCACATATATGTTACATGCTTCTTTAGGTTGCAACAGCAGCTGCATTATCTGCATACAAATTACGACGCCCTGTACGGATGTACCTTAATCGCAACACGGATATGGTTATGATGGGCGGTAGACACCCGGTGAAAGCTCATTATTCTGTCGGATTCAAGTCTGATGGGAAAATTACGGCCTTGCACCTAGATTTACTAATTAACGCTGGGATATCTGAAGATGCAAGCCCCCAGATGCCAGGCAATATTATATCAAGTGTGAAAAAGTACAACTGGGATGCTCTGTCGTTTGACATCAAGCTCTGCAAAACAAATAATACATCTAAATCTGTGATGCGTGCTCCTGGAGATGCACAAGGCTCTTTAATTGCTGATGCTATCATTGAGCATGTTGCTTCAGTGCTGTCAGTCGATGCTATCAGCGTGAGGGAAAAGAACTTCCACACTTATGATAGTCTTCAGTTGTTCTACCCAGATAGTGCAGGTGAAGCTTCTACGTACACATTACATTCTGTTTTCAGTAGGTTGGCGTCACCATCAAGCTACCATGATCGAGTTGAATCCATCAAGAAGTTTAACAGTTGCAATAAGTGGCGAAAACGGGGCATCTCATGTGTGCCCCTAATATTTAAGGTTGAAGTGAGGGCATCTCCGGGAAGAGTTTCTGTGCTCAATGATGGCTCCATTGTGGTTGAGGTTGGAGGAATTGAGATTGGGCAAGGCCTGTGGACTAAAGTACAGCAGATGACGGCATTTGCTTTGGGACAGTTGTGGCCCGACGGGTGTGAAGGCCTTCTTGAGAGAGTGCGTGTCCTACAGGCTGATACCTTGAACTTGGTACAAGGAGGATATACTGCTGGTAGCACTACGTCTGAATCTAGTTGTGCAGCTACCCTTCAGGCATGTAATATACTGACTGACAGATTGAAGCCAGTCATGGATAGCCTACAGTTACAATCGGAAAATGTCTCATGGGATACTCTAATTTCTCAAGTGAGTTTATTCCCCACTAATTTTTTGTCTGGTTGCACCGGATACCATTGGAGACTACTTTATGTGAAACATTAGAATATTTTTTAATTCTTTCTACAATGCAATGTTGGCAAAGCAGGCCTCCAAGGAAAATGTTAATTTATCTGCAAGTACATATTGGGTACCTGGTCAAGATTCTAATAAGTATCTGAACTATGGAGCCGGAATCAGTGAGGTGCAGTGAATTTTTAATTTGTTCTAAATTTCAATTCACAGAAGTGCAGCAAAAACATTGTATATTACATACTTTCTGCCCAATAATCTTTTGTAAAGTGCAGGTGGAAATTGATCTTCTTATAGGAGCAATTACTATACTGAGGGGTGATATTTTGTATGACTGTGGGAAGAGCTTGAACCCTGCCGTAGACTTAGGCCAGGTAATACAAATCCTTCTCTTTTTAGAAGTTCTGAGTTTTGAATTGATATAGGTCATTCATTTATACAACATACCAACAATAGTTTGACCCA
Organism: Chloris gayana; assembly: GCA_031894775.1. NCBI lineage: Eukaryota > Viridiplantae > Streptophyta > Magnoliopsida > Poales > Poaceae > Chloris > Chloris gayana. The sequence continues at coordinate 92,896 of JAUNZO010004720.1, forward strand.
CTAAATTATTCAACAACCACAAGTGTTGAGGTAGAACACACAAAATTCTTCCTAACATTCCAATTTAGAGCCATATGAAGAATCTACCCTGCACCCAATACTTTGCTTTGCTCATGAACATTACAAGGCCCTCTTTGGTAATTTTGCCTTTGAATTTCTGTGTTGAGTCTTGTTTGAGCTTCTACTACTTTATCCTTCCCGCTTTTATGTGCTTACCTTATCGAACACGTACCAGAAAATGGAAGTCAACAAACACAGCTTATGTTGAGGTAGAATACGCAAAATTCCACTACCACAAAAGGCCTTATCTCGTTGGTAAATCTTCATCATTCACGGAATTCAGACCATGACCGAGATATTGTCATCGAAAGTTCAAAACATGCCAACAAGGATAATTATAACCTATGGGAGATGGCTTCTATCTCACAGCTCTAATTACAATCCATAGGACATTAGTTCTGGAAAAACAATTAAAACTCTAACACCATGAAAATAGAAAAATAAATCTTCCGCTCGAAGACATGTCCCCTCTATATCCAAACCTATTGACATGCTTGCCTGTGGCAACTTCTTATGCCCCACCGTTTTTTTTGCACTTGTGTCTTCTAAGATTCAAACCCGAGTGAGAATCATGCGCCCACCTAACTAACTCTTTCAATAAGGAATTTTACCTTGTTTTCCTAATCTTTGAACTATTATTTCAAGGTATAGCTGGCTTCTAATGAATGAAATATCAAACTACTGAAGAGAATTAAAATTGTGGTTCTCACCATCATTTAACATCTCTACAGTGTGTGGATATGCCTTCATTGTTTATGCATAATTACCCAGTTATACATTTGACAGCTACTCTACACTGAAAAATTGAAGCACTGTATTTTATTCTGCCATACAGGTTTATATGAATACATTATAAATTTACTGCAGCACCGCACATACTTGATATATTGAATTAAACATGAGGTTGAACCTTCACTTAATAATTTTGGCATATAGATACCTTTGAATCAAAAACTTTTCAAATATTACAAGTTTTTGATCTAAGAGAGTTACAGTTTTCGTATAAAATTTATCTCCATCTGACATGATATGAAAAATCTTAGCAAATTTCAATTTTGAAGATTAGATACAAAATTTACAGCCGCACAACATATATCTCTCGCTGTTTATGCCTAGGACGGTTGGAGATAACTTTATCTCAGGGTTCCATTCACAAACTATTAAAAAATACTTACTCTGATATCCCACAGTTCGTGGTTAGAGACTCACGGTTTAGCCATGGGAGAACCACTATATCTTACAGTTTGTCAGGATCTGTCCGGAAAAGCTCGATTTGTGTAAATCTGTTTGGTAGTGTTCTTTGGGGTTTCATCTGGCTAGTTATAATTGTTGGCTTGTCAAACATATCACGACCCCTCTTTTACCTGAGCTAGGACCGGCTATGTTGAGAGATGGAGTTCAGTTCAACATCGAACCGTAATATAATATAATTATCATACTCTTGTACATTATTGATATGCTGCAACATTTCTTATCTGTCTCGCCTGTCCTACAGATTGAAGGTTCCTTCATACAAGGAATTGGTTTTTTCATATATGAAGAATACCTGACCAATAAGGATGGCCTGATGATTAGCAATAGCACGTGGGACTACAAGATCCCAAGTGTTGACACCATCCCAAAGCAATTCAGAGCAGAGGTGCTAAATACAGGATATCATAAGGACCGTGTGCTTTCTTCAAAAGGTAAGCATTCTTGAATGCATTTTAGTTCATTATAATAAACTTCACTGACATCAATTACTGTTGACTCTTCCAGCTTCTGGTGAACCTGCCTTAGTTCTTGCATCATCCGTCCACTGTGCAGTACGAGAAGCTATCCGAGCAGCTAGGAAGGAGTTTGCAGACAGCTCTGGAAATGGGAACTCACCACTGGTATTTCAACTCGATGTCCCTGCGCCTATGACATTGGTGAAGGAACTATGTGGCTTCGATATTGTGGAGAAATATTTAGAAAGTCTATCCACCCATGGGACTTGATAGTGTGGCATAACCTCTGATTTTATAATAAGGAAGGCGTGATAAAATGAGCACAAACATATGTTCTAATATCTTAGAAGTATGCATGCACTCTATATTGTAAGGAGATTGTTATGGTGCTTGAAAGGTAACATTGGTAACACTGCCATTGATCAAAAACCGTGTGGCGCATAACATCGGTCTTCTGTATGAGGTGTGCTAACTACCATATATCAAAAGCCCTGGTCGTTACCTGCCTAAGTCATACTAACCTCACCATGTAACCGCTCTCATGGTTTGAGCATATATCCGTGACAACCAGGAGTACAATGCCAATAGAAGTCCAAGATGCATTTGCAGCAAACAGTCGTTGTTAGCTCAATGGCGCATTCTATTTATATAATTGAGTAAATTGCATCACGAGTACCAGAACTTGCACAGTGAGTACAACTTGGTCACACATATTGTAATTTGTGTAAATTCATCACTAATCATGTTTTAGGGGTACAATTGGGTCATCAATCCATTACCTCGGATAATCGAGCACCCCAGGCAATCTGTCAATTAAAAGTTTTTGGTTGGCATTGTCTTTGGTAGTCCTTGAGAAGTTAGAAAGGCAATAAAGCAATACATCATCAAGAATAGGGTAGCGATAAAATATTTCTAGGAATAATAAGAAAAGAATCGAAGCTTACTGCACAAGGATGTCCATGGAACTTGACAGCTACAGAGAATAGTAGGGCTAATTGTTTCTTGATAAAAAAATATTTTGACAAACACACATGTAAGCGAGATTGATGAAAGAGTCAATTGTGTGAGGTTCTCGACTGTCCGAGGTGACGAATTGATGATCCAATTGCACCCCTAAAACATGATTAATGACGAATTTGCATAAATTAAAATATGTGTGACCAAGTTGCACCCACCGTGCAAGTTGCGAAATCAATTTATAACATATATCATAAAAATAATAGCTAACATTGTTAATTATATTTAGGTCCCAGGGTACTAAAATATCTGAATAAAATAAAAACATGATAAAACTACACAATTCATGACAGACACCAAAGAAAGCTTCAACATCTACACTTAAAGGGTCGGTTACAGATAAGTCTCGAACATGCTTGACGTGAACAAAGTCACGTCGACATCTATTGGCCGAGCACCTCTCGAAGCTCTCTTTCCTCCATCTGAAGCATTTGATGCTGTAAATTTAAATATGACTCATTGTAATCTCTGCTATCAACAACAAGTCGCATTAGGTTTAATTGTCTCGCATTCAGCAAAAATAATGAGGCAAAGTTGATTTGTGATCTGATGCCTCGATAATACTTCAATACTATTTTCTTGATAAAGCTTCGGATAAAACGCATGTTTCTACGATGCCACCAATTCATATCCCCTGAAAAATTTGACTGAAAGAGCACACACGGAAAATCAACACACTAGTCAAATGATCAAAATAGGTGTTGAACATAATAAATTCTTAGCTCTTTACAAGGGGAAAACCAAAAATAAATATCAGTAAAGAACTTTCACCTGTATGTACAGCTTCTCCAGGCATGGAAAGCACTTTATCAAGTCAATAACAGTATTCAGATTAATATCTCATTGGTTGAGAGCTAAAATCTTGACACTTGACACTACCATTGGCATGCTAACAACACACAATCTCTTGATCAAGCAAAACAAAATATTGGATTAGATATCTCCACATGCAGATGTTAAGTAATTTTACTTTCCAAAATAATCCTAAAACTTGAATAGCTGCGGTGTGGTGTGTGGAAGAAAGAAAACAGAATACCACACTTGTACCTTAATAGTTGTGGTGCCAATGTTGAGTGTGGCACGATAAAAAAATTTCCCAAGGCAGCCTATAGTCTTCAGTTTAGGTGCCACAATTACAGATACATGGATTTCCATGTCTGTTTGAAGACAAAGCAGCCTTTCAAGGACAGGAGCATCAACAATGATGAGTTTACGTAAAATGGTCTCTTTATTGTAAATCTCAGCATCCACGCCGATACTTGTAAGGCTGTTCGAGCTTTATCCGTAAACAGTGGACGCCAATGACCTGGTTAATTAACAAGCACTCCAGGACTGGGCAGCTGGAAATCATGGTGTGCAGTGAGGCCTTGGAGATGCTGACATGTTCAAGGGCGAGGTTCCCGTTGGGGAAAATGGAGTGCTTCCACCGAGCAATCGAGCAGCAGTTGGCATGTGTTGAAGGTTGCTACGTGAAGGGTAGCTGAGAACCTGAACACAGAGGCTGGCAGCGGGGGAACTGATGACGGTGCCACAGAAAATCGGGCTCCGAGAAATCAAGCTCCTGGAGGTTATCGAGAGCGGAGGACCGGAGCTAGGCATCAACGGTGTCGGGGCGGTCTCGAGGAGCCAAGCATACCGGAACTTTCGGTGCGGAGGTGAAATTGCAGAATTAAATCTTACACAATTCTAGTTACTTTGCTTAAAGGAAAATAACAACCCTATGCAATTCTAGATATTTAAGGCACAAGGAGAAACTAACAAGCAACCTATTACAACATAAACAACAAAGCGCTTAAGTAAAAGAGAGCACATGAGACACCGCTTTTTCACTAAGTTCAAGTCCACCTAGGACTCTACGTCTCATTTGAGAAGTCCACCAAGGACCGGGTTTCTTTCAACCCTAATTCTCACTCAAGTCACTGCCAAGGTTGAGTTTGAGTTTCCCACTAGCAATGTCCTTCACGGGATGGGTAATACAAACTTCTCGGGCTTCACCACATAAGTTGGGACCTCACGTCTAGGAGCACAAAGCTCCAAGAGTAACAAATCAATATCAAAAGCTTGACTAGGACGTACATGCTCAAGTATGGAATCAATGCTCTCAATCTCTTGCTAAGAATGTCTCACTCAAACCCTAGCTCAAGGGGATGAAATCTCAGCTTTGGAGTGGAAATTGGTGAGAGGATTTTGGCAAAGTGTTTTGAATCTCAAAATTGTGCGAGAGAGTTGTGAGGGTGAAGGGGTGTGGTATATATGTCCAAAAACAGTCATTGGCCTGTCTAAAAGCCCCGCACAAGAACTTATGATATAGAGCCGTAACTTCCGATATATGGCTCAAGCTAGAGTTAGGTCATGATTTTGGCCCGACTGAAACTTCCGCTTCATAGATTTAGGGTTGCGATCTCATCCGCACCGGAGTTTTTGATAGAGTACCGAAACTTTCGGTATGCCTATCCTAGAGCCAAAACTCTCTGTAAGGCTACCAGAACTTCCGAGCCCTTCTAGAGAGCTTCTATTTGTTAGGCTACTTGGAACTTTCGGTGCACTGTACCGGAACTTCCGTTGTGGCCTGTCCGGAGGGACAAACCTCTCTGGAAGTGAAAGTTTTCGAGGAGGGGGGGGGTGAATAGTTAATTTAACTAAAAACCTAAAAATCACAACACTTAAATGAACAAGTCAAATCAGCCCACGAAGGAACTTCGTCGGGGCTCGTGGAGAAAAACAAAGGGAGAGGAAGAAGGGGGGGGGGGAATGCCATGATTCTGTTTGAATAGAAACCCTCCTTCACCTCCTAGAAGTGTTGTATCTGCAGGAATTTGACGAGACACGCCACACACAAGTAGATCGGGCAAATACAAGCAAAGGGGAGAAAGAAAACACATAATAAAACACAAGAGAGACACGAAGATTTTTCACCGAAGTTCGAACCCCTCACAAAGAGGTTCCTACGTCTCCGTTGAGGAGCTCGCAAAGATCCGGGTCTCTCTCAACCCCGAGTCCTCCCCATGTGACCACCAAGGTCACACTTGGTTTTTACTTCTCCTTCTTGATTCCTTTCCTTTCGGAGGCGAATCACAACCTTCACAAACTTCTCAAGGCTCACCACAAACTTGGGAGCCAATCTAGGAGAACGAATCTTCAAGAGTAACACGTGAAATCGAGATTGCTTGCAAGTGGAAGATGTGCTCTAGGTTGGGGTGACACTCTCAACATTGGATTCGCGTTGGAGACTCTCACAAACGGCCTTGGATCTCAAGGGGAGTGGAGAGGAGTGAGAGTATGAGCTCGGGTGAGATGGGAGAGTTAAAAAAGCACCAGCCATTTGCCTCACGAGATGGGGAAGGTCTTATATAGGAAAGGGAGAAAAAGAGCCGTTGCTAGGTCAAGATGGGGATTGACGGAAGTTCCATCGGGGACGGAACTTACGTTACTCCCCTCGAAATAGGTAGAGCAACGGTTAGGTCGGAAGTTCCGTTGAGGACGAAACTTCTATCCGAAACTCGCATTGCACCGAGTTCGGAAGTCAAGACGGAAGTTCGCGGAAACTCTCTGGAATGGACGAAACTTCGTTCCTTACGAGAGAGTTGGATTAAGTTGGCTTTTTGGACTTGGCTTTTTGGCATTTTTGGTTTCGAAGCAATTTTGGGTTCCTAGAGCACATTCTTTCCTGCTGTAAGATCGCTTCATCCCTCTTGATAGTTTGGCACACCTATACTCAAAAAGTTATAAACATATTCCTTGGCTCTTGCTTTTGAGTACTTGTTCTATATTTTTGTATGAGGGTAAACTATCTCACAACGTGGGTATTATTCTTTTGATATCCTGCACATTTAGTTAAGATCACATTAGAGGTTTTATTTTTTTATCATTTATCACCAAAACCCACTACGGGGCCAAGTTGCATCTTCGAGTAAAGCTATTAGAACTTTCGGTACCTTCATTGGAACCTTCGATGGGATCAAATTAGGGGCTTTTGGAGGTGGCTTTTCAGGGAATTTTTGTGAGCATGTTCAACTCTGTTCCATGAATGTGATTTGCATCCCTCTTTGTAGTACAACATCCCTACACTTCAAAATAAAGCAAAAACTCGATGTAGAAACATTTGAGTGTGGTCTCCATTTTCTCCACAAATTGCTATTTTGCTCACTTTCCTTTTTCTTGTTTTCTCTTTTTTCATTTAACTTTTATGTCTTGCATGCTTTATGGATAAATGCTACACACATTCTCATGAAGATATTAGTCCAAACTTAATTGTATTGACGACAATCATCCAAAAAAAAATTAAGGTCCTAGATGGACTTTCATGGAGCTCCGGCAAGAGTTGTTTCGTCGTGAGCTGGAAGGATGGCGATGACAAGAGCTCCATCCGGAAGACCCCCCCATTCGTGGGTGTTCACCCCCTCATCACCCCGTTGAACTCCACTATGAGGTGGTGCATTTAGTGGGCAGGTTGATTCGATAGCAAAAGGGGGAGAACTAGCGGGCGCTCTTCGGTCCTACTCGTCACCGCGGTTACGGGGCATGTGGTGGTGGATTTATTCCAGTGCTAGTGACGCTCGCTTGTGCGAGGCAGTAAAGAAGAGATGACTAGAATGTCTTATGTTGTCGTTGTCGGGATCATTGGCATCTTGATGCACTATGATGGATATTTGTTTTTGTTTTTGTTGGAAGATCGACCAACGGCAGCGACTCAAGTAGGGCTAAGTACTGACTTCAACCAACTCCAACGCTCCATCATCATTAGCGACGATATCCTCTATATCAAGAGCTGAAGCTTCTTCTCTTTCTCTTTTTTTCTTTCCCTTTATTAGGTTTTTTTGTGTGTATGTGTATTGTTGGTTGTGTACATCCTTTTTGGATGTAGAAGATGGGTTCGTACATGTTACCTAAAAAACCTCCCTCGGCTCAATAGTGAGCTCTTTGACCTCCCGTAGTAGTACCGCCGGGCAAGACCTATCTTACAATAATGGACAAGCTCTTTGACCTCCCATTTGAATGACGCCAACACTAGTGAAAGATGCCTAGGCTCTCCAACCTCGCCGCCACCGCCATCCCCGTCGCCCCTCCCCCTCGTCCCCGATACTCCGCCATGCTTAGCCTCCCGATGCCCCCAATGGATCCGCGAGATCTAGATCCATCGCAGGGCCTCCGCTGTCAACAAGAGATCTAGGACAAATTCAAGGCTCCTGTCACCCCTTTAGTGGATGGTGACCGGGGCAAGTTTTTCTTAGTGCTTTCGGTGGGGTGATGCAGATTCTACCTATCGAAAGAGGTAGTTTCCTCCCTTCTCCATGCCTCCATTAGAGGGGATCGACGGAGATTTGAGGTTGTATCGCTGGGCGATCAAGTTTTTCGGTTCGCAGTGTCCTATCGAAAGGTGGGTTTTGATGAGGACATCACACCCTCGGATATAACCAACATTCCTCCAATACACATACATAATTCAAGGACAAAAACTAGAGCACGACAATTGAATTTACGGGTGAGCATGTTCCTAATGATCTCTTTATTTATATTTGAGAATATATTACTATCTAATGGGTTAATTATTGTTAGGAACCATGGAGATGACGATAATATGGTTAAGGAGGAGGTTGGAGGCGTGGAGGGCCAGCAAGGACGTCCATGTAAAGTTGGAGGCCCAAACAAAGTCGACTTTGATTCTGTTTCGGAGTCCAGAAACAGCCTGCACCAAAACGGACGCCCGGGTCGCATACGAAGTCCGTTTGGAACGTTCTTTATATGGATGGAAAGATAATTTGATAAAATTTCCATTGGAGCTGGTCTCATATCCAAATTCTTCCCGAGCCGTCGGGAATTGCCGAAATACTAAAACGTCCAGAAACTGTCCCGGTGTTGCACCACCGTCTTTTGGCCTTTGGGCCGTGTATTTTGTTGAGCCCACTTAGGGCTGCGTCCAGGGGAAGATGGATGACCCTAGGAACCTCATAAGCAGCCGCCGCCCCTTCCTTAGGGTTTGGGTTTTGCTTAGATTATTCTGTCAAGAACAGTTTCGCCGTTTCGTCGGTTTGTGAGACCCCAACTCGTGAGTTTAATCTTATATTTGCAATTTGGTTGCTTCTATCTTGTTATTGCTTGTGTTCTTCGATTCGTAGGCAAGGATTAGCCTTCTTGGCGAGGTCAATCGTGCTTGCACGGTTGATAACCAGAGGAGACGTGGTGCTGCGATTGCGGGGTTCGGAACGTATTGTTCGGAAGCCGGATCGATTTGTGTCAAACCTCCGCCAAATCGTTGTTTATTGGAACCTTTCGGAAGATCGGGACACCCCGTACACATCAGGTTTCTTCATCTACAACCTCCATTCCTTTGAATGCCGGGATTTCAAGATCCTCTTCCGCCTTTAGGGCCATGGTGGACCTTAAGCGGATCAGGAGCAACAATTGTGGGAACAAGAAGAGCAGAATCGGTGGACACTGGTTCAGAATCGAAAGAATAAAGCCAAGTCTTATGCATATGCAGCTCGGAGTGGTTCTAATCAAGAACCAAGACAGAGTATTCGTTGTCCGCAGCATTCTACACCCAATCGGGACAATCGTCCCCAATTGACAGTGCTAAATCTCCTCTTCTTCTAGTTCTATATTTGCTCCTCCCCTCCATCACAAAATGATGGCCAAATCTACGATTTTTGATCGCCTTCGGTTTCCCCGATCATCAATGTTTGATCGGTTGCAATTTCCGCCGGATAAGGCGGACTTTCAAATTTTGAGTCCCGGTTGACGGAGGGATCGTAGGCAAAAAAGGCTAGACCAGGCCAAACCAACTACTTCTCTTCAATAGAGGCCCAAGGAAAAGTGCGCCTGTTGCCAAGCAACAAGCCACTCTAGACCCCAATGCCGCCGGGAGGTAAAATGCGTGAAGTGTCTTGGCCCTGGCCACATGGCTCAATTTTGTAACCGAGAGGGAGGAAAACAGGGGATCCTCCGCTTCTTTGTCGGGATCCTTTCCTAACGAGTCGATTAAGCTTCCTGGGATTTGGCTCATGTGAGAAAATGGTTTCAACAGATCGGGCAAAATGACACATGGGGCCACCGTGAGTAGCCCCCCATCTTTCACCTCTTGGGTAGATTTTCGGTGCTCTCTTCTAGGTTCGATTGCTCCAAATATAGAATGTATCTCTCTCTCCCTTGTGCCTCCCTCTCCCATGTTGAAGGGGCTTGCCCAAAACCATGCCGCCTCTCTAGCTTCCCACTTCTCGCCTTTGCCGACAACAGCTGAGATGACCTTTCATGCCGCGGGGCTACAGCCGCCTTGAACTGCACGGGATGAAGACAATGGTTCACTCTTTTGCGCGACGGCTGAAGCATCAACGAGTACAACGATGTTGCCATCGTTACAATCAAAGATCTTCGCCAAGAGCAGCTCACTTGGAATCAGGTTCAGAACTTTATCGAGGACTTCCTGACCGACCACATGTGCATTATTTATAGAAGCATCCAACCCTCTCACTTACGTCAAGCTTTCGTTAGGCTCAATAATGCCATGGATATAGCTGCTCCGATTCGGGATAGCCTTCATGCTTGGAATGGGTCGGATATTACCTTTGTTAGGCATGATGATGGACGTAATCATAGATCCCTTCAATTTGACCATGGCTTATGCTTCTTGGCTTCCCTTTGGATTACCGGCACCGTGAAAACATAGACTGGGATTGCCACTTTTGGTAGGCTCCTTATTTGGGAAAGAGATGATAGTCATCTTGCCCGTATCATAATCAAGGCTAGAGTCCTGTTTGTCCAAGCGGTACCACGGTTTGTTTCAGATTGAGAAGGATTTATGGGCGAGTCTTGGACGAGTGCAATGTGAAATCCTTTTGCAGGATATACTTGGCTATGTTCCCTAGGATGAAGATCATGTCCCTGATTTGCCGGATGATCAGGAGCCTCCTTTTAACTTCTTTTGATTTGGACAACAAGCTATGGAGCCAGGTTTTCCATCAACCTGCCAATGAGACGTCCAATGCTATAGATGTATTGGTCCACAAGCTACAGAATGGGGTATGTGGCCTGGTCCTGGTGTGCAAGCAAATGCCCTGCCAATGCCGGACCTGAATGCACAAGCGAGAGGAACAAGTGGATGAGGATTTGGTACAGGCTCCACCAATACCACAACATGTACAAGAAGGGAACCATCATGCCAGCCTTACGGTGTCTTTTGAAACTGTAGATGGCTCACACTCTGTGGCACAATTGGTGTCTGATTTAAATTTGCCTTTTGAGGATGAACAATTTGATATTGTGCTGGGTTTGGAAGCTCATCCACAGGAGCACTTAGGTGTCCTGCCTGCTGAGCAGCCTATGAATTTGGTCCTACAACCACAGCAAGATAATATGAATGCTGCTATATAGGACAACATGGAGCTGGAGAATATGATTGTTGATCCAGCTACCTGATCTGAACCTGGAGGACATCATTGGTGAAGAAGCTCCAGTTCATAATATTATTGATGCTCAGTAGCCTCGGAATGGACTGCCCAATCTCCATCTTTTAGTTGGTGCTATGATGTTCGATGGTGCAAACTTGGGTGATCCAGCTTTCCAAAGTCTTTATGCTGTAAAAGATTACCCTCCCCATAAAGTGCTTGCTGACTGTGTTAGATATTGCGCAAAGTATTTCTCTCTTATAGGGCAAGGAGTTAATCCAGTTCTTGTACCCTCGGACTAGCTTGCTTTCCGTACCAATCTTCTTCTGTCGCCGACTCAATACCAATGGGCCAAGTCCCTGCTCACTTCCAAGGCCTGGAGCCTCGATGATCGACACTACCTCTTCGGCACAGTGTTTGGCTTTAGAATTACCTAGCCACTGTCCATTTGAAAAGCAAATTATTTGTTATACATCCAAAGGACCATCATAATCTGATTTATCAACCAATGACTTGCCTTAAAAAACCCTGTCCGAAGAGCAGAATGAGCATGAGAAGGTCTCTTTGATGGAAATAGAAGGAAGGGAATGTGAGTCCGAGCTACCTGGGAGACATGAGCTCCCTCCACAAGATGAAGCAACCCCTCCTCTTTCTGCAGACAAATGCAAAGAGCCAAGCAGTTCAGTGCCCCTACTGAAAAAACAGGGAACTTGCAAAGTAACTCTTGTGGATACTAATGCTAGAAGAAGTACAAGAACTCAGAAGAGGAATGAGGGCTTTAAACAAGAATCATCCTGCCCAGATAGACACTGTATTGCATGTCATTCTGCCCCTCCCGAGCTCAATGATCAAACAATAAAAAAATATGGGCACTACTTTCTGCAAGATGGCTACTGAGGAGCTTTCTGCTGAGGCTTTAGGCAAAAAGAGAAAGGTAAATGTTGCTGTGAGTAAAGGTACTGACAAAAAGGTGCCTGCTAAGAAGACTACAAAAAGCCAATCCTCCGAAAATCCCAGCTCATCGGTTAGGAATGATAAGAAAACCGTTAAGAAGAACAAGAAGTAGAGAAGGAAGGTAGCATCCGGCATGGTCTTTTGTTTCTTTTGCTTATGGCCTTTTCTCTCGTAGTCCTGCACTTTTCTTAGCCCTTTAGCTGGTCTTTTTCCTCTTTGTTTACTCTATTCGATGGAATACAAACTACAGTTTGTTATCATAATTGTAAGATAAAGTTGGTGACTCTTTATGATGGCTTTCTCTCGAGCTCTAGTATCAACACTGGTCACCTTTTTCTTTCTCTTACCAGCGTAAGAGCTGGTTCATTATCTGTGCTCTGTTTTGCACCTTGTCTTGGATGCAAGGTAGCCAACTTTGTATTTACTTGTTTCCTAAATGCATGACAATATTCTGAATGGAAGAGAATGGAAGATCCTAAACTGGAACATCGGAGGCATTAATGCGGACATAAAATGGGATGCCATACGAAGTAAAATACATGATATGGTCTAGGCCGATCTTCCGAGAGGTAGAGGGGGTAAACTCGAATTTGGAGAACTCAACGTTGACGGTCCGGGTTCAAATCAACACGATTCGGTCCTGCAACCGCTACACCATCGCTCCGTTGGTTATCAACCAAGCACAACTTGATTGACCTCGTCGAGAAGGCTTTTCCTGGAAGCGAATCGAGAACACAAGCAAGAAGGGATAAACACGCAATCTGAAATTGCAAATAGGAATTGACACTCTGAATTAAAAGAGTTCTAGCACTCGGTTCGAAAGGACTTATGGCCACAATCGAGGAGAAAAAGAACAGGGGGCCCTGGATCACAGTAAAAGGACTTGTCGCCACAGTTACAATGATGTGATCGTAGTTTCTCTCTGAAAAACTCGAACTAAACAAAACCCTAGTCTAAACGGCGGCGGCTACCGAGTCTTATAGCCTAGGGACGTGCTAGGGTTGAGGACGAACCAGGATGGCCATCCTCAACATGGGCTTAAGGTCGACACGATACAAGGCCGAGTCGGCCCAAAAAGGTGACGCAGCACCTTGTCGGAATTACACAGAATGATCCGCGATGGTTATAGAGCTAGGACCAGAACCAAAACGACGGTGTAGTCGTCCTCTTTCCAGCACTTCTAGAAACGCCTCAATCCGATGTCGTATGAAGGAGATATCATCAAATTCGTTTAGGCAGGTTTGCTGAATCCGAAACGGATGCACCGGTGGAGTTGGAGGTAACTTGTAACTTGGAGGAAACTATAGCTTGAGTGCACCTAGCTTGGCGATGTTCTCATCACCCCCTTCTTGAATTGGAGTCGTCCTCAACTCCATCTTATCACCAACCTCCTGCAAAAGGTTAGCGACAGAATGCCAAATGCAAGACATATCACTAAAAAAATTAACATCGTGAGAGAGCAGAGTATAACATGGTGTGTCGTATACTTACCTTACGGGTATACAAATGATAAAGGAATGGATAATTAGAGATACGATGACAAATCAATGAAGATAAGACTGGTGGAAAGGGCCCATAGAGTGGTCCCCGACCAGTATGAAATAAGATTCCATATACCGGTATGGAAATAAGGCGGATGTCAAGACCAACGTATGACGATTTGAGCAACAAGTAAAGGAACAATTTGTAGTCCGTTAGGACTCTGAATTAACAAGGAAAGCTTAGAGATAGAGCTTCCAAATATGTAATCCATGAAATCGACTAGGACTCGCATGTAACCCTAGCTCCCCGAATATATAAGACGAAGCGAGGACCCCCGAAAACTCTTTGATAACTTGCAATTAGCAATCTGCTAAAGGAAATACATAACACACATGACGTAGGGTATTACTCTCCTTCGAGAGGCCTAAACCTGCCTAAAATCGTGTGTTCTTGTGTGTTTCGTGTGTTGCACCATCGAATTCCACGCTCGTGAGGGACCGGGTAGTACTAGTACCGAGTTTAAGACTCGACATCTACGGTCTTCGGGTACATAAGAATATCATCAATGAACACCACCACAAACTTATCCAACTCTGCCATGAAGACCCTGTTCATCATGTTCATGAAGTAGGCAGGGGCATTAGTCAAGCCAAAGGAAGCAACAGTGAACTCAAACTACCCATACCTATCAAGAAGATAGCCTTAGATATAGCAAGGAGGGGCAATCGAGCATGATAGATAACAAAAGGAATTGACAAGGCGATAGAAAAGATCCATACCTACTCACGAAGGCGGTCTTAGGAATGTCACACTCTCAAATCTTCATTTGATGATAGCCCGATCTCAAATCAATAGATGAGAAGTATTTGGCATCCTTCAGCTGATCAAACAAGTCATCAATCCTTGGCAAGGGGTACTTATTCTTGATGGTGACCTCATTCAAGGAACGATAGTCAACACACATCCGGTCTGTACCATCATTTTTCTTCACAAACGAGAACAGGAGAACCCCAAGGTGAAGCACTTGGGCGACTTCAACAGATCATCAATCTCCTCCTTCAGGAGGGCTAGCTCATCGGATGACATACGATACGACCTCTTAGCAATAGGGACCGTGCTAGGAAGGAGGTCAATCACAAACTCAACATCACGATCCGGTGTGTGTCCTGGCAAGTCATCTAGGAAAACCTCCGGGTACTCACAAACCACTAGAATCTACTCAAGAGGCAAACCCCGAAGATGGCAAAGCTTCACGGACATCTTAGGAGCAACTAGAGAGAACTTCACAAGAATACCATGATGATTCACCAAAGCTACCAATGTTTCCAAGCAATGGATAACCCCCTTGTTCTTTGTCAACAAATCCATACCCAAAATCACCTCAATCCCATGGGAGGGCAAGAGCATCAAATCAGCCAAGAACTGAGCCCCCTTAATAAGAATCCGAACCTTGTTGCAACTGATGAGGACATCACTCCTTTGGATACAAATGACACTCCTCCGCTGAACATTCAAGGACCAATCACTAGAGCTCGCGCCCGACAATTAAATTTAGAGGTGAGCTCGTTCCTAAGTCTTTCCTTTCATAATTTTGAGAATAGTTTGCTACCTCATAATTTTATTATGATTAGGAATCAAGGAGAGGACCATAATATGAATGGAATAGGGCTTGGAGGCGTGGAGGTCCAGCAAGAGGCGCAAGACATTGTGGAGGCCCAAACCAAGTCGACTTCGAGTCTGTTTCGGAGTCCAGGAACAGTCTGAATTAAAATAGACGCCCAGATCGCATACGAAGTCGGATTTGGACGTTCTACATATGGATGGAAAGATAATTTCATAAGATTTCCAGTGGAACTGGTTCCACGTTAAATTTCATCCGGAGTCGCAGGGAATCATCGAAACATTGGAACGTCCAGAATCTGTTTTTGGTGCTGCGTCACCGTTTTTGGCCTTTGGGCCGTGTATCTCGTGTGAGCCCATTAGGGGAGCGTCCAGGGGGTTCTTGCACGTCCCCAAGTCTTTATTAGCAGCAGCCGCCACCCATGTTAGGGTTGGGTTTTGCTTAGATTATTCTGCTTAGACAGTTTCGCCGTTCATCGGTTTGTGAGACCCCAACTTGTGAGATTAATCATACATCTGCAAATTTGGTTGCGTTCTTTCTTGTTCTTGCTTGTGTTCTTGATTCGCAGGCAGGGATTAGCCTTCAGGCGAGGTCAACCGTGCAACGCCGGTTGATAACCATAGAGGACGTGGTGCTGTGATTGCGGGGTTCGAACGTGTTGTTCAGCAGCCGGATCGACGTGTGTCACATCTTCGCCAAATCAAGAGTTATCTGAACCTTTCGGAAAATCGGGACCCTAGTCCACATCAAGTGGTAATCAGAGCTTCAGGTGCACCGTCAGGTTCGCCCTACCTTTAGTTTAGTTTGTTTCTTTATTATCCTATCATCCACGAAAAAGCTAAATTTTTTTTTAGTTTTAGGGTTCATCCTGTCCAAGCCATGTTTAGCCTTTGCATGCTTCAATTTCAGAGTTCGTAGTGTTGAGTTTGTGTCCTAGTGATTGTTTTGTTGCTGGTTTAGTTCGTGTTCTTGTCGTCAGTTTTGTGCCCCTCGAAACCCTAGCCGAATTCCCTCAAGTTTACTCTGTCTCGGGAGTTTTTGTCACCTCCGCTGCATCCACCATAGTCCCACCCTACACTCCCACCCTTTTCATCTAGAACTCAACACCCCACGAGACCAAGACCTCCTTCTGTTTCCGTTGCATACATTAATTGTAAAAAAAAAAACAAAAAAATCCTACCCGATTGCAATTCCGTGCACCGAAACCCTAATTCGGAGTTCCTTCCTTCAAACAGCCATAACTTTCGCATACGGACTCGAAATTAGGTAAATTTTTTTTGAAATTGGGTAGAAAACAATTTCGCATCTGCTTGTCCCCGCTTCGCCGGGCAGGAAAAATCTCGAAAAAATCAAAAAAATAGTTAAGCCCACTGATCCGAGGAAAAAAGTTTGGAACCCGTTGTTGCTGCATCTTACAGAAAATCTGTAGGTCACATTCCTTCTCTGTTTGACCTGAAACTTTGCGTGGTTCCTATTTTGTTGCCTCTGAGTGGAAGAAAAATTTTTAAAAAAATAATATCAAAAAAGAAAAATTTGTGATTTCTACTAGTGCTAAACGACAAAACAGGGTTTTGGCCTGTTTTTTATGTCTAGTTGTTGTTTCTTCCTTGCTAGTTACCTTTTGCTTTGTTTCCTTTGTGCCTGTCATCCTTGCTTTGCCTGCATTACTGTTCTAGGATACGTGTAGACCAGCAACTAAGGACAAGTAGCTTTGGACATTTATTCAACATTACTATCTGTTTTTGAATTGTGTTCCACCGACATATTTGGCCCTCCTAGCTCCACATACTACTTCGGACAGCACAGGTTTTTGACCCTTGCAATCGTGGTACACGCTGTTGACGGTCCTTATGGTCCAATTTTACCGTCAACATGTTGCATCTTTTTGAATCAAACACCATCACCAAGAATAGACATAGGGATTATTTCTAACAAATTCCACTAGTCTTGGTGAAACTATGAATGCAGGTGCAATTCATATGAAAACAGGGGAAAACATGCACGAAACATGGACTTTGCAATCGACGGATTTTCCCGGACTAAAGAATATAGTCCAAAAGCCCAAAACCACAAAACAGAGCCTCAACATCAAACCAAGCAAGTGGATTGGGCCAGTACACAGCCAGGGGAAGGCACCGAGAGAAGAATCAAGCCCGGGGAATCCAGGCCGGTTCGGCCGAACCGCCCTAGTGGGTTCGGCCGAACCGACAGTGGGCCCCCCGGCCCATCTTTCTCTCGGCGGTTTGTCACCGACGTCCGGAGGTCGGTTCCACCTGCAATTAATGCCACCGACGTCCGGAACCGCCTCCAAGTTGCCGACCTTCCAAGGCTATAAATAAAGGGCTACACCCCCTCTCTCAACACACCACCAACATCAAGATACAAGACAAAACTCTCATCCTTAGGCCAAGGGCCTCTTGTATTTTAGTAGAATAGGAGAGAGGGCAAGGAAGAGGAAGGAGTGTTCCTCCCTTTTGTAAAGTGGAGTAGTATTTCCTTTTCTTTTACCTTGGCGTGTAAACACTCTTTTTGGTGATTTATACGTGGTGATCTACTTATCTATCGTGACATATCTTTGTGTTAGACGTAATTCTTGTTATACTTGTTTACGGGATCATCGCTTCGCAAGAAGTACTCTAGCTTTCTGAACTCGGTTCTAGGCCGAGGCTAGAGTAGTGGTCAATAGCATAGACGTGGTGTCTAGGCTGGAGATCGCCTTTGTTTGCTGTGTGCCCCACGGTTTGTAGAGGTAGGTGGCAGGAAGTGACAGCCCTGTCATCCAAAGGAACCCTCCACGTTCGGGTACATAGTAGAGCTTTCGTAGACCGGAGTGGCTTGGCAGACCAAGCCTAAGACGGTGCCCGAAGTAAACAAGTCTAGCTTGCGTTCGTCTACCTTTAAAGGATAAATAGATAAGAGTCACCCTCTCGACCCTATTTTGCTACGTTGTCTTGGTTGTCCTTGGGTAAACTAACCTTGTTGCAGAAATACTCTGTTCCTCGCGGATATAAATACGATACCTTGGAATACTCCCGGGTGAAGTGCTACAACGGTATTCCGTGCGCTTGCGGATTCATTCGTGACGTAAGAAATACCAACAAGCATTTCGGCGCCGTTGCCGGGGAACGGTTGTTATCTTTGTAACGAATCAGGTTTGCCCTCGTAATCTATCTTACTTACCGTTCTGTTTTTATTTTTTCCTTACATTCAAAATTTCACAAAAACATATCATGGAGTCACACCCAACCATCCAATCTTTCTCCACTCCACGGGGTGAACTCTTAGAGCCACCATCATCATCACAACCTATTTCTTCACCTGGCTATGAGTTCTCCCCGATTACATTTCGATGATTAGAGGTTTATCCTTTTCGGGTTTTAAACATGAAAATCCTTATGAACACTTGCGAGAGTTTGAACATTTGTGTTCATGCCGATTGATCCATGGCATGACACAAGAAACATTGAAGTGGAAGTTGTTTCCCTTCTCTCTCAATGAGAAGGCGAAGCAATGGTACACTTACACCGCTAAGAGAGTGAACGGTGATTGGAAAGAATTGCGAGACAAATTTTGTCTAGCATTCTTCCCCGTATCTCGTATCACTTCTCTACGAGCGGAAATAATAGGCTTTCGACAAGAAGAAAAGGAAACCTTAAGTGCGTCATGGATTCGGTTCTGTTCTCTAACGGACTCCGGACCAGAATTATTGCTCCCCGAACCCGTTTTATTACAACACTTTTATTCGGAATTGAGCAACGATACCGCACTTTATCTTGACACGGCCGCGGGTGGATCTTTTTCTCATAAGACCATAGCGGAAGCACACGAACTTTTGGATCGAATTGTGGAAAACACACCTTTTCCGCTGACTTACTCGTAGAGCCGGAGTCAGAAGATGAGGAACTCGTTGTGCAAGAGACACAACACTTGGTGCCCATGATGGAGCACCTAGCACTCGAGTCCTCATCTAACACAAGAACAATGATAGAGGAAGATGAACCTCTTGATTTCCCATTTGAGTTCAAGGAAGAAATTTTTGAAGATTTTGGAAACACCTTGAACTACTCCTATCAAAAGAAACCAGCACTCCCTGCACCAACCCCCGAACCTATTGAAAAATCTCTTCTCTTAAAAACTGTTCGGAAGTTGACAGCAATTATGAGCGATGAATGGTTGATGGAAAACGAACTTTCTTCGGAAGTTCTTCGACTTGATCATCCTAGATCAACCATTCGTGGCTCAATTCGGGGAGTAATGGTAGATGTTCTCTATAATCCTCTAGTAGGTGCCAACATCATGTCCGAATCTTTTGCTTCAACTTTATTTGGAAACGAGACATGGGCACCTTCGACAAACTCCTTAAAGCCCCACCGGGGCAATTTTTGAGAGTTTGGGGATCATTAGAGATGTTTGCATTAAGCGTAATGAAGCAGAGGTTTCCTTGGACTTTCACGTTTTCGGAATCCTGGATTTCGATGTTTTGGTCGGTCATCCCATAGAAAAGCTTTTCTTAGGGATATCACCTTCAGGAACCTTAGACTTCACCCTCGGCAAGAAAACTTTTTCTCTTCCTATCATTCATGCACAAAACTCTTTTGCCGAGGAGCCGCTTGTGGAAGAAGAATGCATGGAGGAGGTTATGGCAATTTTTCCTCATGAAAACCCCGAATCATCCTTGGATGAAGATGCTCTTGATTTCATTTTAGAAGAGGATGATTCGGCGGAAACTTTTGAGCTGCCCGAAACTTTTACACCTACGCCACCTCCCGTAGAGCTCAAAACTCTTCCACCGAGGCTTGCGCTACGTTTTTCTTCACGGAAATCCCGAAACCCCTGTCATCATAAGTGACAAGCTTTCGGAGGAGGAAACTGCAAAACTCTTAGCCGTGCTAGAAAAACATCACTCCGTTTTTGGGTACTCGCTTGGAGACCTCAAGGGAATCAGCCCTGCTCTTTGCACCCATCGCATTCCCATAGACCCCGATAGTACACCATCTAGGGAACCTCAAAGGAGGTTGAACAATGCGATGCGGGAGGTCGTTAAAAAGGAGGTCTTAAAACTTTTACATGCTGGCATTATCTATCCTGTTCCACACAGCGAGTGGGTGAGTCCAGTGCAGGTTGTACCCAAGAAAGGAGGAATGACGGTCGTCCATAATGACAAAAATGAGTTGATCCCTCAACGCACCGTCACGGGATGGAGGATGTGCATAGATTACCGAAAACTTAACAAGGCTACAAAGAAGGATCATTTTCCGCTGCCCTTCATCGATGAGATGTTGGAGCGGCTGGCAAATAATTCTTTCTTTTGTTTCCTTGATGGGTATTCAGGATATCATCAAATCCCCATCCATCCCGACGATCAAAGTAAAACCACTTTCACATGCCCCTATGGAACTTACGCCTATCGACGAATGTCTTTTGGGCTTTGCAATGCACCTGCTTCTTTTCAACGTTGCATGATGTCTATCTTTTCCGACATGATCGAAGAGATTATGGAAGTATTCATGGATGATTTCTCTGTTTATGGAAAAACCTTCGATCATTGTTTAGAAAATTTAGACAAAGTCTTGCAACGTTGTCAAGGAAATGATTTAGTGCTCAATTGGGAGAAATGCCATTTCGTGGTTAGAGAAGGCATAGTTACGGGGCATTTGATTTCTGAAAGGGGGATAGAGGTGGACAAAGCTAAATTAGAAGTTATAGAAAAGCTTCCACCTCCTGTGAATGTTAGGGGCATTCGCAGCTTTGCAGGACATGCGGGG
This sequence comes from Chloris gayana, assembly GCA_031894775.1. Lineage (NCBI taxonomy): Eukaryota > Viridiplantae > Streptophyta > Magnoliopsida > Poales > Poaceae > Chloris > Chloris gayana. Next base: position 113,885 of record JAUNZO010004720.1, read on the forward strand.
TTCTATCGTCGGTTTATCAAAGATTTCTCTCAAATTGCTAGACCCCTTACAAATCTGCTTGCGAAGGATGCACCCTTTGAGTTTCTTGATGAATGCATGACTGCTTTCACTACCCTTAAGAATGCACTCATCTCGGCGCCAATTATCCAACCCCTGATTGGACGCTGCCTTTTGAGATAATGTGTGATGCTAGTGATTTTGCTGTGGGGGCTGTTCTTGGCCAAACTAGAGATAAAAAGCATCATGCAATCTCCTATGCAAGCAAAACCTTGGCTGGAGCTCGGTTAAATTACACTACCACTGAAAAAGAGCTCCTTGCTGTTGTTTTTGCTTTTGATAAGTTTAGATCCTACTTGACTGGAGCAAAAGTCATTGTTTACACCGATCATGCTGCTTTAAAGTTTTTGCTCAATAAGAAGGATGCTAAACCTCGTTTGATACGATGGGTTCTTCTACTCCAAGAGTTTGATGTAGAAATCCGTGATAAGAAAGGAGTAGAAAATTCCGTGGCAGATCATTTGTCGCGTATACAATTCACTAACCTGCAGGAATTACCCATCAATGATTTCCTACGCGATGACATGCTGCTCCTAGTGAGGGACTCACATCCATGGTACGCCGACATTGTGAACTTCATGGCAACGGAGTACGTACCACCTGGAAAGAGCAAGAAACGACTCATCTATGAGAGTCGCCGTCACTTATGGGAAGAGCCCTTCCTTTACCGTGTCTGCGCCGATGGATTGCTAAGGCGATGTGTGCCCATACCCGAGAGCACACGAATCATTGAGAAGTGCCATGCATCGCCATACGGGGGACACTACGGCGTGTTTCGTACACGAGGCCAAGATATGGCAAAGTGGCTTCTTTTGGCCAGCCATGTACGAAGACACAAAGGAATTTGTCGAGCGATGCCCGGAATGTCAAAAAGTTGGAGGCATCACGGCAAGAGATGCAATGCCCCTCAACTACAATTTACAAGTCGAGCTCTTCGACGTATGGGGCATTGACTTCATGGGACCGTTCACCAAGTCACATGACTGCGAATACATCTTGGTGGCGGTAGACTACGTGTCTAAGTGGGTGGAAGCAATGCCTTGCAGGGCCGCAAATGCCAAGCATGCTCGCCGGATGTTCCACGAAATTATCTTCCCAAGGTTTGGAACACCGAAGCTAGTGATAAGCGACGGAGGGTCTCACTTCATTGATAAGACCTTCCGAAGCTTCCTAAGAGAACTTGGATCAAGGCATAATATCGCTACTCCATACCACCCTCAAACCGGTGGGCAGGCCGAGACCTCAAACAAGCAAATCAAGCGGATCCTGCAAAAGACCGTAACGAGAAATGGGGAAGGGATGGAAGGACAAGCTACCCGATGCACTATGGGCATACCGTACAGCATACAAGACACCCATAGGCATGTCCCCATACCAGCTCGTGTACGGGAAAACATGTCATTTACCCGTCGAGATGGAACACCGAGCGTATTGGGCCATCCGGAAATGGAACATGGACTTTAATGGTGCCGGACGCAAAAGAAAAATGGAGATAGCTGAGTTAGAAGAATGGAGAGACAAAGCTTACCACAACTCAGCTATATACAAAGAAAGGACAAAAAGGTGGCACGACAAAAAGATAAAGATAAAGGTATTTAAGGTTGGAGATAAGGTCTTGCTATTCAATTCACGGGTGAAACTCTTCGGGCATGGAAAATTAAGAAGTAAATGGGACGGACCATACACGGTTATTGACACCTCGTCACAAGGAGCAATCACACTTCAAGACGACGAAGGTAAAATATTTAAGGTAAATGGTCAGCGCCTTAAAATTTATTTCGAGCCCGATAAAGATAAAGAATTTGATGTCATGCACCTGATTAATTTAAATTTTCTCTCATGATAGCTCTTTCTTATCTATATCCCGTAGTAGCTCTTTCCCTGAAATAATTTTAGCAAGCATTTCCCGCGTTCATCATTTCCCGCAGGCACATTTTTATCATTTTGTCAATTCCTCAAGATTGTAATGCGCTTGCTCTTTTAAATTTTTAATCATATTAGTGCTCCCCGGTCTTCCCTTACCGGTAGAGCAAGTTTTGTTTCGAAATATCTTTGTCTATTTTGAAGAAAACAGGCAAAAAGGCAAGTGTGGGGGGACATCGCGGAAAGCAAAGACAAACACACGCGTAGCGCGCAGAAACATCACGAGGAAAACAACACAAACACAACCTGCGAAACAGAGCACCGGTGGGGCCCGAGGCCGGTTCGGCCGAACCCACGAGGGTGGTTCGGCCGAACCCTGGTGGGTCCCACTCAGCCCTGCTTCCTCGTGGCACTTGAGTTTGTTTCCCACACTTCCTTTTCGCCTACTTTATTTGTCAAGTTCATTCCGAGACGCGAAAAACAATTACTAAAACTTGACCAACTAAAACTTAGGAAGATTTCTTTTGAATACCTTTTCCCAAGTCTCTCCCTAATGCTCTCATGATGATCTTGCACACTTTTTATTACTCGCTTCATCACCACTTGCCTGTGAACAAATAATCAAATCCATAGGACCCATGTTTTTCTAGATTATTGGCAAGTGTGATATAGCTCGACGAAATGATCTTATGCTTAGCTTACCGAGTCCTTGGGAATTTTATTTCACAAAACAAAAATGCCATGGCTTCATGCTCCTCTCTTGATACAAAAATTGCTACCAATGCCATATGATGATCATACCTTACAAAACTTACATACATATGCTGCTTGTGATTGCAATGAGCTTTACCAAAATTGAGTGACCCTAGAGAGAAACTTGTCATGCTCTCTTGATCAAGATCACGTACACTCCACCAAAAAAAAAAAAAAAAAAAAAAAGGGCTAAACTCCTACACTAGGAGCTAGCACCTCACCAAAATAAAGACACTCCTCGTTTGCACCTCTTTTTACCTCTCTCTCTCTCTCTCAATCACGCATAAACGAGACATGGCTATGTAAAAAAAAAAAAAAAAAAAAAAAAAAAAAAAAGCTCACACGAGATGAGCAATGAAAAGAAAGCTCACAAAGATGAGCAATGAAAAAGAGAGAAGAAAAGAGATGCTCAAGCATAGAGCAAGAAAAGAAAAGAAAGAAAATAAAAAGATAGCCATGTCTCGAAAATGCAAAATAAAGAGAGGTCAATTGCAATAGGAGTTGTCACTTTTTCATATCCATACACACACGCACTTCTTGATCAAGGTTACATGACTTGGCTTCTCCATGGATCCTTTCTTTTGGCTTAGCAATATTTGTGATACAAGTATGCCTCTCTCATTCCCTACCGAGCTCCACATACAAGCCTAAGAAGTAGGAAAAGAGAGGCAACACAATGCCTTGGTGAGGAAAACACTTTTTGAGCGATTCAAGAGAATCGAAGAGGAGCGGGAGTCATGTTGTTTATTTTCAAAACTTTCAAAAACCCAAGGTGCTTAGTGAGCAAAAGTATAGTGACTTGAGTCATGAGCTGTTCCACTTATCAATCATCCAAGAATGCATGTTAGCCACCGTCATGTTCACAAGTAAAACGGTGTGGCTTGTAATAACATGTGTGCAGGTCTCTAAGGGGAGAGATCTCTCAACTTACGCTCCCACCTTTACTCGAGGACGAGCAAAGAGCTAAGTGTGGGGGGTCTTGTTGACGGTCCTTATGGTCCAATTTTACCGTCAACATGTTGCATCTTTTTGAATCAAACACCATCACCAAGAATAGACATAGGGATTATTTCTAACAAATTCCACTAGTCTTGGTGAAACTATGAATGCAGGTGCAATTCATATGAAAACAGGGGAAAACATGCACGAAACATGGACTTTGCAATCGACGGATTTTCCCCGGACTAAAGAATATAGTCCAAAAGCCCAAAACCACAAAACAGAGCCTCAACATCAAACCAAGCAAGTGGATTGGGCCAGTACACAGCCAGGGGAAGGCACCGGAGAAGAATCAAGCCCGGGGGAATCCAGGCCGGTTCGGCCGAACCGCCCTAGTGGGTTCGGCCGAGCCGACAGTGGGCCCCCCGGCCCATCTTTCTCCGGCGGTTTGTCACCGACGTCCGGAGGTCGGTTCCACCTGCAATTAATGCCACCGACGTCCGGAACCGCCTCCAAGTTGCCGACCTTCCAAGGCTATAAATAAAGGGCTACACCCCCTCTCTCAACACACCACCAACATCAAGATACAAGACAAAACTCTCATCCTTAGGCCAAGGGCCTCTTGTATTTTAGTAGAATAGGAGAGAGGGCAAGGAAGAGGAATGAGTGTTCCTCCCTTTTGTAAAGTGGAGTAGTATTTCCTTTTCTTTTACCTTGGCGTGTAAACACTCTTTTTGGTGATTTATACGTGGTGATCTACTTATCTATCGTGACATATCTTTGTGTTAGACGTAATTCTTGTTATACTTGTTTACGGGATCATCGCTTCGCAAGAAGTACTCTAGCTTTCGAACTCGGTTCTAGGCCGAGGCTAGAGTAGTGGTCAATAGCATAGACGTGGTGTCTAGGCTGGAGATCGCCTTTGTTTGCTGTGTGCCCCACGGTTTGTAGAGGTAGGTGGCAGGAAGTGACAGCCCTGTCATCCAAAGGAACCCTCCACGTTCGGGTACATAGTAGAGCTTTCGTAGACCGGAGTGGCTTGGCAGACCAAGCCTAAGACGGTGCCCGAAGTAAACAAGTCTAGCTTGCGTTCGTCTACCTTTAAAGGATAAATAGATAAGAGTCACCCTCTCGACCCTATTTTGCTACGTTGTCTTGGTTGTCCTTGGGTAAACTAACCTTGTTGCAGAAATACTCGTTCCCTCGCGGATATAAATACGATACCTTGGAATACTCCCGGGTGAAGTGCTACAACGGTATTCCGTGCGCTTGCGGATTCATTCGTGACGTAAGAAATACCAACAAGCATTTCTTAAATCAAGTAAACGTTTAAGCCAAGAAAACAGCACGTAAATCCCGTAAACAAGTATAACAAGAATTACGTCTAACACAAAGATATGTCACGATAGATAAGTAGATCACCACGTATAAATCACCAAAAAGAGTGTTTACACGCCAAGGTAAAAGAAAAGGAAATACTACTCCACTTTGCAAAAGGGAGGAACACTCCTTCCTCTTCCTTGCCCTCTCTCCTATTCTACTAAAATACAAGAGGCCCTTGGCCTAAGGATGAGAGTTTTGTCTTGTATCTTGATGTTGGTGGTGTGTTGAGAGAGGGGGTGTACCCCTTTATTTATAGCCTTGGAAGGTCGGCAACTTGGAGGCGGTTCCGGACGTCGGTGGCATTAATTGCAGGTGGAACCGACCTCCGGACGTCGGTGACAAACCGCCGAGAAAGATGGGCCGGGGGGCCCACTGTCGGTTCGGCCGAACCCACTAGGGTGGTTCGGCCGAACCGGCCTGGACTCCCCGGGCTTGATTCTTCTCTCGGTACCTTCCCCGGCTGTGTACTCGGCCCAATCCACTTGCTTGGTTTGATGTTAAGGCTCTGTTTTGTGGTTTTGGGCTTTTGGACTATATTCTTTAGTCCGGGAAAATCCGTCGATTGCAAAGTCCATGTTTCGTGCATGTTTTCCCCTGTTTTCATATGAATTGTACCTGCATTCATAATTTCACCAAGACTAGTGGAATTTGTTAGAAATAATCCCTATGTCTATTCTTGGTGATGGTGTTTGATTCAAAAAGATGCAACATGTTGACGGTAAAATTGGACCATAAGGACCGTCAACGGATGTATTGAAGACAAACCTATCTGAACTACCTTGCTTCCATGTACATGAAAGAGGGCATGGTAGAGATGATGATCATGCATGAAGTGCAAAGCTTAACGTGAATTATGAACATAATGGTATATGGCAATACCTGAGGCAATTATTATGACTTAACATTCCTAAACGTGAATTCTATGGTAGAACATTATTTCCTCATGATAGGCACCGGAAACAAATATTATGATATCTTTGTTTGCATTTTTCCTAATTAAACCTTTATTGGCACATATGTGCTATCTAAGCATATAATGATAAATGTGATGAAAACATGTATGAATGTACAAAAGTCATGTACCAGAGGGTCCAATATGTTATGTAAAGTACTCATGTAAATTTTCATAAATTTTACATTCTTCAAAATTTAAATATGGGTTTTAAAAGTTTAACATGATGCCATTTCTCTTTGCATAAAACTTTATTTTCTTGCACAGAAACATAGGTGAAACATTTTACCATTTCAAAGTTCATGTTTGAAGTATTCCAAAACATTTTAGTTTGCCTTTTTCTCATTTTTATTTCAGAAGATATGATTTTTGCAAGCTTGTAACAATTTTTCCTGTTTTCTGAAAATCTTATGTGAACAGTAACCAAGAACAGAGAGCAGGTTGGCGGCCAGGACACCTAGGTTCTTGGAGATCTCGGTGATTTAATGGTATGGTCCATGACTTAAATGGCCTCTATGAGAATTCGGGTTAGAACCGACGGTGGAGGAAGAATCTCATGAAGAACCGATCATGGGTTGCTTGACCGGTGTTGGAGAGGAACTTCGATTCCTGGCAGCTCATCATGGGACGGATGAAGAGGATGCTTGAGGAAGGTTTAGGGCTCCCCTGCTCCGGTGTGGTGTTTGTGCTGCTGGGCAAAAAGGTTAGGCAAAGGTGAGGCTGATTTCTTGTGCTTGGCAATGGTGGCTTGGTTTTGTGGAAGAGAAAAGAGGAGAATGACCTTGAGTTGTGCTCTTGACCATAGAGAAGAGTGGGAGGATCCCATGACGTCCAGGTGAAGACCCTGGCCTGTACAACCGGTGGGAGGCTTAGGGGAGAAGGAAACAACGAGATATGAGAGAAACGGTGGGTCCCATAAAGTTGAAAATTCTGCCAATGGTACTGTTGCAGTCAAGAGAAAATCAACGAGATTTTTGTTGGGGCTGCCAATTTTTGTGGTTGTGTAGAATGAAATTTGGGACAACTTTTATATAGAACTTTTCTTGAGATTCGGCCTACAAAAATTAATAAAAATCCTAAACCAGAATCTATTTTCTGCTTTTACTGAATTTGTAGGGCTATTTAACCTTTACTAAAAATTATGGTAACATCACTAAAATTCCTATTTTTGAATACCCGTGATGATTATGTAAAAATATTGGTATGGTTATGTTAACATTGTTTTTTAGTTAAGTGTGTGCATAATAACCTAGAGGCAATATTGAGAGCACTTGCATATGAGCTAGATATTGCAATATGGCTATATGTCATTCTATGCACATTTTAACATAGCAAGTTATAGACAGAAATTAATCATTTAAAACACTTCTAAATTAAATCCCCATTATGAAACATAACTTTTCTTATGACTGAGCGCCAAAAGCAAATATGAATTTTCATAAGCCTTTCCAATGATGCAAGGACAATGCAAAAATAGTGTACTTAAGGAAAATGTTAATATTTATCATGACATGCTCAAATGCACCATAACCATGTGTGATATGATAATTCATGCCAAATGAAATAGTATATTCAAATTTTGATTAAGTTTGTTTTACAATTTGCCTCGATTCAAGTCTGTTTCAGCCTTAACGTGAGGTCTTCTTAAGGAGCCTAAAATTTCAATTTTTGCTATAGAACTTGGGTGAACCAAGCAGGGTCATGTAAGGTACGTGTCTTAAGTTACAACGGATGTGGATTTGCCTTATTTGGATCCGTATTTTAAAAGTTATCGAATTTCAAAAACGCCAAGTTGTCACGAGACCATAACAGATTAGCACCTTGGAGTACTCGTATCATTATTATTTTACACAGATGGTACTTGGATTATGTTACCACGTTAAATTATTCAACATCTACTTTCTAACGAGCCTTTGCTCATGAAATTTGGATACAGGACACGGAAGTTACACAATTTTTAAAATACAATCTTGTTAAGCAGCGTGGTCACGATAGCATCTTAAACTTGCTCAAACATTTATTTTTGCTACATAACTATATGTGTTCATGTGCTCCATGTTAAAGTACAAGTCACAAAATTTTCCACGCATTTTGATTCGTTCAAATCCGTGGCGTAGGTTTAAAGTTATGAAATTTTTAAATTTCTTGGCGTTTACCAAAAACTTCAGCGAGATTCAAATTTGCCTAAGTGTGGCGCGCGGCGGGGGCTCGTCGGAGCGGCGACGGGGCTCGCCGACGATGCGCTAGGGCTCGCCGTAGCGGCCGGGCTTGGCCGCCTGTGCATGGTTTTTGACGGCGCACCGTTTGGTGGGGGTGGCGAGGCGGGAGAGTGAGTGGAGCATGCCGCGCAACGGCGACGCGGACAGAGGAAGACTCCGGCGGGGTGACTTGTGCTCACCACCGCACGGCATGAAGAGCGGCAAGGACGGAGAGCCTCACCTGCTCACGGAGAAGCATGGCGTGTGGTCGAAGCGAGGAGGAGGGGGCCTGGAAGGATGGGCTCGTCGGAGGGGTTGGCGCGGTCTCGTTGAACGGCCGCGGGGAGAAGCTCCCGCCGGCTCCGCCTCGGGCACGGATCGAGATGGGAGGGAGCAAGAGGGTCGGTGAGGTGCTTGGCCACCGCCTGGACAACTCGTCAGCACATGAGCTCACCCGAGGCGGTCCAATCGAGCTTGTCGGAAAAAATGGCGGACCGGGAGCTCACTTTTGATCTTTTATGAAATTGGAGTGCTTAGGGGGGAGACAGATGCTTGGAGGAGAGAGCTGGGGCTGCGCAGGGAGATGAGGAGCACTTGCGCACAAAATGGAGGAGCTGCGGGCGAGGAGAGGGGCGGCGCGTAGGGAAAACCTAGGGCGGCAGCCACGGTGGAAAATGGCCTCTGCCATCGACGGCCGTGGGCGCCGGCTTCCAGGCGAAGGGAAGGGGGCGATGGATGACACGTGGAGCTGCACAGGTGCTGCGAGGACGGGCGCAGCCTAACGCGGCATGGGCGCCGGCGGCGAGCGCCTCGGCCGGTGGCCCTAGCCACCGTGCCATTGCTATTCAAAGAAGTTCCCACTTATTTACCATTTTGCCACTGAATCAATGGCACTGGTTTTGTCCATAGAATTTACTTCGCTTGATATTTTTACAAACCAAAATTTGTGGTGGTTCAGTGGATTGTGATGAACAATTTTTATTATAGGCAAAAGTTCCAATTCTGCTTGTAAAAATTTACAAAAATTCATGGATAGCTGCTGTTTTCAAACTCAGTTTGAATTTTCTAGGAAAATGTACCACTCTATAAATTTGGTAAAAATGTTCTAAAATCATGTTTGGATCTCCTCTACAAGGATCTTCAAAAATATTTGCATACTTGTGTTGAGGATCGTTGAGTTCTAAATAGTTAGGTTTAAACTACATTTGAATTTTAATTTTTTTCAAATACTCTAATTCATTATTTCATGTGGTCACTCCTTTAATTAGTGGTCAATTCCTGTAATTAAGGTTTTGAAATTTGTTCACAGGCTATTATGTGACATGGGATGTCACAAAACCTATTGCTTATTTTAGTGAAAAGATAACTCGCCCTGTTCCGAATTATTCTACGTATGATAAAGAATTATATGCTTTTGTACGTTCTTTGCAAATATGGCGTCATTATTTATGGCCTAAGGAATTCGTTATTCATTCCGATCATGAATCGCTTAAGTATATTCGTTCTCAAAGTAATTTCAACCGTAGACATGTTAAGTGGGTTGAGTTTATTGAGTCTTTTCCTTATATTATCAAGCATAAAAAAGGGAAGGATAATGTGATTGCCGATGCTTTGTCTAGACGATACACTATGTTGTCACACCTTGATTGTCGCATTTTTGGGCTTGAATCAATTAAAGAACAATATGCTCTTGATGCTGATTTTAAAGATGTTTTGCTGCATTGTAGAGAGGGTCGTACATGGAACAAGTTTGTGATAAATGATGGATATTTGTTTAGAGCTAACCGTCTTTGCATTCAAGTTGGTTTCGTTCGTCTTTTGTTGTTACGAGGAAGCGCATGGAGGCGGATTGATGGGACATTTTGGTGCAAAGAAGACGGCGGATGTGTTGGCCACACACTTCTTTTGGCCACAGTTGAGAAGAGATGTTGATCGTTTTGTGGCTCGCTGCACTACTTGTCAAAAAGCGAAGTCTCGCTTGAATCCACATGGTTTGTATATGCCTCTTCCTGTTCCTTCAATACCTTGGGCGGATATTTCTATGGATTTTGTTTTAGGACTGCCTAGGACTAAGAGGGGAGGGATAGTAATTTTGTTGTCGTGGATAGATTTTCTAAGATGGCTCACTTTATACCTTGTCATAAGAGTGATGATGCTATTTATATTGCTGATCTATTTTTCAAAGAGATTGTTCGTTTGCATGGTATGCCTTCTACTATTGTTTCAGATCGTGACGCCAAATTCTTGAGTCATTTTTGGCGCACTCTATGGAATAAGTTGGGAACGAAGTTGTTGTTCTCTACAACATGTCACCCACAAACCGATGGCCAAACCGAGGTAGTGAACCGCACATTGGGCACCATGTTGAGAGCTATTTTAAGGACAAATCTGGAGATGTGAGAGGAATGTTTGCCTCATGTAGAGTTTGTATACAATCGTGCAACACATTCGACCACCAAGGTAAGTCCTTTTGAGGTAGTGTATGGTTTTAATCCCGTGCTCCTATTGATATTTTTCCTTTGCCTACTAGTGAGAGAGTTCACTTTGATGCTAAGGAACGTGCTGAGTTTATTTTAAAAATGCATGAAACAACTAAGCACAACATTGAAAAGATGACTGAAAAGTATAGGATTGCTGGTAGTAAAGGTAAAAGGGAAGTTAAATTAGAACCGGGTGATTTAGTATGGTTGCACTTGAGAAAGGATCGGTTTCCTGAGTTGAGAAAGTCTAAGTTAATGCCTAGAGCTGCTGGTCCTTTCAAGATAATTGAGAAGATTAATGATAATGCATATAAACTTGAGTTGCCTCCCGAGTTCGGGGTTAGTTCCACTTTTAACATTGCAGATTTGAAGCCTTATTTGGGTGAGGAGCATGAGCTTGAGTCGAGGACGACTCCGATTCAAGAGGGGAGGATGATGAGGACATCACTCCTTTGGATACAAATGACACTCCTCCGCTGAACATTCAAGGACCAATCACTAGAGCTCGCGTCCGACAATTAAATTTAGAGGTGAGCTCGTTCCTAAGTCTTTCCTTTCATAATTTTGAGAATAGTTTGCTAGCTAATGATTTTATTATGATTAGGAATCAAGGAGAGGACTATAATATGAATGGAATAGGGCTTGGAGGCGTGGAGGTTCAGCAAGAGGCGCAAGGCATTGTGGAGGCCCAAACCAAGTCGATTTCGAGTCTGTTTCGGAGTCCAGGAACAGTCTGAATTAAAATAGACGCCCAGATCGCATACGAAGTCGGATTTGGACGTTCTACATATGGATGGAAAGATAATTTCATAAGCTTTCCAGTGGAACCGGTTCCACGTCAAATTTCATCTGGAGTCGCCGGGAATCATCGAAACATTAGAATATCCAGAATCTGTTTTTGGTGCTGCGTCACCGTTTTTGGCCTTTGGGCCGTGTATCTCGTGTGAGCCCATTAGGGGAGCGTCCAGGGGGTTCTTGCACGTCCCCAAGTCTTTATTAGCAGCATCCGCCACCCATGTTATGGTTGGGTTTTGCTTAGATTATTCTGGTTAGACAGTTTCGCCGTTCATCGGTTTGTGAGACCCCAACTTGTGAGATTAATCATACATCTGCAAATTTGGTTGCGTTCTTTCTTGTTCTTGCTTGTGTTCTTGATTCGCAGACAGGGATTAGCCTTCAGGCGAGGTCAACCGTGCAACGCCGGTTGATAACCATAGAGGACGTGGTGCTGCGATTGCGGGGTTCGAACGTGTTGTTCGGGAGCCGGATCGACGTGTGTCACATCTTCGCCAAATCAAGAGTTATCTGAACCTTTCGGAAGATCGGGACCCTAGTCCACATCAGCAACCCAAAATGCACTTTGAAGTCCCAAGAGGAGAAGTAGTAACAATAGGAGTCTCAAGCAAATGGTAGGAATCTTAAGCTTCAAAACGAAAGCAGTCGACACGAAGGATCTAGTCGCACTAGTATCGAAAAGAACAAAAGCTAAACAAGAATTAATCAAAAAAACTCAACAAGTACAACGTCGGGAGAGTCCTGCGCGTTACGGGTAGTCACGTGGTGAAGACAGGCACGAGAAGCACTCTGCTGAGGCCGAGGTCTGACTGCCAACTTTAGCTTTCCCCCATTGGCTCACATTGACCGGGTCCAGCAAACCACCAACCCAAACCCTCATGGACTAAGCTTCCCTGCTGACGTGAGCAGATTGCCGGGCGAGGCAGCGCCGCCGTGGATCTCACCGGTATAGCAACGCCCCATCGCCGTGGCTCGCCGACGACCAAATGAGGCACACCGAAGCTCCGGCCCACTAATGCACATGGGATGGTAGCCGCAGCCTGGACCAGCACGCCCCGACGGCCGGTAGGGTCTCGCAGGAGCGGACGCGGCGATGATTCCGTAAAGGGGAAAACCCCACCGATGCTCTAAACACACAAATAACAGCACCAGCATGAGGCTCATCCTTGTGTGGACCAGAAGCACCCGTCCCCGACCCAAGATGGCAGCCGGAGACTCGCCGGCGGTGGAAGCCGCGGCGGCGGACGAGGGCGCTCCGACGGGGACCCCCAAGGCTTGACCTTTTCCTCGAATTGACGCACGCACAAGTACCAACGGACTCCCCGAAGCTCTACAGCTGACCGGATGAACACGAGGAAGAGCTCTAGCTACTATCTCGCCGGCGTCCATGGCAAGAGCGATGGCGGGCCCGACGGAATCGACCAATTCACCATAGAACAAAGGGGGAAAAAGGTGGAAAGGATGCGCAAGCTCACCGGAAGGCTCGAGGTAGCACCGGCTTGGATGGGCAGGCCCCGGAGTCGATGAGCTCGACGGAGAAGACGACACGAGGTGTGGACGGCGCTCCAAAACCAACGATGGTGACCACGATCCTTCCGTTCCGGTGCTGCAAGGGTGAAAGGGCATCAAAAACAGACCAAAAGATGCGGCACGCAACAGAGAGTAACGAACAAGGATCGATCAAGGATGAGCTTTATCCACGGCTAAACGACGGCGAGCTTATCGACGGTGGGAAACTTCCGGCGCCTCGCTTGTCTTCCTCCTTGAGCAACCACCAAAACGATCAGCATCGCGACGACGAGCGATGAGAGAAGGACAGGGTGGTAGCATGGGAACTCACCGGCGACGACTCGGCTTGTCGACGGTAGAAGGAGAGCGGCGGTGAGAACCTAGGGTTTCAAGGGTATGGCCCCTAGGGCGGCGCGATTGGTGGGGAAGAGAGGTTGCGGTGGCTCTAGGCGTTACGTAGGGGAGGTAGAGGAGCAGGTAGGGCTACTGGGAGCGTTGGGCGGCAGGCGGTCGGGATGCCGCGTGTCCCCCAGGCGGTGCGTTCGAACGAGCAGTTGCGGTAGGAGTTGGGGAAGAAAACTATAGCAGCTGGGGTTGTGTTTGGTTGGGCCGGTCGGTTGGTTGCTGGGCTGCGATGGTTTCGTCGGTTGTGGGCGGGCTAAGGGAATTTCGATCCACGGTGCCATTGATTGAAACAATTGCTTTGTCCAGTCTTTTCAACCCAAACTTATCCAATTTTGAATTTAAACCTTGTCCAAATTTGAATGCTTTTGAATTACTGGTAGTTTGAGACTGTTACACAAGAGACTTATCGAGTGCAAGAATGGAACTTCGAGAGCTACTGCAGCAGCACTTGCAAGAGCTTTTACATAAGCAAAAGATATATTGAAAACAAAGATGAGATATAAAATGGGTTAAATTTGGGGATGCTCCAACATGATTCTATTATGCTAGAGCTACTGTTCAGCAAAGAAGAAAGGCCATTTCAACATTAACAGATGCTAATGGGCAAACTTTCTCGGATGACAAAGAGAAGGAAAATCTTATGTGGGAAGCCTATAAAGAGAGACTTGGTTCAAGTAATATTGTGACTATGCAATGTGACTTATCTAGCCTCCTTACACAGATAGAAAATTTGGATTGGTTGGAAGCACCTTTCACACAAGAGGAAATTAATGCAGTGGTGGCTGATCTTCCAACTAATAAATCTCCAGGCCCCGATGGATTTAATGGGGACTTTCCGAAGAAATGTTGGCCAATAATTGCTCAAGATTTTTTACAATCTTTTATATGCTTTCTATCAAGGGATATATGTTCGCAAAGCATAAATGGTTCTTATGTAACTCTGGTCCCTAAGATAGATCATCCAGGTGATGGTTGGAGACTTCAGGCCTATATCTCTCTTGAATTCTTCTATAAAGCTGATCACAAAACTATTAGCTAACAGACTCCAAGTTGTAATGCTGCAACTCATACACAAAAACCAATATGGATTTATCAAAAGTAGGAGCATTCAAGATTGTTTGGCTTGGTCTTTTGAATATATACATATGTGTCATAAGTCAAAGAAGGAGATCATAATATTAAAGCTGGATTTTGAAAAGGCTTTCGACAAATTGAACACAATGTTATCCTGGATATCCTGAAATTCAAAGGCTTAGGGACTAGGTGGTTGCATTGGATGCAAATGATTATGAACACGGGTACTTATGCTATCCTTCTAAATGGAGTTCCAGGAAAAGTTTTTCACTCGCAAGAGGGGAGTAAGACAAGGAGACCCTCTATCTCCTTTATTATTTGTTCTGGCAGCTGACCTGCTGCAGTCAATTATCAATTAAGCTAAGAATAGGGGACTGTTTCGTCTACCTATACCTCAAGGATCTGGTTTAGATTTTCCCATTGTTCAATATGCTGATGACATCCTCCTAATTATGCAAACTTGCCCAAAACAGTTGAGGGCACTTAGAGCGCTGTTAAACACATTTTTAGGCTCCACAGGTTTGAGAGTGAATTATGCAAAGTCAATGATGGTCCCTATTAATGTCAGTCCCGAGAAAATGGAAATTATGTCAAATGCTTTCGGGTATCAGATTGGGAAGATACCTTTTACATTTTACATACCTGGGACTGTGACTAGGCATTACAAGGCCTTCAATATAAGACTTTCTGCCTATAGTGCAAAGGATAGAAAGAAGATTGGTAGGGTGTGCTCTTTTTCTTACTCAAGCTGGAAAATTAGAGATGGTCAATTCTGTTTTATATTCTCTCCCCACATTCTATATGTGTATCCTCAACATCCCAATCACAGTTATTAATCATGTAGACAAATATAGAAGACACCTTTTATGGAGAGGATCAGACTTAAATGCCAAGAAGCCTCCTTTAGCAGCTTGGCATCTAGTGACTAGACCCAAATCGAAGGGGGTCTTGGTGTCAAAAATCTCGTAATCCAGAATCAAGCTTTGTTGATGAATAATCTTCACAAATTCTACAATAAGGAGGATTTGCCATGGGTGCAGTTGCTATGGAACACATATTATCACAATGGAAAATTGCCTAGCAAGCATAGAAAAGGCTCCTTTTTCGTTACTCAAACCACAAGATATATATAAGGGGCTATCTACTGTCACGATAGGTTCTGGAACAACTATATCTTTTTGGGAGGATGGTTGGGGACCTGTTCCATTGCAGTTGAATTCCCTCGTCTAGCTTCTTTTAAGAAGAGCATCACGAGTAACATTAGCTGAACTCATGGTTAATCCTTTGCATGATCAATTCCACCTACCTATGTCGAGTACAAGCCTTTGAGCAATATCAGGAAAATGAAAATATTCTGCAACAGCTTGATATTCAAACAACAAATGATATCCGGAAACATATGGGACAAAATGGGAAATATTCTTGCTCTACTGTATATAAGCATCTCTCATGGCATACATCTACAAATCCAACATTTAGGTGGTTATGGAGATCCTCTTGCCAACCCAAACATAAAGTTTTGGGGCAATTGCGTTTCTACCATGTGACATCCCTCCGGGATACCCAGGACTCGGTACAGGGAGACACTCGATGCAGCGAGTTACAACAGTTCATCATCTCATACAAGCCGGAATATATACATCATGGTATAATACAACCAGGTTTTCGAAATACAAACATTGTACAGCGGAAGCATATTACATTAATGAAGTTTAACAACCTACGAGTCTTGCAGCGGAAACTTGTACTTTACAACTGTTGACGGTCCTTATGGTCCAATTTTACCGTCAACATGTTGCATCTTTTTGAATCAAACACCATCACCAAGAATAGACATAGGGATTATTTCTAACAAATTCCACTAGTCTTGGTGAAATTATGAATGCAGGTGCAATTCATATGAAAACAGGGGAAAACATGCACGAAACATGGACTTTGCAATCGACGGATTTTCCCTGGACTAAAGAATATAGTCCAAAAGCCCAAAACCACAAAACAGAACCTTAACATCAAACCAAGCAAGTGGATTGGGCCAGTACACAGCCAGGGGAAGGCACCGGAGAAGAATCAAGCCCCGGGGAGTCCAGGCCGGTTCGGCCGAACCACCCTAGTGGGTTCGGCCGAACCGACAGTGGGCCCCCCGGCCCATCTTTCTCTGGCGGTTTGTCACCGACGTCCGGAGGTCGGTTCCACCTGCAATTAATGCCACCGACGTCCGGAACCGCCTCCAAGTTGCCGACCTTCCAAGGCTATAAATAAAGGGGTACACCCCCTCTCTCAACACACCACCAACATCAAGATACAAGACAAAACTCTCATCCTTAGGCCAAGGGCCTCTTGTATCTTAGTAGAATAGGAGAGAGGGCAAGGAAGAGGAAGGAGTGTTCCTCCCTTTTGTAAAGTGGAGTAGTATTTCCTTTTCTTTTACCTTGGCGTGTAAACACTCTTTTTGGTGATTTATACGTGGTGATCTACTTATCTATCGTGACATATCTTTGTGTTAGACGTAATTCTTGTTATACTTGTTTGCGGGATCATCGCTTCGCAAGAAGTGCTCTAGCTTTCCGAACTCGGTTCTAGGCCGAGGCTAGAGTAGCGGTCAATAGCATAGACGTGGTGTCTAGGCTGGAGATCGCCTTTGTTTGCTGTGTGCCCCACGGTTTGTAGAGGTAGGTGGCAGGAAGTGACAGCCCTGTCATCCAAAGGAACCCTCCACGTTCGGGTACATAGTAGAGCTTTCAGTAGACCGGAGTGGCTTGGCAGACCAAGCCTAAGACGGTGCCCGAAGTAAACAAGTCTAGCTTGCGTTCGTCTACCTTTAAAGGATAAATAGATAAGAGTCACCCTCTCGACCCTATTTTGCTACGTTGTCTTGGTTGTCCTTGGGTAAACTAACCTTGTTGCAGAAATACTCCGTTCCCTGCGGATATAAATACGATACCTTGGAATACTCCCGGGTGAAGTGCTACAACGGTATTCCGTGCGCTTGCGGATTCATTCGTGACGTAAGAAATACCAACAAGCATTTCCGGCGCCGTTGCCGGGAACGGTTGTTATCTTTGTAACGAATCAGGTTTGCCCTCGTAATCTATCTTACTTACCGTTCTGTTTTTATTTTTTTCCTTACATTCAAAATTTCACAAAAACATATCATGGAGTCACACCCAACCATCCAATCTTTCTCCACTCCACGGGGTGAACTCTTAGAGCCACCATCATCATCACAACCTATTTCTTCACCTGGCTATGAGTTCTCCCCGATTACATTTCGATGATTAGAGGTTTATCCTTTTCGGGTTTTAAACATGAAAATCCTTATGAACACTTGCGAGAGTTTGAACATTTGTGTTCATGCCGATTGATCCATGGCATGACACAAGAAACATTGAAGTGGAAGTTGTTTCCCTTCTCTCTCAATGAGAAGGCGAAGCAATGGTACACTTACACCGCTAAGAGAGTGAACGGTGATTGGAAAGAATTGCGAGACAAATTTTGTCTAGCATTCTTCCCCGTATCTCGTATCACTTCTCTACGAGCGGAAATAATAGGCTTTCGAAAAGGAAACCTTAAGTGCGTCATGGATTCGGTTCTGTTCTCTAACGGACTCCGGACCAGAATTATTGCTCCCGAACCCGTTTTATTACAACACTTTTATTCGGGATTGAGCAACGATACCGCACTTTATCTTGACACGGCCGCGGGTGGATCTTTTTCTCATAAGACCATAGCGGAAGCACACAAACTTTTGGATCGAATTGTGGAAAACACACCTTTTCCGCTGACTTACTCGTAGAGCCGGAGTCGGAAGATGAGGAACTCGTTGTGCAAGAGACACAACACTTGGTGCCCATGATGGAGCACCTAGCGCTCGAGTCCTCATCTAACACAAGAACAATGATAGAGGAAGATGAACCTCTTGATTTCCCATTTGAGTTCAAGGAAGAAATTTTTGAAGATTTTGGAAACACCTTGAACTACTCCTATCAAAAGAAACCAGCACTCCCTGCACCAACCCCGAACCTATTGAAAAATCTCTTCTCTTAAAAACTGTTCGGAAGTTGACAGCAATTATGAGCGATGAATGGTTGATGGAAAACGAACTTTCTTCGGAAGTTCTTCGACTTGATCATCCTAGATCAACCATTCGTGGCTCAATTCGGGGAGTAATGGTAGATGTTCCCTATAATCCTCTAGTAGGTGCCAACATCATGTCCGAATCTTTTGCTTCAACTTTATTTGGAAACGAGACATGGGCACCTTCGACAAACTCCTTAAAGCCCCACCGGGGCAATTTTTTGAGAGTTTGGGGATCATTAGAGATGTTTGCATTAAGCGTAATGAAGCGAGAGGTTTCCTTGGACTTTCACGTTTCGGAATCCTGGATTTCGATGTTTTGGTCGGTCATCCCATAGAAAAGCTTTTCTTAGGGATATCACCTTCGAGGAACCTTAGACTTCACCCTCGGCAAGAAAACTTTTTCTCTTCCTATCATTCATGCACAAAACTCTTTTGCCGAGGAGCCGCTGGTGGAAGAAGAATGCATGGAGGAGGTTATGGCAATTTTTCCTCATGAAAACCCCGAATCATCCTTGGATGAAGATGCTCTTGATTTCATTTTAGAAGAGGATGATTCGGCGGAAACTTTTGAGCTGCCCGAAACTTTTACACCTACGCCACCTCCCGTAGAGCTCAAAACTCTTCCACCAAGGCTTGCGCTACGTTTTTCTTCACGGAAATCCCGAAACCCCTGTCATCATAAGTGACAAGCTTTCGGAAGAGGAAACTGCAAAACTCTTAGCCGTGCTAGAAAAACATCACTCCGTTTTTGGGTACTCGCTTGGAGACCTCAAGGGAATCAGCCCTGCTCTTTGCACCCATCGCATTCCCATAGACCCCGATAGTACACCATCTAGGGAACCTCAAAGGAGGTTGAACAATGCGATGCGGGAGGTCGTTAAAAAGGAGGTCTTAAAACTTTTACATGCTGGCATTATCTATCCTGTTCCACACAGCGAGTGGGTGAGTCCAGATGCAGGTTGTACCCAAGAAAGGAGGAATGACGGTCGTCCATAATGACAAAAATGAGTTGATCCCTCAACGCACCGTCACGGGATGGAGGATGTGCATAGATTACCGAAAACTTAACAAGGCTACAAAGAAGGATCATTTTTCGCTGCCCTTCATCGATGAGATGTTGGAACGGCTGGCAAATAATTCTTTCTTTTGTTTCCTTGATGGGTATTCAGGATATCATCAAATCCCCATCCATCCCGACGATCAAATGAGGGACTCACATCCATGGTACGCCGACATTGTGAACTTCATGGCAACGGGGTACGTACCACCTGGAAAGAACAAGAAACGACTCATCTATGAGAGTCGCCGTCACTTATGGGAAGAGCCCTTCCTTTACCGTGTCTGCGCCGATGGATTGCTAAGGCGATGTGTGCCCACACCCGAGAGCACACGAATCATTGAGAAGTGCCATGCATCGCCATACGGGGGACACTACGGCGTGTTTCGTACACGAGGCCAAGATATGGCAAAGTGGCTTCTTTTGGCCAGCCATGTACGAAGACACAAAGGAATTTGTCGAGCGATGCCCGGAATGTCAAAAAGTTGGAGGCATCACGGCAAGAGATGCAATGCCCCTCAACTACAATTTACAAGTCGAGCTCTTCGACGTATGGGGCATTGACTTCATGGGACCGTTCACCAAGTCACATGACTGCGAATACATCTTGGTGGCGGTAGACTACGTGTCTAAGTGGGTGGAAGCAATGCCTTGCAGGGCCGCAAATGCCAAGCATGCTCGCCGGATGTTCCACGAAATTATCTTCCCAAGGTTTGGAACACCGAAGCTAGTGATAAGCGACGGAGGGTCTCACTTCATTGATAAGACCTTCCGAAGCTTCCTAAGAGAACTTGGATCAAGGCATAATATCGCTACTCCATACCACCCTCAAACCAGTGGGCAGGCCGAGACCTCAAACAAGCAAATCAAGCGGATCCTGCAAAAGACCGTAACAGAAATGGGGAAGGGATGGAAGGACAAGCTACCCGATGCACTATGGGCATACCGTACAGCATACAAGACACCCATAGGCATGTCCCCATACCAGCTCGTGTACGGGAAAACATGTCATTTACCCGTCGAGATGGAACACCGAGCGTATTGGGCCATCCGGAAATGGAACATGGACTTTAATGGTGCCGGACGCAAAAGAAAAATGGAGATAGCTGAGTTAGAAGAATGGAGAGACAAAGCTTACCACAACTCAGCTATATACAAAGAAAGGACAAAAAGGTGGCACGACAAAAAGATAAAGATAAAGGTATTTAAGGTTGGAGATAAGGTCTTGCTATTCAATTCACGGGTGAAACTCTTCGGGCATGGAAAATTAAGAAGTAAATGGGACGGACCATACACGGTTATTGACACCTCGTCACATGGAGCAATCACACTTCAAGACGACGAAGGTAAAATATTTAAGGTAAATGGTCAGCGCCTTAAAATTTATTTCGAGCCCGATAAAGATAAAGAATTTGATGTCATGCACTTGATTAATTTAAATTTTCTCTCATGATAGCTCTTTCTTATCTATATCCCGTAGTAGCTCTTTCCCTGAAATAATTTTAGCAAGCATTTCCCGCGTTCATCATTTCCCGCAGGCACATTTTTATCATTTTTTCAATTCCTCATGATTGTAATGCGCCTGCTCTTTTAAATTTTTAATCATATTAGTGCTCCCCGGTCTTCCCTTACCGGTAGAGCAAGTTTTGTTTCGAAATATCTTTGTCTATTTTGAAGAAAACAGGCAAAAAGGCAAGTGTGGGGGGGACATCGCGGAAAGCAAAGACAAACACACGCGTAGCGCGCAGAAACATCACGAGGAAAACAACACAAACACAACCTGCGAAACAGAGCACCGGTGGGGCCCGAGGCCGGTTCGGCCGAACCCACAAGGGTGGTTCGGCCGAACCCTGGTGGGTCCCACTCAGCCCTGCTTCCTCGTGGCACTTGAGTTTGTTTCCCACACTTCCTTTTCGCCTACTTTATTTGTCAAGTTCATTCCGAGACGCGAAAAACAATTACTAAAACTTGACCAACTAAAACTTGGGAAGATTTCTTTTGAATACCTTTTCCCAAGTCTCTCCCTAATGCTCTCATGATGATCTTGCACACTTTTTATTACTCGCTTCATCACCACTTGCCCGTGAACAAATAATCAAATCCATAGGACCCATGTTTCTCTAGATTATTGGCAAGTGTGATATGGCTCGACGAGATGATCTTATGCTTAGCTTACCGAGTCCTTGGGAATTTTATTTCACAAAACAAAAATGCCATGGCTTCATGCTCCTCTCTTGATACAAAAATTCCTACCAATGCCATATGATGATCATACCTTGCAAAACTTACATACATATGCTGCTTGTGATTGCAATGAGCTTTACCAAAATTGAGTGACCCTAGAGAGAAACTTGTCATGCTCTCTTGATCAAGATCACGTACACTCCACCGGGGCTAAACTCCTACACTAGGAGCTAGCACCCCACCAAAATAAAGACACTCCTCGTTTGCACCTCTTTTTACCTCTCTCTCTCTCTCAATCACGCATAAACGAGACATGGCTATGTAAAAGCTCACACGGATGAGCAATGAAAAGAAAGCTCACAAAGATGAGCAATGAAAAAGAGAGAAGAAAAGAGATGCTCAAGCATAGAGCAAGAAAAGAAAAGAAAGAAAATAAAAAGATAGCCATGTCTCGAAAATGCAAAATAAAGAGAGGTCGATTTCAATAGGAGTTGTCACTTTTTCATATCCATACACACACGCACTTCTTGATCAAGGTTACATGACTTGGCTTCTCCATGGATCCTTTCTTTTGGCTTAGCAATATTTGTGATACAAGTATGCCTCTCTCATTCCCTACCGAGCTCCACATACAAGCCAAAGAAGTAGGAAAAAGAGAGGCAACACAATGCCTTGGTGAGGAAAACACTTTTTGAGCGATTCAAGAGAATCGAAGAGGAGCGGGAGTCATGTTGTTTATTTTCAAAACTTTCAAAAACCCAAGGTGCTTAGTGAGCAAAAGTATAGTGACTTGAGTCATGAGCTGTTCCACTTATCAATCATCCAAGAATGCATGTTAGCCACCGTCATGTTCACAAGTAAAACGGTGTGGCTTGTAATAACATGTGTGCAGGTCTCTAAGGGGAGAGATCTCTCAACTTACGCTCCCACCTTTACTCGAGGACGAGCAAAGAGCTAAGTGTGGGGGTCTTGTTGACGGTCCTTATGGTCCAATTTTACCGTCAACATGTTGCATCTTTTTGAATCAAACACCATCACCAAGAATAGACATAGGGATTATTTCTAACAAATTCCACTAGTCTTGGTGAAATTATGAATGCAGGTGCAATTCATATGAAAACAGGGGAAAACATGCACGAAACATGGACTTTGCAATCGACGGATTTTCCCGGACTAAAGAATATAGTCCAAAAGCCCAAAACCACAAAACAGAACCTTAACATCAAACCAAGCAAGTGGATTGGGCCAGTACACAGCCAGGGGAAGGCACCGAGAGAAGAATCAAGCCCCGGGAGTCCGAGGCCGGTTCGGCCGAACCACCCTAGTGGGTTCGGCCGAACCGACGAGTGGGCCCCCGGCCCATCTTTCTCCGGCGGTTTGTCACCGACGTCCGGAGGTCGGTTCCACCTGCAATTAATGCCACCGACGTCCGGAACCGCCTCCAAGTTGCCGACCTTCCAAGGCTATAAATAAAGGGGTACACCCCCTCTCTCAACACACCACCAACATCAAGATACAAGACAAAACTCTCATCCTTAGGCCAAGGGCCTCTTGTATCTTAGTAGAATAGGAGAGAGGGCAAGGAAGAGGAAGGAGTGTTCCTCCCTTTTGTAAAGTGGAGTAGTATTTCCTTTTCTTTTACCTTGGCGTGTAAACACTCTTTTTGGTGATTTATACGTGGTGATCTACTTATCTATCGTGACATATCTTTGTGTTAGACGTAATTCTTGTTATACTTGTTTGCGGGATCATCGCTTCGCAAGAAGTGCTCTAGCTTTCGAACTCGGTTCTAGGCCGAGGCTAGAGTAGCGGTCAATAGCATAGACGTGGTGTCTAGGGCTGGAGATCGCCTTTGTTTTCTGTGTGCCCCACGGTTTGTAGAGGTAGGTGGCAGGAAGTGACAGCCCTGTCATCCAAAGGAACCCTCCACGTTCGGGTACATAGTAGAGCTTTCGTAGACCGGAGTGGCTTGGCGGACCAAGCCTAAGACGGTGCCCGAAGTAAACAAGTCTAGCTTGCGTTCGTCTACCTTTAAAGGATAAATAGATAAGAGTCACCCTCTCGACCCTATTTTGCTACGTTGTCTTGGTTGTCCTTGGGTAAACTAACCTTGTTGCAGAAATACTCCGTTCCCTGCGGATATAAATACGATACCTTGGAATACTCCGGGTGAAGTGCTACAACGGTATTCCGTGCGCTTGCGGATTCATTCGTGACGTAAGAAATACCAACAAGCATTTCTATTTAGAAATGCTTGTTGGCATCTCTTAAGGTCACGCGGAAAGAAACACGTGACCGCGGGAGAGCCAAGGGTTTAAGTCACTTGCACTATTTAACCAAATAATCCACATCCAAGTACAAGTACTAGATATGTATTATAAGGTGGGTCATGAATATCCGCAAGCGGACGGATAACCCGTTGTAGCATTTCACCCGAGAGTATTCAAGGGTATCGTATTTATATTTTCCCAAAGGAAGACATGGTTGATAAGAGTACTTATGCTCATGGTGTTACAAAAGAGTGATGAAGTAATCACATTCCAATGCAGGGGTTAGGGGCAATAAATTGAGGATAGTGTGACACACACCAAGGCAATGCATTCTCTAATAAAAGGGATAGAGGCAATCCTAGATAAAGCTAAACTAGACTAGCAGACTACTACTCCTAATGATACAACATTCATATGAGTGCGCAGCTTCTACCTAACATCCAAGATCATGCAAGCGCAAGCAAGCGTCTAATGCCTAGGCATCATCGGGAGATCCGTCTTACGCGAGGTCCGCCTCGCGACTCCGGCCTTTTAGACTCCTATGCCATGCCCGAACGTGGAGGATTACTTTGGATGACAAGGCTGTCACTTCTTGTCACCTACCTCTACAAACCGTGGGACACGAAGCACATTCAAAGGTGGGTAGATAACCCCGAGCACCATGCCGGCGTCACTAACCACAACTCTAGATCCCTCGAGGCACCCCAATCCTACGGATCGACATGGTGGTAAATCTAGAGCACCCTTGCGGGACGATGAACCCGAAGCCTATTCATAAGAACACTAGTCTAACTAGCATAAGCCGGACGATAGGATCAAAGCTAGCACTAAGTCATGCAAAGGCGTTCGTCGCTCAAGAATGAGCGACGAACGGCAATCAACCAAGTAAGATCAAGAGTAATCGATGATCAAGTATGAACGAACGAAGAACATTCGATATGTGTTCATCTTCTATTAATGAAGAACGAAGAACGAACGATGAACTCATATGAACGAACGATGAACGATCAAGCAAGATCATGACTACTCTGTCAAGCTCATGACAAGGATATAAACGAAAGTATTCCATATATAAAAGATCAAGTCTTACAAAGAGAGGATACAAGAGCTATACCCAATTCTCCACAAGACCTTGGGAGCAATGAGGCAGCCCACTACTAAGCCTAGCACTACCTAGAAAGCCTCTAAACTTCTAGTGTGAGGAGAGAATGATCCTTGTGTTGTTGTGTGTGTTAAGGAGGGGGGGGTACCCCTCCTTATATAGGCTTGAAAGGTCGGCTCCTGGAGGCGGTTTCGTAGGTCGGTGGCATTTAATGCGCGTGGAACCGACCTCCGGAGGCGGTGGGCAAACCGCCGGAGAAAAGTGGGCCGGGGGGCCACCCTCCTGGTTCGGCCGAACCACCCTGGTGGGTTCGGCCGAGCCGGTCCTGGCCCCTCTGAGGCTGGGCTTTGGCAGTTGGCTCCCCCACTGGATGTTGGTCTTTGATCCAGGTGCTTGTGGCCTTCTTTGTGTTGTATTTCGTGGTCATTGGCCTTTTATCTTGGAGTTGATTCCCGCGGCGAAGTGGAAGTTTTGTAAAAGTGTTGATTTGTCGCCTCGGGGCACTGGAATTCATCATTATCCACCTGCACACTAAAAATCTAGAGGTACAAGTGGAACTAGGTTATTTCTAAGTAAAATGCGTGTAAGACATGCCTAATCCTTCTCATTTATTTGACTAATTGACGGTCGAAATTGGTCGTAACGACCGTCAACAAGTCCCCCAAGCTTACCCCTTGCTCGTCCAGAGCAAGTAGTAGAACTTTAGGTTGTTGATCAGGAGTTGCTATAATGCCTACTTCTCAAAGGTACCAAGTGTATAACAAAGATACTCATCCTTGAGTTGAATAAGTTGGCAATGGTAACTCACCCTTCCCCTTAGTCCTCATGGGGCTTTGTGCTTTTCACTTTACCTTGGGCGGTTGAGAGAGAGAACGGTGTATAGAGCATTTATTTTCTCTTCCCTTGTCTTGCTTTTTATTCTCCGGAAGTTTTCAAAGGATTTTTTTTTCAAGTAAAACCACGTTCCACAAGTGATACTCTCGAATCGCTCTAGTGGTGTTTGTATTCCTCACCAAGGCATGTGTATTGCCTCATCCTACATCTAATAGGCTTTTGTGGAGCTCAAGGTAGGATATGAGATGAGGCATACTTGCATTCATATTTTGCAAAACCAAAAGAGTGGATCCATGGAGATAGCAAGTCATACAATCGTAGATCAAGATGTGCAAGTGTGAAAATGATGGTGGTGGTGTATGTGACTACTCCCTTTTTTTGTTTCACCTCTTTTTATTTTGGATTTTGGGCATGGCTATCTTTTCTTCTTTCTTTTTCCATGCTCGAAATGAGAGCAGCTTTTTTTTTTTTTTTTTTTTTTCTCATGCTCATCTTTTGTGAGCCTTATTTTCTTTTTCTTTTGCATAGCCATGCCTTCTTTTGATATTTTAAGAGAGGTGATAAAATGTGAGGAGTGTCTTTATTTTGGTGGATGGCATGACATGTTGCTAACTTCCGGTGTAGAAGTGTAGCATATGAGGTGGAATGTGTACGTGATCTTGATCATGAGAGTATGAAAAGCATCTCACTAGGGTCACACAATTTTGATAAAGCTCAATGAAGTAACAAGTAGCAAATGAGTAAGGTTTTCAAAGGAAATTTGCATATGGCTTTGGTAGGAATTTATCATCACTTGGGAACTTATAGATTTCGCAATTTTTGGGAACAAAATTCCGGAGATTTCAAGTTCAACTTAGGACAAGATCATAGCAGCTCTTTTTACCATATCATCATCTCACAACAACTTAGGTGCAGCTCAAGCATGTGCAGCCCACAAGTTTCAGGTTCTAAGCAAGTTTTGCCAGCCAACAAACTCAAAACTAGGAGAGTTCTAAATTATAAACTAGGCACATGAGAGAAATAGAGCAACTATTCATCATCTCAACATAGAAAGACTAGCAGCATACTTGCAGCGCATAAAAGGAAACTAAGCTACTTCTTTTTTTTTGTTCTTTTTAGTTTTATCATTTTTATTTTGTTTTTCATATGAGAGGCAAGAACAAGCAAAAACAGGAGACAATAAAGGATACAAGTTGCGATACATGATACCTTAGCGAGGGTGCTGCCCCCCCAAGCTTGTTCTTGCTCATGGGTTTGGTGGAATGAACCCCATGTGACGGAAGTAAGCCAAAAGATCGGCTCGTTGTTGCTCCGTCATGTTGGTGAGGGCGGTGAGCTGGGTGTCGGTGCGCTCTTGCCATTGATGAGTTTGCAAGATGTGTTGGTTGAGCGCATACTCGGTGTCTTCCGCCGTGGTTTGGAGTCTTCCCATTTGTGAGGAGAGGTTGTTCATCTCCTGCTCAAAGTTGTAGCCTTGGGCTGATCCGGAGTCGGTGGAGTGTTCCTCCCATTGTTGTTGTGGAGAAAACAGCCCCGGGCCATATCCCGGAGTTTGCCACGCCGATCCCCGGCCATGTGAGGTGGCGGGGCTGGGTACCCACCGGGAGAAAGCCCGGGGTGGCTGTACCCGGCCCGCCATGAGCCGTGGGCTGCGGTGTGGGCATCTCGGAGGTAGATGGCTGTTCCGATCTGTGCGCCCCCTGCGAGAAGATACACTCCTGCGAGACCGCTCCGCTTCTTGGAGCTCAATGGTTAGATTTTTGAGAGTATACAAACGAAGGTCCGGGTTAGGTAACCGAAACTCGTTTGTATATCCCACAAAATAATATATGAGGGAATCGTTCGGACCATTCTTAAGAGAGTGACCTTGAATAAGATAATCTTTATTTATAAGAGAGCGAGGTGTAGCAAGGTATTCAACATTAGCATCATGTAAAGCTCCCACCCGCATGGCAATTCGTGTCACTAAAGAGGTACATTCAATTGGTCCTATCGTCCCAAGATTTTCTATCCATTGGCGAATCATGGCTTTCACGGGAGCAATCTTAATTTTATCAACCGCAGCAAAAAGAATTTTTAGCTCATCCTCGCGCACAATTCGAATATCACTCCTTGGAAAAAGAGTGATAGCAATCCACATGTGCATAAAACGCAAGGTAGGATGATGGATGTGATTAGTTCTAGGTCGCACGCAATTAGGAAGACCCGTAATCCTCTCCCAAAAAGCATGCTTTGAAAACTGAGGAAGGGCACCATCCAAGTCGGTATTGCAGCGAGTATTAAAGCCAAGAAGAGTGCTAAGTTCTTTCCAAGTCAAACGGTAGGATTCACGGAAAAACCGAAAAGAAATTCCTTCATCTACCGTTCGTAGGGTGCATAAAAACTGAAGTGTAAGCAAGCGGGAACCCGGCTCATCTACACTAGCAAAATCTGTCCACCCTAAGGCTTTAAATACTTGAGCAAATTCAGCATCCATACCTATTTTGTGCAGCAGCTCCGTGTCAAATGCTCGCGTAGGAGCAAAGAGGCGGTGTTGGAGAAGCGTGTAGGTGTGCGTCTCGTACTCGCCCACTAAGTCGAGGTCGGTGTCGGTGAGGAGACGATGCTCGATGTTGCCCTCTTGCCCTTCTTCCTCGACTTGTGGTGGTGAACTTGGCGGTGACTCGACTACGGGGCGTGCGCGGGTGCTTCGACGTGAAGAGCTTGAACTTGAGCGTGAGCTCAAGGACCTCTTGATCGACCCGAACAGCTTCTTGGCACCGGTCATGGCTGCACACAAAGAGAGCAAGAACACAAGAACAACAACTCCGAACGGGTTATGTGAGGGAAAAAATCAAATTGGCGACACCGTCGGTTGTTCATGTGAGCAAGAAATCGCAACTCGAGAAAACCAAACAAAAACAAATCAAACCAAAAACTAGAAAGCACACCAAGAACAAAAGATTTCTGCAGAACTTTTAGGCAATGAGCAAGTGAGGGCAATGGAAAACTTGAGAGCAATGAGAATGAAGTGAGTGAGGAGTGGAAATGATAGTGTGAGAGGGGGAGAGAGTTCTGGCCCGGCCACCTCTACTTATAGCTCACGAAGTAGCCGTTTTGGAACGTTAGAAGGGGCATATGACCGTTGGAAAAAAAGACAGACCGAGCAACGGTCATAGCAGTTCGGCCGAACCAAGGAGGTGGGTTCGGCCGGCCTGCTGTGGGTCCCTCTTGCTCCCCCTTTTGGCCCATAGCCCCCACCGGCCAAATGATCATTGACCATGGTTGCTACGTCCGGATATTCCTCGAAATATTTGCTCAATAAGAAATCCAAAGAAAGTTGCCTCAAATTCAACTTTATTCGAAAAATCAAATCTCGAGAAAAAGTGTTGGAGAAAATTCCAACATGCAAAATTGTTTTTGGGTTTTGTATAAGGATACAAGGGTTGTCCAAAAGTTTCAAACAAAAGTAGGAAAATTTGGACGTAAAAGGATTTTGGTTTTCAAATTTTATATGCATGGTGAGTGAAAAAAAAATCGAATATGCTGGCGGAAAATCCAAATAAATGAAATGAAAATTTTCTTGTGATAAAATAGAGTATGCAGGGAGGTTTTTAAATGCATGTGGTGGAAAACAAAATCAAAAAGAAATCGAAAGATAATACCGATTTATCCTGTCGGCCGGGGCTTCGCCATTTTAAGTGCAGCGGCGAGGACTTCTCCATTTCTTTTCATCCTTGTGGTGCAGGCCCTTTCCCTGGAGAGGAGGATGAAGATGGCTGCACCTTCTTCACTTGCCACACTTGGTTGGGCTTTGTTGATGTAGGTGGCTTTGTGTCTTGAAGGAGTGGCTTCTTGGCCCATAATCCCGGCCTTGCTTGTTGCAGGCTTCTTGGGTTGGTACCATGACGGATTCTCAATTTTGTCAAGTTGCTTCCAAAAGGCGACGAGACTATCCGTCTTTCTTGGTGTCACTTCAACTTCACGGATGTTTGAGGGATTTGGCCCATACTTGATCTTGATCATTGAGCATTGTTCTTTTCTTGGTTGAAACTCAAACTTTTCCTCCTTCCCATTGATGTGGAATCGGATTTCTCCATTCCCAACATCAATTTGGGCGTTCGCGATGCTGAGGAAGGGACGTCCCAAAATGAGGGCGTGTTCTTGTCAATATCCATCTCAAGCACCACAAAGTTCACCGGTATGAAGTTGCCTCGAATTTTACTGGCACGTCTTCGGCTATTCCCGCGGGGTAGCGGACCGAAGAGTCTGCCAATTGCAACCTCATTGGTGTAGGAGTCAAGGTTGTGTAGCTCAAGCGATCAAAGACTTCTTTGGGCATCACGGCGACGCTTGCCCCAAGATCACATAAGGCTTGGTCGAAGTGGTGTGCCCCAATGGAACATGATATTGTGGGGCAGCCGGGGTCCTTCTTCTTTTACGGAAGCCGATTGAGTATAGCTGCGCTACACTCCTCTGTGAGCTTGACCATTTCCTCGTTGGGTAATGGTCTCTTGTTGTTGAGGATGTCTTTAAGGTAACGTGCATATGTGGGCACTTGCACCATGTCCAACAATGGCACGTTGACATGAATCCTTCGGATGGTCTCGACGAATCGAGCAAATTGTTCATCCTCCTTTGGCTTCTGTTTTACGTGAGGGAATGGCAAGAAGCTTGTGTCTTGAAATTCAATTCCATTCTTCCCGTCACTTGGCTTCGGTTCTTCTTCTTTTTCTTTGGTAGTAGAAGGGCTTTCCTCCTCCGGTTCGTTCCTGTTCTTCTTTGCTGCATGGTTAGGATATGGCGGATCCAGAGTGGATTTTCCTCCCTCGTGGTAACCGCATTAACATTTTCCAAAGAAGACTCGGGTTGCCCGGGATCTTCCCGGAATTAGAACCGGGAATAAGAGCAGCTAGGCTGAGCAACTTGGGTTTCAATCATTTTATTAAAGCTCGGCTGATTTTTGAAAGCGAGAGGAGAAGCCTTCTATTTGTGCGGTTATGTTTTCTAAGACTTTGTCGTTGGCAGCAAGCTTTTTGTTGATAGATTCGTTGATTTTAGCTTGGCCATAAACCAAATCTTTCAAGGAAGGCTGATTATTGTTAAAGCCGAGAAAAATTGTTACCTCCTTGATATGATGGTCGGTTTTGGTTGTACCCTTGTCCTCCGTTTGGACGATACCCGTTGTTGTTGTTCATGTAGAATGCTTCTTCATGGGTATGGGGGCAATCCTTCCCCATGTGGCCGGTGTTCCCGCATTCCTCACACGTCATGTGTGAGTCCAATGCATGAACACCACCATTTGCGTTGTGTTCATCCAAGCGTTTTATGAGGAGGTCAACCTTGGCGGACGGCATGTCCACCTCCTTGACGGGGTGTACGCCTCTTGAGCGTGTTTGGAGTCGATCATCGCTCCACCCTTGATTGGAGACCATCTTCTCTATGAGTTCTTTTGCTTGGGCAACGGTTTTGGAGAAGAAGGCTCCTCCAGCAGCGGCATCCATATGTCCACGGGTTGTTGGTGTCAACCCGTTGTAGAAGTGTTGAAGAATGAGCCATTCCTCCATCCCATGGTGAGGGCAGGCGAGAATGTATTCTTGAAGCCTTTCCCATGCCTCGGGCATGGATTCATTTGTCGCTTGCTTGGAAACTTGCAATTCTTCCACGAAGGGCATTGGTTTTGCCCATCGGGAAAAACTTGGCGAGGAACGCCGTGGAACATTTGTCCCAAGTGTCAATGCTTGCACGATTGGCATAAAACCACTGTTTCGCCTTCCCAAGGAGGGATAGGGGAAACGAGCGAAGTCCGATAGCATCTTGGTTGACTCCGGCTGTGGCTGATGTGTTGCATATCTCCGGGAAGCTGTTGGAGATGAGAGTTGGCGTCCTCGGAGGCCTTTCCACAAAAGGGAATGGCTTGCACCATAGTGATGAGGCTGGACTTGATGTCAAGTCCTGCGGCACCGAGCGTCGACGTTGGGCCCAATGGGCACATTGGCGACGGAGGGCGCGAGTAGTCACGAAGGGTCCTTTCAGCCATGAGTGTTGAGGTTGATGGTGCGGAAGATGCGGGCTCGCTTGTCGTGGGTTCTTGAGGAGAGACAACGACGCGAGGTCGAGTCTTTCTCGCAAGAGCCTCGGGATTATCAACGAAGTTTTTCGGCAAGTTGAATCCACGCATGCACTATCCTGTTTTCACATTGAAGAGAAAACAGATCAAGGTTAGCTCTGCAAAGGTAATGATTAAATCATCATCAAGTGTAATCATGAACATTCATTGTATTCTTATTAACCAATGTCTTCCCAGACAACGGCGCCGGAAATGCTTGTTGGCATCTCTTAAGGTCACGCGGAAAGAAACACGTGACCGCGGGAGAGCCAAGGGTTTAAGTCACTTGCACTATTTAACCAAATAATCCACATCCAGTACAAGTACTAGATATGTATTATAAGGTGGGTCATGAATATCCGCAAGCGGACGGATAACCCGTTGTAGCATTTCACCCGAGAGTATTCAAGGGTATCGTATTTATATTTTCCCAAAGGAAGACATGGTTGATAAGAGTACTTATGCTCATGGTGTTACAAAAGAGTGATGAAGTAATCACATTCCAATGCGGGGGTTAGGGGCAATAAATTGAGGATAGTGTGACACACACCAAGGCAATGCATTCTCTAATAAAAGGGATAGAGGCAATCCTAGATAAAGCTAAACTAGACTAGCGAGACTACTACTCCTAATGATACAACATTCATATGAGTGCGCAGCTTCTACCTAACATCCAAGATCATGCAAGCGCAAGCAAGCGTCTAATGCCTAGGCATCATCGGGAGATCCGTCTTACGCGAGGTCCGCCTCGCGACTCCGGCCTTTTAGACTCCTATGCCATGCCCGAACGTGGAGGATTACTTTGGATGACAAGGCTGTCACTTCTTGTCACCTACCTCTACAAACCGTGGGACACGAAGCACATTCAAAGGTGGGTAGATAACCCCGACACCATGCCGGCGTCACTAACCACAACTCTAGATCCCTCGAGGCACCCCAATCCTACGGATCGACATGGTGGTAAATCTAGAGCACCCTTGCGGGACGATGAACCCGAAGCCTATTCATAAGAACACTAGTCTAACTAGCATAAGCCGGACGATAGGATCAAAGCTAGCACTAAGTCATGCAAAGGCGTTCGTCGCTCAAGAATGAGCGACGAACGGCAATCAACCAAGTAAGATCAAGAGTAATCGATGATCAAGTATGAACGAACGAAGAACATTCGATATGTGTTCATCTTCTATTAATGAAGAACGAAGAACGAACGATGAACTCATATGAACGAACGATGAACGATCAAGCAAGATCATGACTACTCTGTCAAGCTCATGACAAGGATATAAACGAAAGTATTCCATATATAAAAGATCAAGTCTTACAAAGAGAGGATACAAGAGCTATACCCAATTCTCCACAAGACCTTGGGAGCAATGAGGCAGCCCACTACTAAGCCTAGCACTACCTAGAAAGCCTCTAAACTTCTAGTGTGAGGAGAGAATGATCCTTGTGTTGTTGTGTGTGTTAAGGAGGGGGGGTACCCCTCCTTATATAGGCTTGAAAGGTCGGCTCCTGGAGGCGGTTTCGTAGGTCGGTGGCATTTAATGCGCGTGGAACCGACCTCCGGAGGCGGTGGGCAAACCGCCGAGAGAAAAGTGGGCCGGGGGGCCACCCTCCTGGTTCGGCCGAACCACCCTGGTGGGTTCGGCCGAGCTGGTCCTGGCCCCTCTGGGCTGGGCTTTGGCGGTTGGCTCCCCATCTGGATGTTGGTCTTTGATCCAGGTGCTTGTGGCCTTCTTTGTGTTGTATTTCGTGGTCATTGGCCTTTTATCTTGGAGTTGATTCCCGCGGCGAAGTGGAAGTTTTGTAAAAGTGTTGATTTGTCGCCTCGGGGCACTGGAATTCATCATTATCCACCTGCACACTAAAAATCTAGAGGTACAAGTGGAACTAGGTTATTTCTAAGTAAAATGCGTGTAAGACATGCCTAATCCTTCTCATTTATTTGACTAATTGACGGTCGAAATTGGTCGTAACGACCGTCAACAACAACAAAAGACCACTAGCGTGATGTACTCGAGTCCATCGTACACCACGATCCTCCTCGCTCGTAACGTCGGGATCTGTTCCCACTTGAGGGAACACCCTCGGAACCCAGCTCCTCTTCCGGACAGCTACCGTAACGATCGTGGAAGAACGATGCTTGCCCTGAAATTATAACGAGCAAACCCTGAGTATTCTAATACTCAGCAAGACTGACCCGATCAACGAGACATGCTAAGGCCGACGCCTAGTATGCAAAGGCTTTCTGGCTGTGGAGTTGACTCTCTTGCGAAAACAACACTAATGGTTGATCCTTACTTTCAAGTTTTAGCTCAAGTTAAGTTCAATAGAGAACAAGGGTTTGCGAGTCTACAACTACCGCAATCAAGTTTGCAAGAAAAGATCATTTGTGACCAACAATTCTTTCATCTCTCAACCTCATCTTTTAGTTGATTACTACGATGCGACGAGCTAAACAAGCGATACTCATTACTGCGAGGGACAGCGATTCGAATCGATTTATACCAGCTGGCAAAACCCGACTACACGACGTATACGCACCACAGTCGGTCGTATACGACAACTTTCCCGCTAGCACCTGGCAGAAGACTAGCCATTTCTAACTCCCCGGGAGTATGGCGACGCCACGACTTCCCTCGTGGTCGACCCATCTCCCTCCCGTGAGACTATCCTCTCACTAACAGCCGGTAAAAGAGAGCCGGCTACGCTACATCTCCGGGGCGATAGGGTACATCAGCTTGCTGGGCCCATGATACCAGCATGTAGTGCGGTACGTTCAAACTTGTTCAACTAAGCCGACAACGGTACGGTCCTTGACCGACTCGGACGGGGCTACCACCTTGCAAGACCTTAACTCCGTCTTTGCCCTTTCTCCTACGGGGCCCGTCCGGTCCGAGGTTATTAACATCTTCACTTCCATTCTCATCTTTCTCTTATCGGTCCTTTAGCATATAACTGAACCAGTCAAAACCTATCTCTCGCGAGTAGTGTATGCCACCACTCGACTTCTACCGATTCCCTATAACTTAAGCTTTAGCGAGTTATCGAACCCTATTGAGCTACCTGTACCGAGTATAGCATAAACAAATGGAAACCTATCTCATGCATCTAGGGTATCAAGCAACTCCTATAACCTAATGCACAATCACGACTCATTACTCGTGATAAAAGAAAAGACTTTAAAATCATAGGTGGGATGCACCGGGGCTTGCCTTGATTCGAGTCGGGGTTAGCTTCCTCGGTGTCTTGGTCGACTGCGACGTTCCCGTCTCCGTCTCGACCTCGGACGAAACCTCGATCATGCCATGACCTAGGTCGACCAACAATGCATCGCGAATTACAACCATGCATGCATGAATGTACATGATATGATTATGCAAGGGTTTCCTTAAATACATTCATTAACCAACAATTACTGATTCATTATGTTCAGTAATTAACAATTAATCATGTTCATTAGTTAACAATTCATGATTAATCATTAATCAATGATAGGTACTAACACATAGAGTATTAAACTGGAATCACATGAAATGACGGTGTTTATGTTTAATTTTGGAAAACAGTTTTCACCAACACTTTCGTCTGCAGTATCTCTAATTTTTAAAGAAATTTATTTTTCAAAAACAATTAATAATTAGCATAAAATAATAGGTTATATTAACTAAAGAAAGGTAATTAATTAAACTATGAAATTATAATTTCTCAAAATAGGTATTTGAATGCATAAATAAATAAAGAATAATTTTATGAGTCTAATGAATTTGGTTTTGCATTTTTCTGAATTTGGATGAATATTCTACGAATATTTGAAGTTTGAATGAATCTGGAAATTGAATAAATTTAAAAAGAAACACGGGAGCTCACTTGGGCCGAAGCGAGCTGGCCCATGG
Organism: Chloris gayana; assembly: GCA_031894775.1. NCBI lineage: Eukaryota > Viridiplantae > Streptophyta > Magnoliopsida > Poales > Poaceae > Chloris > Chloris gayana. The sequence continues at coordinate 149,801 of JAUNZO010004720.1, forward strand.
GCAGGCGTGGCCCAAGCGCGCGTGCGGCCCGGACATGCGCGGCCCGGCCCGAGGCCGGGAACTACGGCCATGGCCGCGATGGCGGAGTAGGGCGGCGGTCGCCGGAGTTTGGCCGGACGGTGACCAAGCTGCGATGGAAATGCCCCTACACGACCTCTGCGACACTGGGAACCGAGTGAGGGGTTGCCGGCACCGGAGGCGGACCCGAGAGGTACCGGCGGCGAGGGTGTACGAGAGGAAAACCTTCGGCGGCGTCGTGTTCTCACCGCGCTGCATCAAAAGACAAGTTGTTTGCTCCTGGAGCTTCACGGAAGCACGACGAAGACAGGCATGACGCTAGGGAAGGCCATGGGTGGTCGGAAGTGGGTCCGCACCACGGAGGCGGGGCAGCGGCACATAAAAGCTCAAGAAAACGATGAAATTCGGTTGAATGGGCGAAGAACTTGCAAAAGGAAAATCAACCATGGGGTGGAGGCAAGTCTTGCGCACGACGTAGGCCAAGAATCGGGTGAAGCGGCTCACTGGGAGGGAAGAATTTGAGGTTGCGGTGGCGGTTACCCGGTTTGATGTTCCGGGGAAGACGAGCTTCGATCTCTCATGCCGAGAGGGATGTAGCGCGATTGGCGGCCATGGGGAGGTGCAGGGCACTCGTGCGGAGCTGTGGGTGGTGCTGGCTCGGCTGGGAAGAGGCCGGAGGCGGACAGGCGGCGTGGCGCGGGCGAGGCGGTGGTGACGGTGTCTCGTGGAGACGAACGGAAGAGGGAAAAATGAATTGGGGTGGGACTTTATCTCGAGCTGACCAAGGGTGAGGTGGCCCTGGAGGTTTGCTGCGTGGCGGCGAGCGGGTGGGGTGCGCAGCTGGAAGCTTGCCGCGGTGGCTCCGAGGTGAGGCGGTGCGGCGCCGGGAGTCGGTTCGGGGAAGAAGAGAAAGAAGAGATTGGCATCCGGCCTATTTCGTGATTTTTGCAAAAAGCTCCCTATGTTTTTAATTAATTGAAAAGCATACTTCCATAGCTCAGAAAAATCCCAAAAATTGTAGGGTTGTAAATGGAAACTTTCCAGACACTTTTCTTTTTAGGTCCAGATTAAAATTCCAAATTGTTTTCGAATTAAAAATTCAAAGATAAATTAATAAAAGAAACTTTGTTTATTTCTTGCAAATATTTTTACAAAGCAAAAATAAAATCAGGGCACTTTTATAAATCTTTATTTAGTATGTTTAAGCAACAGAAAATGTTAAACTCCAAAAATTTCTTTTATTTACTTCCTTCTTTTAAGAACTTAATTTTAACTTAGTTTAACTTTATATTTTATGTGCATTTCTTAACACAAAAGTAAATAATTTCACGGATGCACATGATGACATGATGCTAAATGACATGAAATATATGTTCATTATTTAGGGTTGTTACATACCATCACTTTGTTGTGTAGTTGTGATTTTACCATCGAATCTCATTTTTTGTGATTATACCATCACTTATTTGAACTGAATAATGCTTCTACCATCACTCCGTTAACAACAGCTTGACGGTGTTAAATTCGGATGAAAAATACCAAAATACCCTTTCGTGATATTACTACAAATTTTGACACGAAGTCATGTACAAATATTTTTGAGTTTTTGTTATTATGGAAGGAACTATTTGACAAATTACAATAGATTTGCAAGTTTTTGTTGACGTGAAGTCATGTAGACATTGTTTCATTTTTTATCTAGGAAAAAAAGAAAACACCGTTTCTCTTATCTTCGTCATCCTCTCGCTGGTTTCCTGTTCGTCGTGGCCACACCCACCAGCCTCCAAATCTGTTGTAGGGAGGATGGAGAAGGGAGCTCCTCGAGCGTGAGGCCTTGGGCTTCTCTGTTCTTCCGACAGTGCTTGTTTTTTCTCGACTCCATTGACCGGGTGAGCGGCGGGAGGTCACCACAAGTCCACAACTCGGGCCGAGCTACCTGCGCCCGCTGCGGCCAAGGCGTCGAGCTCGCCAACGCCCGCCACCGGCCATCCATGCCCCACCTCCGCCTTCCCCTCACCCACGCTGCTGCCGCACCAACGGCCGCCCGCGTCATGTCCTAGCCTTTGGAACCCGACGAGCTCGGTTCGGGTGGGCTCGGCGAGGCAGATCCGTTCGCGCCCGCCCACGGCCTGCTCCCTTCAGCATCTTTCTGCAGCACTGCCACCATGCCAGCAATCTCCTGTGGCCGGTTAGGAGGGGGCGGGGCCAGGCCGGCCGAGAGGAGGAACCCGGTGCACGATTTGGATTCCGAGACAACAGAGGTGTTTTCAGTTTTCACAAGATGGTTTAGGGGCACGTTGGTCTCTCTTGGAATTTTCTTTTTTTATTTTGCTTAATTGCTTCCATCTAACACATGATGGTTCTGCAAAAAAAAAAAAACTAACAGATGAGGGTAAACGGATCCTTTAGATGAACAGAGTTGTGGTAAAAACACAAAAATGTAGATTCTGGGGTAAAAATGCAATTGGCTCTCAAAATGATGGTATAATCACAATTTTCCCTAAAGTTTTCTTCTGGTTGCTGCTGCATAACAGGCTGAACACAAGACGTTTATTTCAAAGAAAACATATGTTCCTTGAGTCCTATACTTGTGATTTATGTATACTGCAGAAAATTGAAACACTAAGGTGTGACAGACCCGCCTCACGAAGAGTCATTTCCGTCACGCGCTGTGATACCCGATATTACAACATAGAAACATAAGCATGATACAATGAATATAAGTACAAGTCTCTTACATTCATCCCAAGTACAATCGTACATCGAGTCTCATAAGCATCAGAAGCAAATAAGTTTGGAAATTAACTAAACACCGGAAGCAATAAGGTACAATCGCTCTCTCGGCGATACATCATGGGGCATCCGGCAAAGACAGGCGTTCTTGCCCTAGAACACCTTACCGGCACATCAACGCCTCTACTCCTCCGGACCGCACAACTCCCAAGTGTAGTGGCCTCCGTCCGAAGTCTGGTCCTGCCGGACGTCATCTTCAGCATCTAAGTCTTGCCCGGCGGGGTCCTCTCGAAAACCACATAGAGCAAAGCTCCGAGTAACTAGAGCTCGAGCAAGACCGACCCATCAAAGTGGCCATCTACAGCCGACTCCTAGACATGCAAAGGCCAGTGGGATAGGATAATTAAGCACTAAGCCGGCCTACCGGTGAATCCTTACTTTCATCTTTTAGCAGTTTAATTAAGTTGCTCGAAAGAATAAATTTAATTTGCACTAATCTACTGCATTACATGTTTCCAAACAGGTAATTAAGCAATACAGCAAATTGATCATAATCATCATCCTCTTTCTCTTCTTACTACGTTCCGGCGCGAGGGACAAGTGGTACTCTTTACTTGTGAGGGGCAGCGATTCGAATCGATTTACATCCTGCAGGAGAGACCTGATTGCACGTCACATACGCGCTTCCGGAAGCCGCATGAGACAACCTTTCCCAGCCGGCACTCGTAGTGTTAGTCGGGCCTAGCTCCCCGAGAAGGGTACCCCACGCGATGCCGTCCCGGACGTCATCCGTGAGTAGAGTGCTCCCTTCTCTCCTCCTGAATTCCTGCCAAGTAACCAAGGGAGTATGGTATCTCTCTAACATACAGCAACCATCGATACGTCGGTTTACTCGGGCCCATTAACTCTAGCATGCAAATGGTACGTTCAAACTTAATCCACATGGGCGGACACGACGCAGTCCTTGCATGCACCGACGGGGCTACCACCTTGAAGACTCTTTCAGTCCTTCACTTTCCACCTAAGTTGCCCGTCCGGCCTCCAATTTTCCATTCTCTTCTCAATGCTTAGCATCGTGTCTAAAAGGTGATTGTCCTATCTACGAGTGGTCTCCGTACCACTCAACGGATCATCGCCCTATTTAAGCAAGCATCTAGCGTAGGGCGATCGAACATGGACATCGGGATCCTACTGCATGCTAGGGTTTCATCACAACTCCTGTAGACCGAATGCACAATACGGACCTACCAACACGGTGATGAAATTAAAAGACTTAATTAAATAGGTTGTGCACCGGGCCTGCCTTGAGCTTGACCCTGAGCAGCTGGGTCAGCAACAGCAGCAGCTTCCGGCTCCTCCTCACCGGTCGCCGCGTTCACCACCGCAGACTACATGATGCAAAGGTGATGTGTGAATTTGATGAAAACATGATTTGAATATTTTATGGAATACTTGCGAATTTCATCAAATGCACATAATTTGTGAGTATAAAATAACTTGGTGTCCAGCGAGGTGAAAATGGTTTAAGTGTGATTAACCAATTTAATTTGCTTCATCAACTCCCATGAAGCATTTAAATCATTATCACATGTGCCAGAGAAATAATCCAATAATCCTAGCAAAATTAGATAAAATAGCAATTAAATTACTTCTGGTCCTTAAGCACATGTTATGGATAATGATTAAATTAAGCTTCATAATTTGGGGTAATTAAATAATTAATTGAGCCCTAATCTTGGATTTCCTAAAAAGAAATTAACCTAATTAAATTACATCTGATTATGCCAGACTAAATGCACCATAAGATAGTACATGTTCCAAGGGTTCCAACAAATTTTAGTTTGCAATTTTTCGAGGTCTAGAACTCTAGTTATGAATTTTCTAAGTTTAAACGAAATTCGGCCTTAATTACAAAAATGCCACTCGGATTTTAAAATTCAAAACCCGCGCTAGGCGCCACACCGGGGACCACAGGGTTCCGGATCCGCGTGTGGCTGTGGCCACACGGGATCCTGGATCGTGTGGCCCGTCCTGTGGCCTCACCGGCGCGCGACCGGGAGGCGGCGGCGCGGCGGCCGGATCGGCGTCGGGGGCTCGCGGCCTAGCGAGAGGGGGTCCTCGAGGCGCGGCGCGACGCGGGGAACCCAACGGGATGCTACACGCGGCCGGAGGCTCACCGGAGAGGCGGCGCGACGGGCGGTGGCGGTGCGGGGTTGTCCGACGGGGCGCTCGTCGCGGAGGAGGGACGGATATGGAAACGGCTTGGCCGTGGAGCTCCACTAGAGCATGAGCTTCACGGTCATGGCCTCCTCCTTGGATGAGCACTACCGGAGGAGGTGGTCGGCGTGGAGGTCGCGACGGCCGGAGTTCCGTGGCCGGGGAGAACGGGATTCCGGCGGAGAGGCGGAATTTGGCCATGGCGTCGGTGGCGGCCGCGGTGGTGCTCGTCGGGGATTGCTTCAAAATTGGGTCGGTTTAGTTCGCCATTTTTGGGGGTTTTTGGTCGTGGAGCAAGGTAGGGGTGTGGCGTCTCCCGTGGCGAGCTCGGTCCGAGCTGCGACGGCCGGAGGCGGTGGGGCCACGGAGCTCCGAGGGCGGCGGCAATGGCGGACGGGGTGGAAGCAAAAGGGAGAGGAGAATGGGGAAGAAAATGGGGAGGGGCGGGTTCCGACCGGTCCTTGGGCTCCTCCCCGAGCACCCGACCAGGTGGGCCACGGCCGGGAGGCGGGCGCCATGCGACGCCGGCATACGGATGCACCGGCGCGCGGCGCGCGCCCATGGCTCGCCTCGTGCAGCTGACAGGATGATGAGGATTGGATACAAATGACACTCCTCCGCTGAACATTCAAGGACCAATCACTAGAGCTCGCGCCCGACAATTGAATTTAGAGGTGAGCTCGTTCCTAAGTCTTTCCTTTCATAATTTTGAGAATAGTTTGCTACCTAATGATTTTATTATGATTAGGAATCAAGGATAGGACCATAATATGAATGGACTATGGCTTGAAGGTGTGGAGGTCCAGCAAGACGCGCAAGGCATTGTGGAGGCCCAAACCAAGTCGACTTCGAGTCTGTTTCGGAATCCAGGAACAGTCTGAATTAAAATAGACGCCCAGATCGCATACGAAGTCAGGTTTGGACGTTCTACATATGGATGGAAAGATAAGTTCATAAGCTTTCCAGTGGAACCGGTCCCACGTCAAAATTCATCCGGAGTCGCCGGGAATGATCGAAACATTGGAACGTCCAGAATCTGATTTGGTGCTGCATCACCGTTTTTGGCCTTTGGGCCGTGTATCTCGTGTGAGCCCATTAGGGGAGCGTCCAGGGGGTTCTTGCACGTCCCTAAGTCTTTATTAGCAGCAGCCGCCACCCATGTTAGGATTGGGTTTTGCTTAGATTATTCTGCTTAGACAGTTTCGCCGTTCATCGGTTTGTGAGACCCCAACTCGTGAGATTAATCATACATCTGTAAATTTGGTTGCGTTCTTTCTTGTTCTTGCTTGTGTTCTTGATTCGCAGGCAGGCATTAGCCTTCTTGGCGAGGTCAACCGTGCAACGCCGGTTGATAACCATAGAGGACGTGGTGCTACGATTGCGAGGTTCGAACGTGTTGTTTAGGAGCCGGATCTACGTGTGTCACATCTTCGCCAAATCAAGAGATATCTGAACCTTTCGGAAGATCGGGACCCTAGTCCTCATCACGAGGCGGGCCCCACGAGATATTCCCAAGCATCTTTTCTTTTTCCCCATTTTCCAAACGTGGTCTGTTTCGAATTTATAAATTCAAATGCACAGCCTTCCCAAGCTCAAAAATGAAAATGGAGAATTTTCCTAGATAGTACAACTCTAGAAAGTGACATGCACGTCGAGTTTGTTCCATAATTCTTTCTAGATTAATTCTGACAATTCAGAGAAAATGCTTAAAAGTTAAGTTTCTCTGATTTATTTGAGGTACCAAACCTAGATGAAATCCAGTGGGGTTTTGTCCTAAATTTTTCTTTTGACATGCCCTACAACAAATAGTTTTGGTTGACCATACTTTTGTTGTAGAAATTTGAGTTGTAGTTCAAATCAAAGTGTATTTGAATTTATTTTCCACTCAAAACATAATGCATGTCAATAAATTCTCTTGGAGGGGTTCCACTGGACCTGAGGTTAGTTTGAAAAATGCTAACTTTGTAAAAACGTGACACGGAGTGTCACAACCCTCCCTCTTAAGGAAATCTCGTCCCGAGATTAAGATTAAGCAAGGAGGAAGTGATTTGCGTACCTCCGAGCTCGAGTGGAAACTTCGGGTAGTGAGTGCGGAGAAAATCCTCGGACTCCCACGTAGCCTCCCTTGCGGAGTGGTGGCTCCACTCGACCTTGAAAAACTTCGAGTGCTATGTCGGGTAACTCTCTCCTTCGTATCCACAATCTTAACGGCCGCTCGAGTATGTCAAATCGGGCTACAAGGGTACCACTTCGTCTAGCACTCGGTCAACGGGTGCTTTGAGACACCTCTTCAGCTGCGAGACATGGAACACGTCATGCACGCCGGCAAGAGTGTCGGGCAAATCAAGCTTGTAAGCAACCACACCACATCCGGCCACAATGGGGCGGGGTCCGATGTAGCGCGGTGAGAGCTTGCCTCTCATGCCAAACCTTTGTACACCCTTCGTCGGTGAGACTCGAAGGTACACAAGGTCACCCACTTTGAACTCAAGTGGTCGGCGCCTTTTATCCGCATAGCTCTTTTGCCTTGATTTTGCTGCCTTGAGGTTTACTTGGATTTCCAGTACTCGCTCCTCGGCTTGCTGTACAAGTTCTGGCCCAAATATTGTTCTATCTCCGGACTCGGACCAGCTGAGTGGAGTACGGCATCGGCGTCCATAGAGAGCCTCAAACGGTGCCATCTTAATGCTCTCTTGGTAAGCTGTTGTTGTAAGCAAACTCTGCTAAGGGTAAGCATTCATCCCATTTCTTGTCATGATCCAGAACATATGCTCTCAACATGTCCTCTAATATCTGATTTACTCTCTCCGTTTGACCGTGAGTCTGGGGGTGGTACGCTGAGCTTCGAATCAATTTCGTTCCTAGGGACGCATGAAGTTGCTCCCGAAATGTCCCACAAGTCCATCGGAGAACGTCCCGACCATGCAATGGGGAATTCAAGCTAACGGTGAAAGCATCTATGTCCAATACTGCCTTGTGGTATGTCATCCACATCATGCCCAAAATAACATCAATACTACTGCCTGGAAGGATGATGCAATCTGTGGGGTATACCTTAGTCCGCAAGGTAACCGGTGCCCATCTAACCTCATCTCTAGCGGTGATCCGACCACTAGCCGACTTAATCAAGTATGATGATCTCATCGTGCTGCGGCATAACCCAAACTTCTCCACAAACATGCTACCGATGAAGTCATGCGATGCTCCGAAATCAAATAATACGAGAACGGGGTGATCTCGAACAGAAAACATACCAGCCATCACGGGTGCGTCGTGCGGGATCTCCTCGGTGGACGTGTAGTTCACACGCCCTGTCTTCGCTGGGGCCGGCTGTTGTTCCCGCGCTGCTGGTTAGGAGCCTTGCCCCTCTCGCTGATAGGGGCAATCCCTAACGAAGTGTTCGGGACAACCACATCCATAGCAAGGGGCTCCAAGTGGTGGTGGACGGTTCCCAGCAGCATTACGAGCGGGGCGGGGTGCTTGGAGCACGCTGTCCCGTCTCGCTGCTGCTGCGGGGGCCTCTGCTGCTGTGGGGGCCTCCGTGGGGGTGCCGACCGGCGCGGTGCCACCATAGGCTGAGAGCGGTAGCGCTGTCCGGAAGGGTCGGTGTAGATCATGCGGTACTTAGCACGGGACGGGTTGGATGGCCCGGTAGCACTCGTGGATCTGTTCTTCTCCGCCTGGACCCTGCGGTAGCCCTCCTCGGCGAGGATTGTGTTGTTCACGAACTCCGAGAAGCTACCGCCCATGTTGAGGGTGAGGCGGTCCTGTAACTCAGCACCGAGTCCCTCCATTGAGCGGTCCTTGCGCTTCGATCCGTGTCCACCAGCTCGGGGGCTTAGAGCACCGGCCGATTGAACTGCTGAGTATACTCATGTACACTACGGCCTCCCTGGGTGAGAGCCATGAACTCCCTAGCCTTCCGGCGCATCACACCTGCCGGTATGAGCCGAGCGCGGAAGACCCTCTTGAAGTCCTCCCGGGTGGTCTATGTGCCGGCGGCCGGAGTGGCCAGGTGGGTAGCCCACCAAGTGCTAGCGACGCCCTCCAGCTGCTGCGCAGCAAAGAGTGTCTTCTGCACGTCGGTGCAGTGGAGCAGTCCAAACTTGGACTCGATGAGGCGGATGAAGTCCTCCGCCATCATCGGCTCCTTGGAGCCATCGTACCTCGTGGGCTGGGTGCCCGGGAACTCCTGGTACGTGGTCTCCCGTGGCGCTGCGTCGCGGTTCCGACGCACGCGGTTGCCGTCTCCGGCGGGTGCCTGCCGACGTAGTTCCCGCAGAAACTCATTCTGCTGCTGCTGGTTGTCTCGCATCGCTGCGAGAAACCGGGCCATCATGTCCATGGGGTTGGGGACAGGTGGCGCCGGCGGTGGTGCGTTGTTCCTAGCATCCTGGGCCGAGCTCTCGGGCCCATCACCATGGAGATCATTGGTGTTGCGGGTTCTCACCATTCTGTCAAACAAAATTGCGAAACCCATTAATTTAATTGACCCACAGCAAAATAATTCGACATGGGAATAAACAGATGCACAATTAATTAATCCAATAGTAGTAGTAAAAACAACGTAATGCATAAATTACAGAATGAGAAACATCATCATCCCACACATCATACTGCATTAACAGAGTTCCAACGTTGCACCATAGTTTAGTACATAAGCCTCTACCACCATAGTACGGATACGATCCAACTAATACAAGTTCCGGTTACATCACAAGATAAAGTAAGATACAAGTAGGGAGTCGACCACAATCCCTACAACGCGCACTACTGTGCCGCTCGGTCCTCCTCTGCATCGTCGGGATCCTCAAGCTGTTCTCCACGACGGAGATACAAGGTCACACGAGGACCTGGTCCATGTGGGCCGTAGGCGGTGAGGAAACGAAGGTAACGGGTGTCGGCTGCGTCTCGTGCCGCCACTGCCTCATCCCAGGCCCGAGCTGTCATCTGCACCTGCTGCTGCAGGTTCGCCACAAGGGTCTGCTGCTGCTGGAGCTGCTCACGGAGTGTCGCGTTCTCCGCGGTGAGCGAGGTGACCTGCTGGTCCCTTTGAACGACTAGCGTCGTTCTCTCGCGCGACCTCCATGAGGATGTTCACCTCTCTATTCCGATACTCGTGCTGACGGTACGGAACATCGGCATAGCATGCAGTGTTCGCCGAGCATGGGGTTGAAGTGAGGTGTAGTGGCGTCGCACAACACTGCCATGCGGCGTCTCCAACGGTGATCGTAGGGGTCACGAACCGGCAAGTACAGGTACGGTGTCCCTATGAGATCAGGTGCATGAAGCTCATAGAGCCCGGTGAGAGCCTCCAACATTGCTCGGTCCCACGCGCCGTGGATCGCGAGGCCCGTCGTGGTCACCATCCACGACTCCTAGCGTGGGGGTATCGCCATGCCCGGCACAACCACGTGCATGGTACAAGTTATCGGGCCTCGATCCACAAACTCCTTCACTACGTAGGCAGGGGGCTCGGTGTATCCCAGCGTCCGCATAGCCTGCCATAGCATCGCAGGTAGGCCACCGCGGTGCAAGCAATCGGACCACATCCACCCGTTGTCCAAAACCTCAACGCTATCAGCCATCCGTAAGGAAACAAGATTCCCACAATCAATAAATGACTTGCGATTATAGTATGAACATTTAAAGGAATGCCTCGTATGGAAATAAAATATAACACAAATTTCACAATCTAGCACAAGATGCCACAATTTCCATAATATCCATAGTTCGTACATCCATCATCGACTAGCATACCAATATAATCACACCTCCGTACATCCCTCACTAGTTAGGGTACTACTCGATTCCGTCCAGCTATAGAGCATCAAAATAATCCTGGCTGCTAGCTGCTAGTCAAGCTACACCTACTACCATCCTGCCAAGGGAGGTCACTCCTATGGGTCTTCGACGTCGGACGCGTCGTCGTGTGGCGGGGAGGTGCCGGGGCAGCCTGCAACTGCTGCTGCAACTGCGCGACCTGCTGCTCCAACACCTGAATGTCGTGGTGCTGCTCCTCCGCCATCTGCTGGGAGGCCAGCAAGTTAGTCCGGATGTGGTGGATGTAGTGCTCCTGCTGAACCACTCGCGCGTTGCGGCCCGCCAGCTGTTGGCGTGCCTCGTCGCGCTCCCGGGTCTGGTCGTCCTTCTCCTGTTGGAGCTCGTCCCGCTCCTCCAGCAGGAGGTTACGCTGAACCAGTAGGGCATCCCTCTCACGGACAAACTCATCACGTTCGTCCATGACTCTCGCAGCCTCTTGAGTCTTTCTCTGTAGACTCGGACAGTGCTGGAGTGAGTTTGAGCGAGAGTAGTCATACGCGCTCTTAGCTCGCGGTAGTACTGTGGACAGCTAGGTAACACGGTCCCGGAGGTGCGATGCCATCACGTCCGTGTCCCGGTGTATCTAGTACGCCTCACGAGGGTAGCGGGCGACACAGCTATAGCCTAGCTACGTGCGAGAGATCCTCCTGAGGCGTCGCTCAATCACCTCGTCGAAGTAGTCGAGTGTCGGGATCAGCTCAAATGGGGTGCCCGACAAGGAGTCCTTGTGAGAGCCCACAAACTCCGCCATCACGTGCTGAGACAGCTTGGCTCGGCCCTCATACGTCTCCTTTGGCGAACAACCGGTAATCCGTGTACCCGCCCCTTCTCTAGGGTGGTTAGCAACCTCCGCCTTCACCTTGTGAAGGAGGACTCCAGAAACCCTGGTACCTTGGACAAAGTACACCGGGGTTGGGTGTATCCGAAGGTCTCCAACAGTGCCCACAGTGTGCTAGGGAGAGTCTCCGTCAAAGCATCATCACCAGCGGACCACGTCACGTCGGCGTGACCGTGATCAGACTCGCTGTCGGACGACATCTGTGAAGAACAAGAAAAAAATATTTTTATCATGTAAGCATGAGGCACTGAAATATGGATGTTAATCCAAGAAGCATCATATAGGCAATTGTATGGTAAAAATATCGAAAGCAGTATATCCCCCAATAATTCAGATTCTGTACCAACTGTCCAATGTCGTACAGTCAACAAAACTGTGCATTTATCCTAGAAAATGACAGAATTGGTCTTTCCTCATAGTAACAACATTTTATATCGTCATCTAAGCTTTCCATCAAGTATTTGATCAGCTTATTCTGCTGCACGAGCGAAAAGTTATGAACATTTCTTGACAGACTGTCCATTCTGAAATAGCAACTTGTACAGTGAATAAGATTGACAAAAATGAGCCAGATAGCATCGGAAATGGTCCTCCAAATGAATACATAAATTGTACCTCATGTTTCAACCTTTCCAACAAGTACAAGATCACCTTTATCCAGCTCATGAGCACAGAGATATGACTGAAAAGGTACAGGCATATAATTCTGAAAACAACACTGAGGCATTTTCAGTTCAGAGGGATGGACCTGGGATTTTCGACCCTACAACCTCAGAACCAGTCCTTTCTTAGACTACCAAAGTTATAGCTCGTGATTCAAGCTTTCCAGAAAGTGCTGATTTTCCTCATTCCGACAATCGAGCTGAGAGTTATGGGGAAAATCAACCGTGCTGTCAATTCTGGAAAAAGAATCAACACCTCTCATAAAACAGAGCATAACTCTCTCATTCTTGCTTCAAACATCACAAAACCAAATCGACAATTTAGTTGGCTTCCTTAGGTTTCCAGAACATTCGAAATCACTCAAATCCAAGATTCGAGTAAAAAGTTATGAATTTACTTTGCTTAGCGAATTTTCTGAAATTTTCAGGTTTAAAAATTCCAACTTTTATGGTTGCAATTTTTATCATGAATGCATCTTATTCACCCTATTCGTCCTCACCAACGAAAAGAAAATCATATTACCGTCTCAACAGTGTACGAATTTTCTAGGTGGCGACCCGCACTCACCCACGTAAATCAGTCTAAATTATTGACACACACCTACTAGCGTAGTTATGTACCTGCAGAAGATTCATTCCAGAAACGAGTATATCAAATTGAAAAAAACTACGAAAATAAGCACAGATCTAATAGTAACGACCCATGGAAAGGATCGCCCCGTGGTAAGCCACGAGCCAACATTGTCCCGTATTCTCCGTCCGCGGGCACGGACAACTAATTTAAATGCAGACATACCGAGCCACGACCATAGATGCAAGTAATTAAACAATCATAACCCAGGGTTAGCATTGCCACTGTTACAACTAATATAGTCCTTACGGACACGTCCTCACACGACAACGGCTCTTAAGGTGTTGTAATATCCTCACAACGGCTCGATACCATGCTGTGACGGACCCGCCTCACGAAGAGTCATTTCCGTCACCAGGATCATCATGGGTGACATCACGCGCTGTGATACCCGATATTACAACATAGAAACATAAGCATGATACAATGAATATAAGTACAAGTCTCTTACATTCATCCGAAGTACAATCGTACATCGAGTCTCATAAGCATCGAAGCAAATAAGTTTGGAAATTAACTAAACAGCGGAAGCAATAAGGTACAATCGCTCTCTCGGCGATACATCATGGGGCATCCGGTAGAGACAGGTGTTCTTGCCCTAGAACACCTTACCGGCACATCAACGCCTCTACTCCTCCGGACCGCACCACTCCCTAGTGTAGTGGCCTCCGTCCGAAGTCCGGTCTGCCGGACGTCATCTTCGAGCATCTAAGTCCTGCCCGACGGGGTCCTCGAAAACCACATAGAGCAAAGCTACGAGCAACTAGAGCTCAGCAAAGATCGACCCGCCAAAGTGGCCATCTACAGCCGACTCCTAGAGATGCAAAGGCCGAGTGGGATAGGATAATTAAGCACTAAGCTGGTCTACCGGTGAATCCTTACTTTCATCTTTTAGCAGTTTAGTTAAGTTGCTCAAAAGAATAAATTTAATTTGCACTAATCTACTGCATTACATGTTTCCAAACAGGTAATTAAGCAATACAGCAAATTGATCATAATCATCATCCTCTTTCTCTTCTTACTACGTTCCAGCGTAGGGACAAGTGGTACTCGTTACTGTGAGGGGCAGCGCTTCGAATCGATTTACATCTTGCAGGAGAGACCTGATTGCACGTCACATACGCGCTTCCCGGAAGCCGCATGAGACAACCTTTCCCAACCGGCACTTGTAGTGTTAGTCGGTCCTAGCTCCCCGAGAAGGGTCCCCCACGCGATACCGTCCCGAACGTCATACGTGAGTAGAGTGCTCCCTTCTCTCCTTCCAAATTTCTGTCAAGTAACCAAGGGAGTAGGGTATCTCTCTAACATACAGCAACCATCGGTACGTCGGTTTACTAGGCCCATTAACTCCAGCATGTAAATGGTACGTTCAAACTTAATCCATATGGGCCGGACACTACGCGGTCCTTGCGTGCACGAGACGGGGCTACCACCTTGAAGACTCTTTCAGTCCTTCACTTTCCACCTAAGTTGCCCGTCCGGCCTCCACACTACTAGAAAACACCCCCTGTAGATACGCTTTATTTAAGGTCTAGATACGTTTATTTTGTCTCAATCAAAATATAGAGACGTTTTCATAAATAGTGTCCGAGGCGTCTCCGAACGTGCCGTGTCAAAGCTTGGTAAATACGATTTTTGAAAACATGTCTATTGAAGTAAAAGACGTTCGGTAGAGATACTATAAAGCATAGATATGTTTATAGATACGCTTTCATGAATGTGTTGTGTGTATGGGAGTAGACACGATTTTATTGATACGTTTGGACTGTGTTTCTACCAATATAGGCACGTTGTATATAATATTTCAAAAATATTATTGTTAAACTTCTTCTAAGTGATTGTCTTATTCATGCAATTAGTAAGAATTGAACCTACGACCTCTTTGTTTTCTACAAGCTCATCTAACCATCTCACCGGGAAACAAAGTTATTTTTCTTTGACCACATATTCTTTTATACTCATGTTCTCTTAGTGCTTTAACGTCTATAGGATTTCCAATAGCGTGTCAAAACTGTCTCTAAATGAGGGTAGATACGATTAAAACGTGTCTAATATCATCTCACTTTTTATACTGTTTTAATAATGTATCAAAAAACATGCATTATGTCGTTGATACGGTTAAAACATCTCTAAATATCCTATAATTTTGAGATGCCCTCAAAAACATGTCAACAAGCGTCTTTATGTTGGATACCAATGGTTCAAAGCATGTCTAAAGTCGTAACACTTTGTGATGTTTTAGAAAGCATGTCAAAAAACGTGTTTATCATATTATTAACATTAAAGCGTCTCTAAGATCATGTTATGTTGACACATTCTCAAAATCGTGTTAAAAAGTATCTCTAGCTACGATGTAGACACGCTTACAAAAACGTAACAACATAAACGTGTCTAGAGGCTATTTTTCTTGTAGTGCCAATTTTCCATTCTCTTCTCAATGCTTAGCATCATGTCCAAAAGGTGATTGTCCTATCTACGAGTGGTCTCCGTACCACTCGACGGATCATCGCCCTATTTAAGCAAGCATCTAGCATAGGGAGATCGAACATGGACATCGGGATCCTACTGCATGCTTGGGTTTCATCACAACTCCTATAGACCTAATGCACAATACGAGACCTATAAACACGGTGATGAAATTAAAAGACTTAATTAAATAGGTTGTGCACCGGGGCTTGCCTTGAGCTTGACTCTAAGCGAGCTGGGTCGAGCAACGACAACGACTTCGGCTCCTCCTCGCCGGTCGCCGCGTTCACCACCGCAGCTACATGATGCAAAGGTGATGTGTGAATTTGATGAAAACATGATTTGAATATTTTATGGAATACGTGCGAATTTCATCAAATACACATAATTTGTGAGTATAAAATAACTTGGTGTCCAGCGAGGTGAAAATGGTTTAAGTGTGCCGGAACAACGTCGGGGGCTCGCGGCCTAGCAAGAGGGGGTCCTCGAGGCGCGGCGCGATGCGGGGAAGCCGACGGGATGCTACACGCGGCCGGAGGCTCACCAAAGAGGCGGCGCGACGGGCGATGGCGGTGCGGGGTTGTCCGGCGGGGCGCTCGTCGCGGAGGAGGGACGGATGGGGAAACGGCTTGGCCGTGGAGCTCCACTAGAGCATGAGCTTCACCATCATGGCCTCCTCCTTGGATGAGCACTCGTCGGAGGAGGAGGTTGGCGTGGAGGTGGCGGCGGCCGGAGTTCCGCGACCGGGGAGAACGGGATTCCGGCGGAGAGGCGGAATTTGGCCGCGGCGTCGGTGGCGGCCGGAGTGGTGCTCGTCGGGGATTGCTTCGAAATTGGGTCGGTTTAGTTCGCCATTTTTGGGGGTTTTGGTTGTGGAGCAAGGTAGGGGTGTGGCGTCTCCCGTGGCGAGCTCGATCCGAGCTGCGGCGGCCGGAGGCGGTGGGGCGACGGGCTCCGAGGGCGGCGGCAATGGCGGACGGGGTGGAAGCAAAAAGGAGAGGAGAATGGGGAAGAAAATGGGGAGGGGCGGATTCCGACCGGTCCTTGGGCTCCTCCCCGAGCTCCCGACCAGGTGGGCCGCAGCCGGGAGGCGGGCGCCACGCGGCGCCGGCGTACGGACACTGCTGGCGCACGGCGCGCGCCCGTGGCTCGCCTCGTGCGGCTAACGAGGCGGGCCCCACGGGATATTCCCGAGCATCTTTTCTTTTTCCCCCATTTTCCAAACGTGGTCTGTTTCGAATTTATACCTTCCCAAGCTCAAAAATTAAAATGGAGAATTTTTTGGATAGTAAAACTCTAGAAAGTGACATGCACGTCGAGTTTGTTCCAAAATTATTTCTAGATTAATTCTGAAAATTCAGAGAAAATGCTTAAAAGTTAAGTTTCTCTGATTTATTTGAGGTACCAAACCTAGATGAAATCTAGTGGGGTTTTGTCGTAGATTTTTGTTTTGACATGCCCTACAACATATATTTTTGGTTGACCATACTTCAGTTGTAGAAATTTGAGTTGTAGTTCAAATCAAATTGTATTTGAATTTATTTTCCACTCAAAACATAATGCATGTCAATAAATTTTCTTGGAGGGGTTCCACTAGACCTGAGGTTAATTTTAAAAATGCTAACTTTGCAAAAACGTGACACGGAGTGTCACATAAGGCATCTTTTTATTAAATGCAATTTTGCACAAAGGTGCTGGCAATCCATCGGTTTTAACATGCCAATAAATCTGCCGGTGTTCCAAGTGATCAGAAGACTCGAGAGGAGACTAGCAGTGCCATACTACATGGATATCATAATCTTAATGTGCTGGAGCATCTGGATCAGCAGAAATAATTGGATCTTTAATGATGAAGACCCAACAGTGGCAAATTGCAGAGCATACTTTCTTAAGGAGCTTGGTTTGGTTGCACAACATCGAGCTAAATCTATGCACTAAGATCGTTTGAAGCAATGGATTGCTCAATGGACTTAGCTTCTGGGTGTTTGCTTGGTTTTTCTGTTTCTTGTTTCGGTTTTTGCTTATGTACAGACCTCATTAATTTATAATAAAACCCTGTAAGGGCTTTTTGCCCCTCCAGTTCATTAAAGAAAACATCACATCGACATTAATCTTAACACGTCAGTTCTTGGTAGCGTATGGATCGTCCTGCCATCATATGGATGTGTTATTCATGTTATAGCTAGTTGGCAAACTGAGACTAGCCCAGATGGGTAGGTTCCCTATGGTGGAACCAACCTACCCAGATTCAAATCCCATATTTGACATGGGTATTGCATTTACGGTGAATAATTCATTAAGCGGTGTATAGGTGACATACCCGTTTACAGCAATGTGCATGTGGTCATGCGTATGTTCATAGATGTGAGTGGTCGTACGGGTATATGTATAGTGTTAGGGATGGTGGTTGGCAGTTCTGTGTTGTAAACAGCGATGCTGTAAGTGGCGTGCGAATTTGCAAGAGTGAAATAGCTATGCCTTTGAACTGGGCAACAACCACAATTGTACTGCTTCTGCCTCTTACCGCGGATAGATCAGATCATTGACAATGTGGCTTGCAAACATGTGAGCGCCTTCAATTTCTCACCGATCATAAAGCTTGTGACGATGATGGCACATCTGTGCCGTTACGATCGGCCGGTGGCGTGCCTTCCGCAGGGCTGGTGGGCCTGGCTGAGCCTGAGCCCCCTAGACTTGGCACAAGACGCAACCAATCCGCTGGGTTCTGAGGACATTGCAGTTCCGGATTGTCAACGCGGTGACGAGGAAAACAGTACGTTCCCCTTCGTGGTGCACGTGCTTGTGCACCTACCGGATCGCGCGAGATGGCACTATAGCTGCCGTCGCGATCGCATTGATCTCTTCACAGTAGGTAATATGTTTCCTAACCTAGGCCGGATTGAGGCGTCACGCAACCCAACTGTGCACCGTGTAGTGTAGTAGTACCATTTAAATCCATCCCTCTCGCCCATCACACTCAACGACTCACACGTGCTTCTGCGTGGTGCTCATCTTCTTCGCAGGTGCAAGGTTGTGCATATAAGTAAACATGGCTAACAGAGCAAAGAGAGAGAGAAAGGAAGGGTGGCCGGGCAGGGAGGAGCAGCTGAGATCACCACCATGGAGACGGCTGTGATGGTAGATCGGCTTGTGTTCGCGCTGAACGGCCTGCGGTACGAGGTGGCCGGCGCCGACGCGGACCCGTCGATGCCGCTGCTGGAGTTCATCCGGACCAGGACGCCGTTCAAGGGGACCAAGCTCGGCTGCGGAGAAGGTAACTCGCATGATCCGATATCCCTGGACGGAGTTGTGTAAACATCTCAGCACGACATGGTATATATACTAATCTCTGCACGTGGCTTATTAGCTGCCGATGAATCTCTATACCACATCAGACATATTTTCCGATGTTGAAACCCAGTACTTTGCTCCAGATATTTTCCGTTGGTGACAAAGAAAATTATCTGTTGTACCTAACGATCCTGTCACCGAGATTTGCTTACAATATATACTAGTAAAAAGCACTGCATCGTCTTTAGTCTAGCCGTAGGTATTTCACAGTATAAGTGGCTGAGAGAACCTTATTCACGTACGCTATCTCATTCTCAATTGGAGCCTGCAGTGTGTGAATCATGCGTTAGCTTTCACTTTCCGTTGCTTTCTGGAAATTGGACAGTTCTGACACCAGCATCATGATCCAAAATTAGCTAGCATGGTCCGATTAGGATTAAAAACGAGCAGGAGCAGCCAGCAGCAAAACACTAACACCTAGCTAAACTGTTTTGTATTTCACACACTTGACTTGAGAATTAAGTCTTGAAGACTTAGGACCATAGTGGAGGCGGCTTGGGGCAGTCTCGTTCCCCTTTTGGTCAAGAGTGTTGTGAGTTTTGGGACCTCTTTTACTCAAGAGTGCCGCAAAAATAGAAAGATTGAATTTCCATGTCATGGATCTTTTTTGGTGTAACTTTGAAAAGATTGCTAAAAATTGAGTTTGTAAAACATCACTTATAAAAATATATAAACTTAAAATGTCGAATGTGCCATTAATGCCATGTTTCGTCTCACACGGTAAAGTATGTTGAGATTTGGGCAAAGAGACAAGAGAATAGTATCAAGTGTGTATTCTATTGATCTTTGGATTACATATATACAGGGGTAGTCATTTAGTAAAAAAAAACTGCTATCTTGAATGCCCTAATGGCCATGAAATGGCCATAACCATGGCTGTTTCCCAAAGTCATAAACATGATCTTTAGGAGCCCTTCATGATTTCTTTGATGACGCTTTGATGAGATCAAATTCCCTTGTATTTGTAACAAAGTAAACCAGGATTTCCTCGCCAAAGAGAAAAGAAAAAAGTCAATGATCGATATGCTCTGTATAGAACCGACATCACCAGTCGAATGTACCATAGACGCATTTCGTCGAACAGGTTTCCTGCCATTCCCGGAGTTCTTTCCGATACCGCTCGTCCGGGCAGCCGCGAGGGTTCCCATCTCTTGCGGCTTACCAGGCGCAGCCACGCGGGACCCTCCTACGATGCAGATGGCACTCAGATTGGCGGAGGCAGTGGATCCGGGGGCGGCGCAACGAGGAAATCATCGTGGAAGCTCTGCTGGTACGTCGCGTTTGCAGGACCTCTGTTCTTGCTGTTGCTGTTGGCACTCGCGCCTCCGCCAATGAGGCACAGCCACCGCTCCTCTGTTGCAAGGGCGGCCAAGGAATCGCGCATCATTACGATTGCTACCATGTAATCTAGGTGCCACCAGATCCATCGATTTGAAACAAAAACAGTCCATAGCAACCGTACAGAAATGTGACAGTATATAGTAGTTGTTGGATCCAGAATGGGAGTTGTCTGGCCATCTGCGACAGTAGTGGGCTCATCAGCCATCACAAGTTAGAAAGGAATAGGGCAAATCTTTTTTTTAAAAAAAAACTCACAGGAAAAGAAGAATTGCTTTGATGGCTTTCTTCAGATTTCGCAGGGTTAGCCCATCGAAAAATATAATGCTCACAGCATCTCTGTTTCCAACATAAGTATGATTCTTACATGCTCTGCAAATTCAGATTCTGTATTAGTGATCTTTTGGACAAAAAAGTTATGTATTAAGGTTCCCGATATACCTGTGAAAATGTTCAAGGCAAGTAGGTAGTTCTGTTTTTATAATTATTTTGCTCTTGACTTTTCATATAGGGTAATTTGTTGGTTCTTTTAAAAAAGGAGGTCTGAGAAACTGAATATACTTCAATTTACTTTAACAGTTGACTTGATTTAGTATCTTTTATGATTGTTCCCATCTGTGAATTTAATTATTATTTGAAATATAAGTTGGTGTTCCCTCCCTTTTTTCTCATTTGGCCATCCTACAATATGTGCCTATACTGTGAAACAATTGTATGGCTATATTTGTGTATGAAAATGCTTTCGCAATAGCATAACTTGTAGTTGTTTATATCAACACAGCAAACATAGTGGCCAAAGTCAACATCTTGTAGACTGAAAAGTTTAAAATGTCAAACAAAAACAACACATGGAGTATCAAACTGAAACAAAGAAAATTTCAATAGATTTTATTACTTTAGTTGCGTTAATCTTAAGATCTACTGGTTCAGATTATCCTGAGCAACTCTGATGATAGATGAAAATGTAACATGTCATCACTATCATATTGCAGGCGGTTGTGGGGCCTGTGTAGTCCTGGTAGCGAAGTACAACCCTGTGAAAGACGAAGTGACTGAATTTTCTGCTAGTTCATGCCTAACACTTCTTTACAGTATAAATTTCTGTTCAGTTATCACTACTGAGGGTCTAGGGAATACCCAAAATGGCTTTCATGCGGTTCAGAAAAGGATGTCTGGGTTTCATGCCTCTCAGTGTGGCTTCTGCACTCCTGGCATGTGCATGTCTATTTTCACCTCACTTATAAATGCTGATAAATCCAAGAGGCCTGAACCACCCGATGGGTTCTCAAAACTGACAGTATCGGAAGCAGAGAAAGCTTTCTCAGGCAATTTGTGCAGATGCACTGGTTATCGTCCAATTGTTGATGCCTGCAAAAGTTTTGCATCAGATGTTGACTTGGAGGATTTGGGATTAAATATATTCTGGAAGAGAAGTGATAAGAATCCAGATGTTAGTAAACTGCCAAGTTACATTCTTGGAGGTGGAATATGCACTTTTCCAGATTTTCTAAAATCCGAGATCAAATCATTCTATAATAATGTGAATGATGCTTGTATTGCAACTTCCAGGGAAGGTTGGTATCTTCCAAGAAGTATTAAACAGTATTATGAATTAGTATATTCTGGTTTACTTAGTGAGTCTGTGAAAGTGGTCGTTGGGAATACTAGTGCTGGCGTATACAAGGAACAAGATCTCTACAGTCAGTATATTGACATTAGTGGCATTCCAGAACTTTCAAATGTTATAAGGAGAGAAGCAGGCATTGAGATTGGAGCAGCTACAACAATATCTAGGACCATTGATATTCTTCAGCAAGAATGTGAATCAGCATCTTCACCAAATGGGAATGTGGTTTTCCGAAAACTTGCAGAGCATATGAGCAAAGTTGCAACACCATTTGTCCGTAACACAGCAAGCATTGGGGGAACTTAATTTTGGCGCAGAAATACCCGTTTCCCTCAGATATTGCAACCATACTACTTGGTGCTGGTTCAACTGTTTGCCTTCAGTTTATTTCAGAGCGGAGACATATTACGTTGGAACAGTTCTTAGAACAGCCTCCTTTGGAACCTACTACATTACTCCTGAGCATATTCATTCCACATTGGATGTCTGATTCTCACACAGAAACAAGGTTGGTCTTTGAAACCTACAGAGCAGCTCCTCGTCCTCTTGGTAATGCTGTTTCATATGTAAATTGTGCTTTCTTGGGGCATGTTTCCCTGGATGAATCATCAAATACTCATACATTGAGTAATTTGCACTTGTCGTTTGGTGCATATGGAACTGAACATGCCATAAGAGCAAGAAAGGTGGAGAATTTCCTAACTGGTAAATCGCTCACTGCTTCAATTGTACTTAGCGCAATTCAGTTACTTCGAGAAATAATTGTACCAATGGAGGGAACATCACATCCTGAATACAGAATCAGTGCAGCTGTTGGATTTCTCTTCAGTTTCCTTGCCCCACTTTCTAAAGACATTACAGACCCTGGAAACATTTTACCCATTGGTTCTGCTAATTCAGCGGATCTGGATGATGGCTGTAACTTGCCATTATCGTCGTGTCGAGAA
The DNA here is from genome assembly GCA_031894775.1 of Chloris gayana. Classification (NCBI taxonomy): domain Eukaryota; kingdom Viridiplantae; phylum Streptophyta; class Magnoliopsida; order Poales; family Poaceae; genus Chloris; species Chloris gayana. The sequence continues at coordinate 172,452 of JAUNZO010004720.1, forward strand.
ACAATTTCTGTTGATGAATATAAACCAATTGGGGAGCCAGTTAAAAAGTATGGTGTTGAAATTCAAGCTTCTGGTATGTGTTGCATCTTCAGATTTCATAGTACTGTGGTATATATGTTTCCCAAAATCCAGGGTTAGACCTGAACTTTCTCTTTCTTTTCTTAATACAGGGGAGGCAGTGTATGTGGATGATATTCCTGCTCCAAAGAATTGCCTCTATGGAGAATTTGTTTACAGTTCACAACCTCTTGCTTATGTCAAGAGTATTAAGTTCAAGTCTTCTTTAGCATCAAAGAAGATAGTCACGTTTATTTCTGCAAAGGATATTCCAAGTGGAGGACAAAATATTGGTTCAACCTTCATGTATGGGGATGAGCCACTATTTGGGGAGCCGATTGCCGAGTATGCTGGACAAGCTCTTGGTGTTGTGGTACTTCCATTTTCGTCTTTTTAGTAGCGACTTACAGGGATTACCACTAATTTATTTTTAAAATTATATTTTATTTTAAAAAATAATACTGGCATTTATCCCCAGATTGCAGAAACACAAAGGTATGCGGACATGGCAGCAAAGCAGGCTGTTATTGAATATGATACAAGTGATTTGGGCCCTCCCATTGTAACTGTGGAGCAAGCTGTGGAAAACAATAGCTACTTCAAAGTTCCCCCAGATTTGTATCCCAAAGAAGTTGGTGATGTTGCCAAGGGCATGGCAGAAGCTGATCACGTAATCCCATTAGCTGAAGTATGTTCAAAAACCTTTTGTATACAATTCATTTAACATTTATACTTACAAAATGAATAATACTGCTGGGTTCATTGTTATTTCTTTATCAGGAATTTATGTTGCAGTGTTTGGGAGTAAAGATCCTCCCCAATCATAGGCTCGTGCACACTCACATCTCTTACTAGGGTTTATTTATGCACACTAAAGCCAAAAATAAAAATGTCTCCAATCATATCAATACAGAAAGAGAAGACATTTAAGAATCCATAAATCAAGTTAAAGTGATCCACAGAAGATATATTTACAATAGCATATGCCACTTGTTTTTTTTTCTCCAGATATATTTATAATAGTGTATATGTGCCTATCGCTTGCAGTCCCAAGTATATTAACAAGTACATGAGTAAACAGATGTTGCTGATACCTCACGATTGAATTATCTTTTCTGATTCTTGTCATTTCTCAACACCCATGGAAATGTGACTTTGACCATTACCTTTTGTAACTACACATCAATGCTAAAAAGTGTAATAGGCTTCTGCACTTTTCTTATAAATCTGCACATGTAACTAAAATGAAAATTGCCACCTTTGTCCATTTTGAATATCTGTTAAATATTTAGAAGAATGCTCAAACGAAAAAATCCGCGAACGATGGCACCATATTCTCAGGGAGCTGCCCTCTATAGTTCAGGCCGTAACTCATGCTTTGAGCCCACCCGGCACATGAGGGTCCGCGCCCATCACAAGTTAGTTCAGACTGAGTAAATGGGACACAATAAATGATTTTTTTTATTCGCAAATTATGTGCACGCCAGGATCTGGTGGGAGGCCTCACACTTAGAGGTTTTGACCAACTAAATTATTGTCAGTTTGCAAAAAAATAGAGAAATATAATTTTCTCTTATTTTTGTCATTTTTTATTATTTCAGAATCCTCACTAAACAATATTTGAACTACATTTTACAACCTTTTGTGAAAGAATTTTGTAAGACAAATCCATCTATACATTGCCAATCATGTTAGCTTATAAGACATTAGTGGTCAAACTTTACAAGTGTTGATTGAAGGGATTCTAGAGCGCCACAAAAAAAATAGAGTAGTTTTTTTTTGTGTTTATTGGTTTTTAATACTAATCTACTTCTATATTGAAAATACATTCGTAAGTAACAACGGAAACCAAAAGGACCCACCTCATGTAATGCTTTTATGACTGCAGGTAAAACTTGCGTCTGAGTACTACTTTTACATGGAAACGCAGACAGCACTAGCAATTCCAGACGAGGATAACACCTTGGTAGTGTACAGTTCATCACAGTACCCTGAACTTGCGCAAAGTGTTATAGCAAGATGCTTGGGCATTCCATTTAGCAATGTCCGTGTCATTACAAGAAGAGTTGGAGGTGGATTTGGTGGAAAAGCATTCAGATCATTCCAAGTGAGTCTATAAAGCCACATCATTATTCTAATTTGTACCTTCCTTTTTCAAAAGTTTTACTGTGAAGTATAGTACTTCTGTGTCTTTCAAACCTATGAGGTGTGTTCAATTTCAAATCAGAAGTTGAGGACTAGTTTTGTCAAATGTTGTTGTAGGCATATGAAAATATTCATTATTCTTCATTTCAATAGCTCGTTTTTGGTAAAATTTCAAATTGAAAACTCCATCCAAAATTTATCCATGTGCTATATACCATATTTAGCATGTCTTGGATCTGGAAGGATTGGGTAAGCTAAGACACAACAAACTTACTTTCTTATTAGAGGTTATGACATGTTTTTTTCCTCAAAATAAAGTCTAGATCCAACTAAATGAATCTATTAACAATATTTTTTTTACTAGAATGGAATATTAAATTCATTATTACTTTAATATGTGTACGGTGTTAACATTAAAAATTTACATCAACAATTCATTGTCAATGCTCTATCGATTGCTTTTAGTATAGCTATATAGGCTTCACTCATAGTTTATTGCATGCCATTTTGGCTTAATAGACAAATTATTCAGTACGTCCCTTTGAGATTTTATAGATGAATATAGATTTTACCGTAAGTAATTATTTTGGCTCTGCTGTTGAGAAGTCCCTAGCCGAATTTTGGATTAACTCTCAAAATATACTTTTAGAGGCACAAATCCAGGTAATAACTTTTGCCATAAAGCTGACATAATTCCATCTGTAATCCAGGTAATAACTTTTGCCATAAAGCTGGCATAATTCCATCTGTCAATCTAATATGGATCTCACTTATTATTACAGCAGCTTCTCACTGTTGTGTTACATGATTTTTTAGGTTGCAACAGCAGCCGCACTATGTGCATACAAATTAAAACGTCCTGTACGGATGTACCTTAATCGCAACACGGATATGGTTATGGTTGGCGGTAGGCACCCAATGAAAGCTCATTATTCTGTTGGATTCAAGGCTGATGGGAAAATTACTGCCTTGCACCTAGATCTACTAATTAACGCTGGGATATCTGAAGATGCAAGCCCCCAGATACCAGGTAGTGTTATATCAAGTGTGAAAAAATACAACTGGGATGCTCTGTCATTTGACATCAAGCTCTGCAAAACAAATAATACATCTAAATCTGTGATGCGTGCTCCTGGAGATACTCAAGGTTCTTTAATTGCCGACACTATCATTGAGCATGTTGCTTCAGTGCTGTCAGTCGATGCTGTCAGCGTGAGGGAAAAGAACTTTCACACTTATGAAAGTCTTCAGTTATTCTATCCAGATAGTGCAGGTGAAGCTTCTACATACACGTTACATTCTATTTTCAATAGGTTGGCCTCAACATCGAGCTATCTTGATCGAGCTGAAGCCATCAAGCGATTTAACAGTTGCAAAAAATGGAGGAAACGGGGCATTTCTTGTGTCCCCCTCATTTTTAAAGTTGAACCAAGGGCAGCTCCAGGACGAGTTTCTGTGCTCAATGATGGCTCCATTGTGGTTGAGGTTGGAGGAATCGAGATTGGGCAAGGACTGTGGACTAAAGTACAGCAGATGACTGCGTTTGCCCTGGGACGGTTGTGGCCAGATGGGTCTGAAAGCCTTCTTGAGAGGGTGCATGTCCTGCAGGCTGATACATTGAATTTGATACAAGGAGGACTTACTGCTGGTAGCACTTCGTCTGAATCTAGTTGTGCAGCAACCCTTCAGGCGTGCAATATGCTGACTGACAGATTAAAACCAGTCTTGGATAGGCTGCAGCTTCATTCGGGAAATGTCTCATGGGATACTCTGATATCTCAGGTAATTTATTCCTATTATTTCTTCTGTTGGATATCCCTTTGTATCCATCTGGAAATTATTTTCTTTTTTATGTGAATTTTAAGAATGCTATTTCTTTCTGTAATATTGCAATATTCCCAAAACAGGCTTCCAAGGAAAATGTTAACTTGTCTGCAAGTGCATATTGGGTACCTGGCCAAGATTCTAATAAGTATTTAAATTATGGAGCTGGAATCAGTGAGGTACATTGAAATTCCTTGCAAATTATATTCACAACCTTGCTGTAAAATGTATTTGGATTTTATATCTAGCACTCTTTGGTTCCAATAATCTTCTGAAAAGTGCAGGTGGAGATTGATCTTCTTACGGGAGCAATTACTTTACTGAGGGGTGATCTTGTGTATGACTGTGGGAAGAGCTTGAATCCTGCAGTGGACTTAGGCCAGGTGTGCAGCTAACCCTACTTAGCTAGTTCTTAATTCTGATTAGATATAGTTCATTGATTTATCGAACATGCCCTCCAGAAGTCAACACGTGACGGTTACTCTTTCAGTCATCTAAAGCTATCCATGAGATATTTAAATGTATTTTCACGCAACAACAGGCCAACAACAACCATCTGATGTGCCCACTATGTTGTAGACCAGTACACTACTTCTGAAGCAAACATTATCAGTATGTTCAGAAGGATATATAAAGTTCATGATCCATCTTTGCATCATACTTGTTGAGCTATTCAGTTCATCATCAGCCTATATGATAATAATATAACTGAATGCTTTCATATGTTTCTGGTATATTATAATGTGTGATGCCATATCTGATCCATCTCATCTATCATGCAGATTGAAGGTTCCTTCATTCAAGGAATTGGGTTTTTCATATATGAAGAGTATCTGACCAATAAGGATGGCTTGATGATCAGTAATAGCACATGGGACTACAAGATCCCAAGTGTTGACACCATCCCAAAGCAGTTCAATGCAGAGGTGCTGAATACTGGATACCATAAGCACCGTGTGCTTTCTTCAAAAGGTACGCACAATACTCGTGTGATTTCTTGAATTAGATGTGTATTTTTTTCACATCAAAGCAAATTGCGCTGACTTCAAATAACTTGTTCCTCCCACACAGCTTCTGGTGAACCTGCCTTAGTTCTTGCATCGTCTGTCCACTGTGCAGTTAGAGAGGCTATCCGAGCAGCTAGAATGGAGTTTTCAAACAACAGTGGAAATGGGAATTCACCGCTGGTATTTCAGCTCGATGTCCCTGCTCCTATGACAATGGTGAAGGAACTATGCGGTTTGGATATTGTGGAGAAATATTTAGAAACTCTATCCACCGAGGAGACCTGAAACGCTGGACCGTAATCTTTCAGTTGCCATCAATCATACATTTTACAAGCAGTGTGATCCAATCATTTGATTTTACAAGGGAGGCAGGGTAAAGTTGGCACAAACGTTTTACATAATGAAACTATTAAAAATTGGAACATAAACATGATGTATTTTTTCCTTATAAATTCTTACTAAAGGTGAAGAAAGTGATTGTTTATATGTTTGTAATGAAACAATAGCATTAATTTATTGGAAAAAAATGCTTGCTTGGAATCTACCACCCAAAGTCATTTGGAGTTTGATCTCCATGATAGCTCGTTTTGTTGGAAACAGCCAGCCTCTTGGCGATTGAGCCCTTTTCTATCTGCACCGTGATATTTTATTGGCAATACCAGAAAATTGTATCATGGTGTGTTAGTTTCCTGGGGTCTAAATTTTATAGCTATCACATCAAAAAGAATCTAATAATTTAGGAGTATTAAATAAAGTTTAATTATAAAATAAATTACAGGTCTCTAGACTAATTCACGAGACGAATCTAATGAGGTTAATTAAGTCGTGATTAGAAGACGGTTACTGTAGCATCACTTTAACAAAATATAAATTAATTAAGCTTATTAGATTTATCTCGAAAATTAGCATCAATCTGTCAATAGGATTTTGTCATTAAATTGATCGAAATATTCATAAATAGTAAGATTCTCTTTGATGTGACAGTCTTAAATTTTAGAGGGCAGGAAACGAACAGAGCCTCTGTCAATTTAGCTAGCCTCATATATTTCTGGGCCCGTGCAATTGTATAGTAATAAATACTCATGTTTGTCGTGACCTAGTCCACATCCATGACCCAGTCTCTTAAAAAAAACAAAAAATCAAAATCTCTATCTACATATCTAAACTGCGTCTGGTTCTCTGACACGTGATTGGTTACCTATTTTCAAACGTGGATACGACAACGAGCGAAGCTTCACACAAGCAGTTGCAGGTTCGTGGTTCACGGCGATTTCAGTGTGCGCCCATGTGTAATTGTTTATGATTAATTAATTATGGATCAATGTTAGTAATAAGGACCCGTATTGTGATTTGCAAATCGCTGAATGGCTGACGGTGAGTCGCTAATTCTATTAGTAACAACGCACTGATGGTCGCTAAATCTTTGCCTATAGTGACCAACGGTTGGTCGCTAAAAAGGTGTCGGTCGCTAAAAGCTTTAGCGACGCCACTTACAATCTTTAGCGACCGACGGTGAGTGGCTAAAGGGGCTTTTAGCGACTCATCGTTAGACGCTAAGCTTTAGCGACGCCACTTACAGTCTTTAGCGACCGACGGTGAGTGGCTAAAGGGGCTTTTAGCGACTCATCGTTAGACGCTAATGCAGTGCTGTGGTATAGTGCTCACCATGTCGAAGGGCATCGCCACCGATCGAATCCTCAATGGCTTCGTCCAAGTCGGCGCCCCAGTTCAACCCCACGGATGCCGTCCTCTGCGAGCACCACAGCCACAGCATATCACAACCTCAAGCTCGTGCTCACACGATGGACCTAAAGACGGCCAGCCCACACGCGCCTCTCGTGCTCGCTATATTAGCTGTGCAGCGAACTCTATAATCACTTCCTCAAGGTTTGTCGTTTGTGTTATACTCTACGAAATTTTGGAGCCCCTGCCAAACCTCTGTTTAGCAAAGTATAGTAATATATAGCATTTGTTTATATCTGATTGCAAGTACAACTGCAAGCTTCACCTAAGACACAGTGTGTTCCCTCTCTTGCAATGCCAGGCTTTCTCTGAAAATTTCCACCCCGCTGTGTTCCTCTCTCCTGCCTCATTTAATTTGCATATGTAGTTGATTACTGAGTAAATTATGGCTTATCTTAAATTAACACTTTAGCTATCAAAGGGGCCGAGGACGCTTTATGTCCTCGCGCTGCTCTACTTGAGTCTGACCGCCCTGTCACAAGAATTCTCTATGCTGCACACACAACTGATTATACATCACTACAATTATTATAACCATCTGTGTGCCTTAGAGTATTTCCCTATGCAATACAATGCTATTTTGAGTCAATTTGCTTTATAAGATTTCATGAAAAAAATCATGTGATGTTTCTTATTATACGGTACCTAATCTACATATCTTTTAAAAGTGCAACCTACTAAGAGATCGTAATGGTTATTTCTCTCAATTCACAAGAAGCCACATCACTGCAATTATTATAACCATCTGATCATTAGTACCATTCCATCCTGAGCGTTAGACGAAGGTAAGATTATTTGCAACTTCCTCTTGCTATCAGGTAAGTGAAACATACATGCTACTCTATTTCCTGTGGACCGTTCATAACCAGCAGTGACACATTCCACCGAATAGTCATGCATCCAATCCTGAGCGTTTTAGCTTCCCACTAGCAGACGTTCCTCTTTCAGAGTTATGTTCTTCTACCTCATTTTTATTCTTCACCCTCAAGTCCACTATACTTAATACTATATCAAAGCAGTGACTTCTCTCACAGCATATTCTTACCTTCGAAGAAACTCTCTCTCTCTCTCTCTCTCTCTCTCTCTCTCTCTCTCTCTCACACACACACACACAGCGTGGAGTATCACCTAGTAATTAAGTATGTATATGTACTGACTACAGTTGTCATAAATTGATTTTGCATCGTTATATTCATGATGTGCCTTCTCAGGACTGCTATACATCACGCATACGTGTTTTCATACACCTGATTAGCCATTTTCTACAAAAATATACTTGATTAGTCATATCTGATATGATTTTCTTAGTGATTGTTAAAACGCTGTAGTCTATACATATGTTTGTGGATAGCAAAGATAAACGCCGCAGTCGATAGCTTAGTATGCAAATGTATATCAATTTGACCAATTCAAGGAATTTTTTCCCAAAGATATACTTTTTTAACTCACTTGGAAACAAAAGTAGTGCAACAACAGGGTCCTACAAGAAGATAAATGCGTGCGTGGCTGCCGCACGAGTATTCTAGAATACCACTCAATCGTGATTTAGCTTTGCCTTTATCCTATTTCTTTTCCTTCTTTTGCAATGATTAAAAAGGCGTCAATATAAAGACATAAGTGTATGTATTAACCGTCGGTCATCTTTGAGATACCATAAGTATACAACGATCTATAGAGGAATTTATGATAGCATACACTACAAGAATAACGTATCTGTAGCGGTGTTGCACGGACTTCCATAGCGGCGCGATAAAAGACACCCGCCGCTTTAGTTCCGGGATGATTTGTAGCGGCGGATCACAATATGCACTATAACAATAACTCACTGTAGCCACGTAGCCCAAAACCCTATAGCCACGGCAAGCAAAATCGACCGTGGCTATAGTTGGGTGCGGGCTACTGTGCCCTTGGACCGTGGCTATAGAGGCCACTATAGCCACGGTTGGCTTTGTGAACCGTGGCTATAGTGGCCTGCACCAATAGCCACGGTCCACGTCACTAACCGTGGCTATAGTTTCATCTATAGCCACGGTTGAAGAAGTGGACCGTGGCTATTGTTTTGCACGATATAAAAGCCGCGTTCGGACAGAACAGGAGCTCGGTCCAAGTGTGGCGGCTCGAAAATTGAGCAAAAAATGAAAACCGAGGGGGAAGGTTTTGATCTCGTTTTTTTGCAGAAATTTATTCTCCGTGGTAAGGAAACTCATCCCATGTATTATTTGTTGCTATAGTGTTGTAATCATGGAGAATTTTGGATTACCATTTGACCTAGGTTTTGATTTCGATTTGTCAAATTCCTTCATGTTTGTAGGTTTGTTGTTGGTTTGAGTTGTGTATAATAAACTCATATATCATGTGCTTGTGTTGCATACAAAAAAATCATGTCTTACAAGCCTTTTTCATGTCAATCAATTTAAGATCTACTTTATGCTCTCTTGAGAGAGACCCCTAGAACACGGTTTAATTATTAAAAGATTCGAGTCAATTAATAATAATTTGTATAGTGGGTTTTTATATATGATAGCACATTGTCTTATGCAATATATTAGTTCCCTTATATTTTCTATAAATATATAATATTCATAATGGTAAATAGATTATTTAGTAATTATTTAATAATTATTAATTCTAGCACATTATGTTATGCAATATATTAGTTTCTTTATATTTTCTATAAATACTTAATATTCATACTGGTAATTATTTGATTTAGTAATTATTTTATTATAATTAATATTCGCGTAATGCTTGTTTAGATGGACAAAACATGGATGTACGAAGAGTCAAGATTAAGTGCATATTTCCGAGGTCAAGTCGATGTATTTCTCAAGAGGGCTGTCGAGCATGCTAAGCGTCTAGGAAGACAAGAAATATATTGTCCATGCGTGGACTGCAAGAATAAAAAATTGTGGACCGATACACTTGTAATCAAATCTCACTTAGTGATGAGGGGTTTCCTGGAGAATTATACGAGGTGGACAAAGCATGGAGAAGACGAGGCGGTCGAAGTTGAGTTGCAGCCGATTGAAGTTGAAGAAGAACGGTTTGTCCAAGTTGACGAGACTTTTGATTTTCATGTCGAAGAAGAACAATGTACTGATTTTGATGTTGAGGAATTGTTATGTCATGGTTGAGCCGCAAGTTTTACTCAATGCGGGGACAACAAGAGGGCTTGATAACTTTGCAACGATAGAGAAGGCATCAAAGGATTTATTGTTTGAAGAGTCTAAGGGATGTTCTAAAGAGAATACTGTGTTACGTACGGTTCTCGAACTCATGAAGCTGAAGGCCATCCATGGGTGGTCGGATGCCGGTTTCAATGAATTGTTGGATCTTCTTTCGGATACACTTGCCAAAGCCAAACTTGTTACCAAAAAACACGTACTATGCTAAGAGACTGATATCTCCAATGTCAGCTGGGTGTGCAAAAAATCCACGCATGTCCAAATCATTGTATATTATACCGGGGAGGAGTTCAAGGACCTCGTGAGATGTCCAAGGTGCAAACGAAGTCGTTACAAGACAAATGAGGAGTATGATGTAGACACAACTAATAAGAGGGGAAAGAATGACAGGAAGAGGAAGAAAAACGATATCGTCAATGGTAGCGACGATGATAGTAAGGTTCCGGCCTTGATCATGTGGTACCTACCGGTGGTCGATCGCATAAGACGGATATTTGTCAACCCAAGAGATGCTTGAGCGATGACATGGCATATACGTAAGAGGGACCCTAATAAGCTGAGTCATCCATCGGATGGAACCCGGTGGAAAAACTTCGATCGTAACCACCGTGACGACTTCTCGCACGAGCCAAGAAATATACGGTTTGCATTGAGTACGGATGGAATGAACCCTTTTGGTATGACGAGGAACGTTTGCAGCGTTTGGCCTGTGCTGCTAACAATGTTCAACCTCCCCCCATGGTTATGCCACAAGAGAAAGTACATATTATTGTCCATTCTTATATCTGGACCGAAAGAACACTGGGAACGACATAGATGTCTTTACTGGAACCACTTGTTTGAAGACATGCGAAAACTATGGTTAGAAGGTGTGCGTATGTGGGATGAGCACCGAAGAGACTACTTCACGTTGAAAGCGATCATTTTCGTGACCGTAGCGATTCCCCGGCGTTAAGGGCGCTTTCGAGCCAGGTGAAAGGAAAGGAGGCATGCTTTGTTTGTGTTGACGATACATCACACGTGTATCTTCCATCATCCAAGAAGACAGTGTACACTCGAAATCGTCGATTCTTACATCGGAGCCACCCGTATCGACGGATGGCCAAACAATTTGATGGTACGATTGAGACCGGCAAAGAACCTCGACGTTGGACCTCTAGGGATGTCTTTGATATGACAAAAAACATTAAAGCTACATTTGGAAAGGCCGTGAAGGGAGTTGCAAAGTCAAAAGCTGCAACGCCGTATAAGAAGCTTTCTATATTCTATAGATATCTCGAGTGCTGGGAAGAATTGGAAGTGACTCATGCATTTGATTGGATGCACATTGGGAAAGGTGTATTTGACAGCACTACCGGCCTTATACTTGACCTACCAGTAAGACAAAGGATGGAGTGAACGCACGTAGAGACCTTGTAGAGATGAATATTAGGCCGGAGCTCCATCCGCAAGAAAGAGCGAACGGAAAGTACTACCTCCCGCCGACTGCTACACCCTAACGCATGAGGAGAAAATAGCGTTCTTGAAGTGTCTACACGGGATTAAAGCACCGACCGGTTTCTTATCGAATGTCCAAAATTTCGTAGACATGAAAGACTTAAAGATAAGTGGTTACAACACTCATGATTGTCACACACTACTTTCGGTGTTTACGGCTATCGCTATCGAGCTGTGAAATCTGAATGGTTGAAGTTGACTATCACTCGTCCGTGCTACTTACGGAACGCGGTCTCAAAGAAGGTGATCAATAAACACGAGTTGGATAACCTACGAACCCACATAAAGGAAACAATGTGCATGCTCGAAATGTGCTTTCCGCCATCCTATTTTGATACTATGGAACACTTCATGCTTCATATTGTTGACCAGATATCTGCTTTGGGTCTCGTCTACATGCATCATATGTTCCCCTACGAGAGGTTCATGTATGTTATGAAACGCTATGTACGTACTCGTTGTCATCCGAGAGGGTTCAATGATTGAGAGCTACACCACCGAGGAGATTATTGAGTGTTGTGCAGATTATATTAAAGACGGTCGATCTATTGGTGTACCTGTGTCTCGTCATGAGGGAAGGTTAAGTGAAAAAAGGTATACGAGGACGAAAATCATTCACCGACCGCGAATATAAACGAGTTGATAAAGCCCATTTCTTGTACTTGCAACAATCACGTATTGTTGCCCCGTATTCGCAAAACACATTGAGGAGCTTGAACTAAACAATGTTCGGTGCATGGTTAGTACGGGAGCACAAGAAAACTTTCACATCATGATTCGAGAGTCAAGACCTTCCACGTGGAGACTCGATGGATGAGAAAATGTTGAGAATTTTAGCTGCCCGACCTTCAAAGACTGTGGTGACTTATCGGGCGTACGACATTAATGGTTTTACTTTTCACACCTCAAAGAAGGACAGGAAAAGTAAGTGTCAAAACAGACGGAGTTCGAGTTGAAGCCCTTGATGACGATAACAATTACACCTCATATTATGGGTACATAGAGGAAATTTGGGAGCTGAACTATGGACCAGATTTACAAGTTCCTGTCTTCAAATGCAAATGGGTCAAACACCCAGGTGGGGTGGAGGTCGATGAATACGGGTTAACCGTCGTCGATCTGAAGAATGTAGATTATAAAGATGACCCGTGGATACTTGCTAAGGTAGCGAGAACAAGTGTTCTATATACTCGATCCAAAGGATGAGAAGAAGCACATTATTATTCCCGATAAACAAAGAATACTTGGAGTGGATGGGGTCGACAATCAAGATGCATACAATCGGTATGATGAAGTTCCATTATTCGTGGATCCGAAAAAATTTAAAGTCATTGAAGCAAAACTATCGTATCAAGGAATGCCATACTTACGCACAGATTGCGAAGGAAAAATCGTTCAAAGATAATGTACCTTTATTATTCCATTGCGATGTACCTATGATGTACTCGAGATATATATGTTTCGATAAGCTGTAATTAATTTAATAATATTTTAGTGAATTTTGAGCAAAATAAATGAATTTAATAACCTTTCCATTTTTCTGTCACTTTTCACAATTTAACAAGTTTTAAATAATTTTTCAACTACTTTAATTAATTTAATAATATTCTATATATTTTCAGCAACGTTAATGGATTTAATAAATTGTTAATTATTTTTCTGTCACTTAAATCAATTATCTAAGTCTACCTGTTAATAATTATCTAAGTCTACCTGTTAATATTCTTTTAAATAACCCCATTTAACAATTATCTAAAAGTTGCTAATAAATATTTAATAAGTCTACCTGTTAATAATTTTCAGCCACATAAATTAAATTATCAACAATTAAATAATTTCACAATTTAACAAGTTTTAAATAATTTTTCAACTACTTTAATTAATTTAATAATATTCTATTTATTTTCAACAACGTTAATGGATTTAATAAATTGTTAATTATTTTTCTGCCACTTAAATCAATTATCTAAGTCTACTGTTAATAATATTTAATAAGTCTACCTGTTAATAATTTTCAGCCACATAAATTAAATTATCAACAATTAAATAATTTCACAATTTAACAAGTATTAAATTTCATAACCTCAGCTATAGTCACGGTTGACTTCTTCAACCGTGGCTATTGTAAACCGTAACAATAGCCACGGTTGAAGAAGTCAACCGTGGCTATAGCTGGCTGGTCTCGCGGCGAGCGGGGTTTAGTACCACCTCGCCCGTCCAATGTCGTCCGTGTCGGCTTATAAGTTCCACTCCGTACAAGGCTTCGAAGTTGCTGATATTACGGGCTCGCTCTGCCATTTGGGCCATCTGTTTGTCTTTGGGACTTGATCTCTATCCCGTGGGCCTTGGGCCTTGATTGTGTTCTAATGCGTTGGTTAATGTGGTCGGGCCCGTGGGCCAAAATTTTTTAAATTTATTTATACATTTAGTTTTAAATTTTAAAGTTTGTATATATACTGATTTAAAATATTGAATAAATAATATTTAGGTTCAATTTTTACTTGAAATCCTAAAAATAGCAAGGTATAATTTAAAATTTTAAAAAACATTTACTCTTTAGATTTTAATTTTAAAATTTATTTATACATTTAGATTTAAATTTCAAAATTTGTATATATATACTTGAGTTAAAATATTGAATAAATAATGTTTAGATTCAATTTTTATTTGAAATCAAAAAAATAACAAGGTATAATTTAAAATTTTAAAAAAAAAATTAGGTTTAAATTTTAAAATTTGTATATATATATATTTAAGTGTAAGATAGTAATTTAATTATTTTTAGACAATATAAATCAATTAAATAATATATTTTAAAATAACAATAGTTATTTGGGCCTCACTCTTAATATGAGGCCCATTAGTAGTTCATCCACTAGTTCATTTAGGTTGTGTTTTTTTTTAATTTCTATTTAAATTTTGAAACATGTATATAGAATTCAAATATTGTCCAAATTTACTGATTCTTGTTTCTAAATTTGTATAAAATTCCAATCTATCCATTTCCACTTTGTTTTGTTAGAATCTCCAAACTATTTTATTGAATTTTCTTCAAATTTACTTAGGGTACGTTTTGACATTTATTTAATCATTTTTATTTCATAAACCGTATCGATTTTGACCTCAACATTCGGTCGGTATGCATGCCATTAATAAACACACACGTAGAATTTTTGGTTCAATTTTTTAAAATACATAAATATGTTTGGTACCAAACAACATGAGTTTCAGTACAAAACTCCTCTCACTCGAGACGCATAGTCCCATTTGAACTACTTTTTTTGTAAAAATCTTTAAAAAAAATTATAAAAAATATAACTGAGTTCGAATGCTCGGGAAACAGTGGCATGCCAAAATGTAGGTCAAACGGGCTTATAGTTTGCAAATGATAAATGTGCAAAATAATAGAAAAAACATGGTGTCATTTGATTTTTTTATCTGCACAATTTTTATTATTTTTGAATTGAAAATTGGCACACACATCTGTGATACAAATTAAAATCTACTGTAATTTTGTTGGAAATATTTGAAATATTTGGGTCGTGTAAAAGTGAAGAAAAACAATTCTATAGACGAAATATTATATTAAAAAGTAATGGAGTAGAAAAAACAAAAAATACATATGTGTTTGTAGACAACTAAACAAGTGTCATGCCAAAAGTTAGGTGCAAAGTCATTATAGTTTTTAGAATAAAAATTGAAGAAGTAAAAGAAAAATTACAAAAGAAAAAAAATAAACACTCAATGACAAGTGGGGCAGGAGGAAACAATAGCCACGGTTGGTTTCGGGACCAACCGTGGCTATTGGTTGTGTCACCGACATTTGGGCCCCGCATGTCGGTGGGAGCTCAATAGCCACGGTTGGAATTGACATGAGCCGTGGCTATTGTCTATTATGCCAGCGACATATGGGCCCACCCATCCATCTCCAACCGTGGCTAATGGTTGATATATAAAGGGGGTCGGCCCATCCGTGGCCAACCCTAACCCTAACCCACGACGTCGTAGTTGACGAAGACGCCGGGAGGCTGCCCGTTTGTGCCGCCGCGCCGTCTCCGCCGCGACCTCCTCGCCGCGTTCGTCGGGGCTCCTCCCGTGCGCCGCTCGAGCTCCTCCTCTTCGTCCGCGTGATCCTCGTCGTGCCGGTCGGGCACCTCCTCTGCGCCGCCCGAGCTCCTCGCGGCGCCCGTCGGGGCTCCCTCCTCTCCGCCGCCCGACGTCCTCCTCTCCGCCCGCGAGCTCCTAGCCGCATCCGTTGGGGCTCCTCCTCCGCACCGCTCGAGCTCCTCCTCTGCGCCGCTCGAGCTCCTCGCGGCGCCCGTCGGGCTCCTCCTCTCCGCCGCCCGAGGTCCTCCTCTCCGCCCGCGAGCTCCTCGCCGCATGCGTTGGGGCTCCTCCTCTGCGCCACCGAGCTCCTCCTCTCCGCCGCCGACTCACCGCCACGCCCGTCGGGGCTCTTCCTCGTGCGCCCACCGGACCTTTGCGCCGCCCGAGCTCCTCCTCTGCGCCACGAGCTGCTCCTCTACGCCGCCCGAGCTCCTCCTCGTCCGCCCGCTGGACCTCTGCGCCGCGAGCTCCTCCTCGCGCGCCCGTCGGACCTCCGGCCCGAGCTCTTCTGCGAGCCCGCCCGAGCTCCTCCTCGTGCGCCGACCCTCCTCTCGTCCCGGCCTTGACACCGGGCCTCCTCGACACGGCCCTCCTCCTCTCGTGGTATGCCTTCCCCCTTCCCCCTCTCTTTCCCGCTCACCCAATGGTGAGCCCTTCCTGGTATGCTCGCCCGCTCTCCCCTTCCACCCCTCCCCTCCATCGCTAGCTCGTTTGTGCTCTGCATTGCTATGAATTGATTGATGATTGTTGTGAGAGCTTGATGATTGTTGTGAGACCTCCCTATTTGCATTAACTAGCCTATCAACCCGTGCATTTGCACGGCCGAAATACATGATGTATGTTCATTTATATTCTTACTTTTAGAGATAAGTAGGGACTACTTGCGACCCCAAAGTTGTGATTTGTCATTAGGTAATGAAAAAACATGTAAGTGAATGTGTGAAAAATGGGCATAAGTTGTTTAATGCTGTGATGATTGATGATGATGATTTCAGGGATGGTTTCAGCCCTATGTTCCTCATTCTGTGATTCTAATAAAATTAATAGGATATCACTAGGCAAACCTATAGGTGCATTCTGAATTTTTCAGTAATTTTGCAGAACTTGATCAATAAAGCATGCATGTCTGTACTAGGAGTAGCTAAAATGCACATTCACACTTTGTTTCGGACATGCATTTATCTTTCTTCTTGTATGAGACTTTTATTCTTGTAATAATGATGAAAACTGTTTGGATCAAACACAATGTTTATTTCTGAGTTTTTATTTATCTTTGTTACTTGTTTAGTTCTAACCTCTCCTTATAGCAGGCCTGTTATGCCTGCTATGTTCCATGGGTTTTGCTATGATACAATGCTCGATCTGTTATGCCTGCTATGTTCCATGGGTTCTGCTATGATACAATGCCTGCTATGTTCCATGGGATCTGCTATGATACAATGGGTTTGAGGCATGTTGGTTTTACTGAAATTCTACACATAGATAAATATTGATGGCCTTGGCTGCTGGCTGTTGGCTTTACTGAAATCCTAGATCGATATTTATCGATGGCTTTGGCTTAGCTGCTGGCGTTACTTGAAATGCTGCACATAGATATTTATCGATGGCTTTGGCTTTGTCTGCTGGCTTTAATGAAATGCTGCACATAGTTATTTATCGATTGCTTTGGCTTTGGCTGCTGGTTTGAATTAAATGTTGCACATAGATATTTATCGATTGCTTTGGCATCTGAACTCCCCATTACTTAAATGTTGCTTTGGTTTGATATTTATCTATGTGCAGCATTGTTGAGATGGACACTTAGGCTTTACTGAAATCCTGGATCGATATTTATCTATGTGCTGAAATGCTCGCTTATTGGGTTGCTTAGGATCGATATTTATCTATGTGCAGCATTGTTGAGATGGACACTTAGGCTTTACTGAAATCCTGGATCGATATTTATCTATGTGCTGAAATGCTTGCTTATAGGGTTGCTTAGGATCGATATTTATCTATGTGCAGCATTGTTGAGATGGACACTTAGGCTTTACTGAAATCCTGGATCGATATTTATCTATGTGCTGAAATTGCTCGTTTATTGGGTTGCTTAGGATCAGCATTGCTGAGATGGACACTTAGGCTTTACTGAAATCCCGGATCGATATTTCAGTAAAGCATACGTGTCTTCCTCTTTTCCCTCTCCACCTATGTCACCTATTTCGAGTAAAGCCTAAGTGAAGCCAAAGCCACCATTTCATATGCCCTCTCTTTCCTCTATTACCTCTCTTCCTCTATTTTCTCCTCTTTTTCATGGCTAGACCATTATTTTTAAATAAAAACTATTTCCTCATCTCCTATCTCTTTTTTCACCTCTCTTTCCTCTCCTTAATCTCTTCCTCTCTTTCCGCTCTTTTCTCCTCTATATCCTTTGTTTTCTATCTTTTCTCCTCTCTTTCCTCACTTTTCTCCTCTAATTCATGGTCTAGCCATGCTCGATGATGAAAGCGGGCAAAGTGAGATGAGTGTGGCAGCATGGACTGCATCCTCGGATGTTGGAAACATGTTCACATACGAGTCGATGACCTTAACGATAGCGTTGGATGGCCGTTGATTCGGCAACCCGCACTGAGAGCAAAAAATCCAATCTTTTTGGCATATGATGATTGTTGATAGAAGAGGAGGTAGCTGGGGGGATCAATATATAATGTAGGGTGTCTTTCATTAGGAAGGTTGGTACAATAAAATGCAAGACATACCGCAACTCGTACGACACTGGGGTAGACATGGTCGGATGCTTGGGTATTCTTCGGATCATCTTTGTGATGTGTATGGCACATTATATTTGATTTTCCGAAGGATACCCAAGTATCCGACCTATCTATCCCGAGGTCGTATAAATTGTGGTATGCATTGCATAGTGTGCACCTGCCTTTCTTATGAAAGTGTTCTACATTGTATGTTCCTCCTCCTCAGTTGCATCCTCTTCTTCCCCGTTCCGATGCCATGGAATGTACTCATTTTCTTGGAAAAATATATTTTCAACTAAGTCTTCAAAAAAATTCTAACTTTTTGGCAGATGACGATGACTCTTGATAAGCATATGCATATTTAGGAGAACGGGAAGATGGGGTAGAAGAATATAGAATGTAGGGTGTCTTTCATTAGGAAGGTTGGTACAATAAAATGCAAGACATACCGCAACTCGTACGACCTTAGGTAGACATGGTCGGATGCTTGGGTATTCTCCGGATCATCTTTATGATGTGTATGGCACATTATATTTGATTTTCCGGAGGATACCCAAGTATCCGACCTATTTACCTCGAGGTCGTATAAATTGTGGTATGCATTGCATAGTGTGCACCTGCCTTTCTTATGAAAGTGTTCTACATTGTATGTCCTTCCATCTCGTCTTCCTCTTGTTCTATTTGATCCTGATGCTATCCATGTTACGATGCCAATGCTAAATAATCCTTTTCTGTCATCTTTTCTCTATTTTAACTCTTTCCTCTAATTGTTTGCTACTAAATCTTTTCATTGTTACGCTAAAGGTATCAAATCCTATAATGGCGGACAGCCCCCGATCCAGTATACACGGGAGGATGTTGTGAATATGAACCATGAAAGCTCCTCATCAAGTGGACAATGGGAAGAACCGAGAGGATCCTCACCCCCGGCGTCGTGAACCTAGGGGTATTAATGAGGACCCAGATTACGTGCCCTCGGAAGAGGTATCACGTGAAATGTCATTCTTTCTTTAAATATTTCAAGTTTCCCGTATTAGCATATTACCGAGCTTCAATGATTCTTTATATGGTAGGTTCCTCGACGAAGTGTTCGTCGTGCCTTAGCCGCACAAGCGACACATTCCATGGCTTGCGAAGACACACCTCATGAGGAGCAAACGGAAAACATACCGGCCCATGAGTCCCCCAGAAAGCGCAAGCGTGGGGGTAAACGGTCCGCGAACAAGGCTGAGGGCACATATGAGGTGACGACACTCTGGACCCCGCCGGTCGGGAGCCTGTTGAACCAATGGGTGTCCATGCAAAATGGCGGAATCGTTGTGGTGTTGTTGTCGGGGAGAAATGCAAAATAACCTGGACCGAATGGAAGGCTGATGCCTCAAGAGCATAAAGAGGAAATGTGGAATGCCGTTAGATCACACATTCTCTTCCCACCGGCGGACCTCGAGAAAGCCAAGAAGGCAACGCTGACCGCAATGTCACATATCTTTCGAGAATGGAGATCCCGACTAAGCTGCCGTTACGTGAAACGTGGCATAACACCCTTTGACGATTATGGTCAAATAAGTCCACGAGACTGGGAAGAATTTGTTCAGCGAGAAGACAGTGGGCCTGCCAAGGACCTTAGTGCAAAGATGTTAGAGCTGAACAGAAAAAATAAGTACAAGCCACACTTGGGCCCGGCGGCTACAAGAAAAAGATTCCGGAGTGGAAGGTGATGGAAGAAAAGCTCCGTGCTTGAAGGGAAGCCTGATCCACTAGAGGGCCTCGAGCCGCGTGCCAAAAATTGGGTCCGTGCGCACTCTAAAATGGATGAAAATGGGGAGATTATTCCGATGGACGCGGAATCGGCGCAAGTTATCCAGCAATTGACGGGTGACATCAAGTCGCGAGACGCGATCTGGTGTTATTCAATCCGAATATCACAGAGACCAACTCTCTCTTCTTTGTGGGGACCAAAGAGCATGGCGGGCGGGTGCGAGCGGTGTCCTCCAAGGCAACTTGGAAAGAGGGTTTCTCCTCTAGCTCTTCCGCCTCGTTGTACAAAAAACATAAATTTCACAAGAAAGATAAGGAGGAGAGGGACAAGGAAGAGTGGAGGAGACAGATGGAGATGTACCAAGCTGACTGCGAAGTGAAAGTATCCCCGATACGACTCCTCATTGTCCCAACCACTTCGCCTAGCTTTACCTCCCCGTTAGAAGGGGAAGTGATAACGCAAGAATGTCCTTGTGAGCTGCATGTGCCGTTTGGTTACAAGGGAAAGACCATGAAGGTTGCAAGCTGGTAGAGCACTTCCGGGACGAACACTCCACAATATGGATATTCCACCGGAGTACGTCCGTGTTACCGTCGAGGAGGTCAACCAAGGATGTGAGGAGCACGAGATTGAGTGCCCCATACACTGACGCGGGGATTATAACTCTACATGATGCTATCGGTTCATCATGTGGAAACGTCGTGAGGTTGTGCTCTCGGAACCACGAGTTTCCCCTCCCCCTTGTCCGGACACGGATCGGTTCATGAGAGTCAACAATTCACGGGGGATGAAGGCTGGAGCGGGAGAACCGTCTCCTTTGTCGGGTGCTTGCTTCGGCCGCTAAGGAACAAGCTGAATAAGGACATGAATCGGTTATGAGTCCTATACTCGCGGACAGCCCGCAGCAAGAAACCGCCACGAGTACACGGCTATGAGGACCCTCGGCAACAAATAGTGCCTCTTGTCGAGCCGGAAGGGCAATGTATCTCCTCTGTCGAGCCGGAAGCTGAAACCCTAGCCTTGGATGAAGAGCCTCGGTTTATCGAGCCTCTTCGGAAGGAGTTTACTCCTGTAATTCCTAGGATGATTACGCTGCGAGGGTGGATCCGTCAAAGCCGCAACCTGAACATGTCACGAAATACTTGGAGCGAATGAGGAAGGGACCCGTGCAGCCAATCACGGAACCTCGTCAATTGGTACATTACGATGATGACATATTTGAGGGTCGTGACGAGAATGAGGACTTCCCAAATTTTATCTTTGGCAAACCCCTCGTATCTAAAAACATGTTGTCAAACCTACCGTGGGAGATGCGGAAGCTGCATGAGCGGTACGTAGCGGCAGCGAAAGAAGGAGTGGATATGATCACCTGTAAGCTTCCGAGGGACGTGTTCAACGACACCGGTGATTCGGTCCTTGGACTATATTTCAATGATATCCACACTATGTTTCGCCTCGGCGAGATGGACACGACCTTCGTAACCTTGTGGTGCATGTAAGTGCCTCCATCCATCTTTTTCTTGTCTCATACTTTTTGCAGTACATGTTACACACTCCCTTTTGCTTTTAATGTAGCATGAATTCAACATTTCAAAAGAAGAGATACGACGAGACCCGATTGGAAGGTTGGGTATCTCAATCCGAGCTTGATCAATCAAAGTGCGATCAACCCCGGATAAATGAGAAAGACAAGATATATAAGGATAAGACACCACAAGAGTTACAAGAAGCGAAGGACACCATGAGGACAAAAGCTAGGGGTCGAGTTGCAGGTTATATTTACAGGTGCTTCGAGGGAATGGCAGGATTGTCACGCCATTTACGCGTCTTACCACTTCGAGTAAGTTCGACCACTACCTTCCTCTCGTCGATCATAAAGATAGATGACATACTAACGAATACGATCTTTTGTTGCAGTGGTCATTGGATTTGTTTCCTGATCATGTCAAAAATTGGATATCTATTAGTCTTGGATAGCCTTGACTACGATTCCAATCGCTACGAAGATATTGTGAGCGTTATAAATTGGTAAGTATAGACGTACAATTAAATAGCGATAATTTCATGCAATAATACCCTTTTCTCAATACTGTAGTGCTTATTTGAACTACATAAAGAACCCGAAGGTGGCACGTTATAGAATTCGGAAACAAATATACTTTCGTCATAAATTTCCGGTAAGACACATGTCACACACATCTAATTTTTTTATGCTGCTATCATTGAAATAGAGTGATGTTTTTACTTCACTCTATTTAACGAGTGCATTAAGCAAGTAAAAGGTAGTGTGCATTGTGGATACTACGCATGTGCGTATTCGAGCTCCGCTGCATCCTACTTGAATGTCATCACCCATGAGACCACCGAGGAGGTACGCTAAGATTGCATCTGTTTAATTTACAATCTTTCTGTTTTTGTCTATCATGTACCAACTTTTATGTATTTATTGACAGCGAACAAAAAGTCTAGAAAAGGCAATGATAACGGACAGAAAGATATTGAATGAAATATCCAAGAATGGATTCCCGACGGCGTGAAAGCATCTAAGTACAAATGACATGTACTGCATTGTCGCTAGGATGTGTCGTTTCTTGCTTAGGGAGGTCATCGAGTCCTCGTGGTCGGTTCTTTGACGAGCAAAGTGAAGTGACGAAGGAGCATCGGACACTTTTCGAGTGGTGCGGCTCGAAACGACCGTACGAGCCCGATGTTGTTGAAGATTCGTATAGTGTAGACTTAGTTTGAATAAACATTGTGATGTTCACATTATTAAACTTTTGATGGATTTTGTTAATATTTGTAAATATTTATAAATATTTGTAAATATTAATGTGATGTAATACTTTAATGTTAATGTGATGTAATTATGGTTAATGTTATGTAATTGTAATTTATTATTTCTAATGCGTATTTATTTTTTTATTGTTAAAAAAGTAAATAGCCACGGTTCACTATGCCAACCGTAGCTATAGTGGTGTCCACTATAGCCACGGTTGGTTTACCGAACCGCGGTTTACATTTCGAACCGTGGCTATAGTGCCCTACTATAGCCACGGTTGGCTATGTTAACCGTGGCTATAGTACGCCACTATAGCCACGGTTGACATAGTGAACCGTGGCTATAGTTGCGTACTATAGCCACGGTTGTTCTGTTTTCCGAGGCTACGGATAGTTTTACGTAGTCTCGGAAACATAGCCACGGTTGGGGCTGACCGTGGCTGTAGAGCCCCCAACCGTGGCTATAGTGAGTTTTTGCTATAGTGATGGCCCGTCTTTAAAAATTGATTTTTAACGGAGAGTCATTTTTAGCGGCGGGTGACAACATGGGTCACCGTTACAATTGCTGTATCAGCCCACAGAAAATTGGCCCAACACAAATGCTATAAATAAAGAGAAACCCTACCCCTCCCACCCGAATCACCCACCCACTAGCCGGTGTCCCCCTACCCTCTCTCTCTCTCTCTCTCTCTCTCTCTCTCTCTCTCTCTCTCTCTCTCTCTCTCTCGCCCCGTGCTGCCCTCCACTGCCGGTCGCCGCCCTCCCCCTCCATCGTCGGTCGCCGCCGCCCCCAACCTCCACCGGCAGCTCATCCAACGGTGGCGCGGCGCGCGGGGCCGCGGCCCCTCTACGCAATGGCGGCGGCACGGCACGCGGGGTCCACATGGCGGTGACGTGGCACGCGGGGCCATGGCTCCCTCTGGCGGTGGCTTGGGGCGGCCATCTCTCTAGCGGCGCAAGATGGTGAGGGAGTGGGCCCCTCATGGCGACGGCGGGTCGACAACTTGGGGGTGGCCGGATCTGGCTGCCCCCTCTCTCTGTTGGTGCCGGACGCCGAGGGCAGCGGCACCCCTCTCTCCGGCACGGTGCGGGACATCGGCTACGTGGGCCGGCCCGGACCCGGGCTTTTTTCGTTTTTCTCTTTTCTTAGTAGCGGCGGGTTACCCACCGTTACCGTGGGCTTCTTTTGCGGCGGTCTATGATGTTTTCGTCGTTGTTGTGTTTGATTTGTAACTGCGTAGCTGTAGCGGCGGGGCACGATACCTGCCGTTGTAGCGGGTTTTGGTCTGCCGCTACAGGGCAGGTTTGTAGTAGTGATAAATGAGTCAAATATATATTGTTTCACTGTCCAGGGAATTGTTTTTTTCTTAAAATTGTTGTAATCAGATTCTTTTTACCTAAAAACAAGATCTTTTGTTACCAGACAACCTGATTTCTGTAGTATTCATAATAGCATAAGCTATGTAGTCTTACGTTGCACAAAGGACATATTACTACTAGAACAGAAACATGGAAATACTACACAAGATTTTATTTTTTACATTCTAAATCCTCATACACACCGAACCTTTTGGGGATGTGTCCATGCAAAAAATGCAAAGTTGCTTTGCATCTTGAATTACTACACAGAGAAAACATATAATGGTCTCAAATATAAAATAAAAAGAATATATAGACCCCGTATAATTTGGACATGTCGTAGTGGCTTGGAAAGCACCGTAATTGTCTATTTTAGGGCAGAATAGTTTTGTACACCGTAAATGCATCATATTACCCCCGAGAAACCCAGAGATGTACCAATCTTCGTATTAAATTCCGGATATAAAATGTTAGTAGGTGACTCAAATCCGTCAAACCAGCAAAGATGTAAATATAATACAAATTTCATGATGAAGAGCAACTAGTTATGGGCAAATTAGCAATGACTGTCAAATTAAAAAGTTCTCACTGGGGTGACCCTGTTAGAGCATGGACATCACAGGATTACCCTAGGAGCCTATGATGTCATCTCTTGTTATGGAACTTTTTCAGGCAAAAAACAAGGAGCGGTTGGAATAGTAGGAAATAAAAGGGGAAAGCATGAAAATAAATTGATAGATTCGACTGGGGTGCTGGGAAGGTTTATCCCTGTCCGATACCAGAAAATATTTCTCTGAACCAAAGTCTAAAGTCGACAACAATCTATAACATCAGCCTAGAATGGTCTCTAAACTTGCAGAAACACATGTATACAGCTGAAAGAGAAATTAAAGGAAGAACACAGAGTCATCAGTACTCATCATGATGCAATGCATCTTAGATATTCATTCAAGAATCATCGCAGAATTGTCTCATTTTATGCTATCCCTTTTGGGTGCACGGGTGGAGTTGACGAGAGAGACGCACTTCCCGAAAAGCTCCGCATGTGAGCTCCAATCCAGGGATTATATCCCGGGACGGATATAAATCTTCCTTTTTCTGCCTTTCTTGCCACCCATCTATACCCTGTGACTGTGAGAATGGACTCCCAATTCAATTCCTAGAGGGTCCCCACATAATTGTTTATTAGTTTACACGCTACAATCAGTACCTTTACATTATTTTTCTTGGAATTCCGTCTGTGCATATACCAATCGACTGGCAGCAAAGCATTTAGTTTTCGGGGTTAATCGATAATTCTCTTTCTAAAAGAATCATCCTCTAAATTAACAGCAGGATGACTTCCTGATTAGTTATGAGCATTTTTATCGTACACTACTTTTATTATAGGTCGTTCATTAATTCCTTCTGATCCAACGGCCCAAATTGAGTGTTTATCACCTTAACTCTCAACGCGATAACAAGTGGTAATTCAAGGTGGTAACAGATTTAGTAATGACATTCTGTAATCCAACAGTCCAGATTATTTTGTTACCACCTTATAACTTGAGGTGGTAAAATGTACCGTAAAAGTAGTGGCGGGCCCAGGATTCAGATCATTTGTATTCAAAAATTTTAGTTGATAATTTTTTTGACACCTTAAATTATGAGCCATAACAATTAACACATAATTAACTGCTAACATCATGTTTTCGATCCAAAATTAAAATCACAGAAGTATGAGTACGTTCAGTCACACAAGTATGTTTCAAACCAAGTACGTATCTAATAGTGAATTAAATTAAAAAAATAGAGTGGTGGAAATAGTGTCTTTGTTCTTCGTTCCACGGGTGCCGGAAACATTGAATAGAGTAGTGAAAATAATGATTCAATTCACACTTGGTTAATCAACTTTGGAAATAAATATTGATCATGATGCACAATTGGTCGAAAAGAATAAGCCAAGAATGGGCAACCCCAGGGTTGGAGCCTGGACAACAATTGTCGAAGCCATTCGCGTGGGTGGTGATCGGCGGCAATCAGGTTCGGCTCACCAGTTACAAATTACAATAGTCCAGGGCGGCGGTGGTTCAGTGATCGGCAGGGCGGTGTATTCGATTTTGATTGTGAATGATGAAGATGAAGAGTCAACGCTGCCAGGCTTTGGTGAATCGATTTGGGGCAGACGTGGGCCAAGTTTTCTATTGGGCTGCACCTCCTACATGGGATTTTAATTGAATGGCAGCTTGTTTACCTTTTGTTTTTCTTGTGTATATACATACAATGTTACATATGCACTTTTTGGACAAAAATAATGGGTCTTCAACTGAATACCCGTGAATTGAAGTGGGCCCACCCCTGCGTAATAGGGACCTTAGTTATTTGCAGAATGTTTGAATGTAACCCATCATATTGCGAAGTCAGGTGAACATCTCATGGTTTATTGGTGTGTAATGCACATAAGGAGAATATAGTAAACATCCCATGCGAAGAAGCAGAGGTTTCTCTTTGGGGGCGTGGCATGGAGTTTACTTCGCGGTTGGAGCGCACGCCCCTCTCCCTTTATTCTCACATCGTAGGAGGGGTTCTGATGCTACTATTTATTCTCAACTCTAATCCAACCGAGCTCGATGGATATGCAAGTAATCAGGCAAAGGGACAAGCAGGGTGATGGCGTGAAGTGCCAGAGCCGAAGCACTGCGCGAAGTAAGATGCAACCCAGCAGCGAGGTCTTCGAGCCCGCCGGCTCGGAGTCCGGACGAAGCGAAGGGCCTCTGCGCCACGTCGCTCCGCTGTGCTTTCTAGCAAGGCACAAGGCTAGCCGCGGATCGCGTAAAGGTGTGAAGTCTAGATTGCCCATAGGGTTACCACCTTCTAATTGTATCGGGAGCAGTTGGCCGAGGGCAGAGCGGTCATGTAAAGTTGTTGTCCCCCTGACTATAAAAGGAAACCAGGGGGCACCTGCAAAGACACATGTAATTACCGAGCTAACTTCGCTATTAAGAGTTGTTACCTTGCCACTTATTCTCCCACTCCTTACATATCTAGTTAGTTGTGTTCGGTGGAATAAGCGTTCCTTTGCCTCGACACTTACTACACCGCCAACAGTTTCAATGAAACAATTGAGAGCTTATGCCAGGACGACTAAGAATGAAAAAAAAACTTTGAAAACCATGCTCACACGACGGGTTTAGAATTTTAGAATGCCGGGCATGATTGATCTAAAGCAACAATGAGAAGTACTTCTTCTTAGAACAATCATCACAAATTGTTTTGACGTTTAAGGATAAAAGCAACTAACTGAGAAACCTCTATTTATATGATAATGTGCTAATAATGATGTACTGTATAGCTTTGTACAGATGCATACCTTAGCTGTGTTCACGTGGCAATTTGCAGAATGGACATTGCAGTCAGGGAAAATTATTTTGTCATGCCATTACAAGGATTCCATGCATTGAGCATCATACAAGAAACATGACTGATATTCTTCGAATGTCATACATATAAGCATAAATTAGTTAAACTAGTCCATCAACCCGTGCACATGCATGGGCTAGCTATTATAATTCTCAAACACAGAAATGAATTGCATAATTTTTTGAAGAAAACGTTGAGGTTATCAAATTTTGTGTTATCTGATTTAAAGAAGATAATAATTTGATTTTATATATTCACAATTATGGGTTTCTCACAATGACTCAAAAATTGTGGTTTCAGGTAACATACTATGTTACAAACAGGGCCGTACCGAGATTTTGAGGCCCATGTGTGAAATAGAAAATGAGGCCTATATCTTGAAACAGAAGTAAATGAAATATATTTTAATATCATATAATTGTTTTTTTATAACAATAAAAGAAAACACAGTAAAAATTCATGCTAATAGACTAAAGTCAACACCACTTGAGAACCTTTCCAAAAAAGAGATCGTGCACTTGCAATTCAAATCTCCTTTTCTCCTTGCTATTTTCAGAATTTGATTCATATTTTCTTGCTCTAAAAGATATGAGGCATCTCCATTTTTACACAACTAATCAAAGGATTAGAGATGATGCTTCTTTTGAGAAATTGTACGCAATGGGAAAACATTAGTGATTGAATTTTGATGTAGTAGCGTGGAGCTTGTAAAATTTAAGGTGAGGGACCTCACAATGTTCTTGTTGTCTCGAGACCCATGACCCAATGAGTTCGATTAGCAAAACAATGTGAAGAGCAGGGAAAAAAAGGGAGGGATATTGAATCTCAATTGGAGGCCAAAATTTAATTCAATGACTCATCTAGGATTGAAGTATGATGAGGCAACATCATGGTCAGTACGCATGGAGAAAGTAACAACATGAGCACAAGTGATCTATCTGACGGAGCCAAGGAGTTCTTAATGCATCACCTGTGTCTGAGCAAGAAGGGCTGTTGCTGACTAATACTGAGATTTATTTTGCTAAGTATATACTTTAACCAGCAGATTTTTGAGGCCCCAAAAGTTTGGGGGCCTTGTCCCATCGCCCATGTTGAACTTGGTAAAATACGGCCCTGGTTACAAATATACATTTCACCATTTCACGCTCTCATATTTAGGACGTTCTTTCTGAAATATTGTTTCCCCCTTCATTTTGATTGCTTTCACATGTACATATTTTCTGTTCTACATAACATTATTTGATGAGTTTATGGTTCCCAACCGATTGAAATTGGTTTGTGTTATATTTTTTTCATGTTCGACATAGTTCAATGTGCTAATTGATTAAATATTTTTTACTTCTCATACCTGAGTAGCTGTTTCAAATGATGCTTAGATGCTCATAACCGTGGCCTTTGCTAAAACTTTTCATGGATGAGATCCTTTAGTTGTTGAAGTAGCATGTCATTTGTACATTTTTCTTTCTCTGTTCAATGTATGAAACTGAATGTTTCAAACCTAAAAATAGTAGGGGAAACCTGCAGGTACTCGTCATATTATATTATCATATACAAAAATAAGTTTATCAATTCAAAAAAAATATTCAGAATCTCCATAGGTCTCTGAATGTGTTAATTAGTTCACCTCATATGCTACATTTTCTAAACCAATGTCTATTTCCTAATTAACTCTGTCTGCTTATTTACTATATAGAGATTAATTTAAGCAATAACTGGACATGCATCCGTGAGTAGAGCAGTGGATAGCGGCAAATCTAGACTTGTGTGCTGAGAAAAGTGCGACTCCAACTTGTTTCTGGTCCTTATGCATCCCCTATGAGTTTTTGTTTTCTTATTAATTATTTTCATAGTAATACCTTTCCTATAGAGGAGTAAGAGTAGCTAAGCTGTGGATTTGAAAAAATGTATCTATGAATTCTTTCGAGCTACTCAAATCTAGTTCTAGAAATTCATGA
The DNA here is from genome assembly GCA_031894775.1 of Chloris gayana. Lineage (NCBI taxonomy): Eukaryota > Viridiplantae > Streptophyta > Magnoliopsida > Poales > Poaceae > Chloris > Chloris gayana. Next base: position 201,996 of record JAUNZO010004720.1, read on the forward strand.
ATTTGGAGCTTTAGATGTATTTAGGGTTTTGGGTTACTTTAGATTGTAAACTTAAAATGCAGTATATTTTAGGAAGGTTGAGCTATGCCAAATGGGGCAATAATATATTTGATAATAATACCCACCTCTTGAGCTTAACTAAATACTCCGTGGACACTCATTTATCTGTTATGCAGTAGTATCTTCACACCATGTAACAACCTAGTAATATTTTGACACTATAAGACCAACATCTCTTCACACCTTAACGTTATATTTATATATATTCATGAAATAATTTAGAATATCATACAAATAATAGCATAATTACAGTGAGTCAGAAGAGTTGTCACACATTTAACTCATAGGAGATGCCACCCTTTTAATCCTTCTCATTTAGTGCATGCCCGACAGTGTGCATTGTTGACCTATTCAAAGTCTTTTGTTTCCTTGCATATATAAATAAAATTAACATTCCAATCTATCATACAATTGTTGATAGAGAAAGTTACAAATCACCTTGGAATTCTCCCCGTACTGCTCAATATAGCGTGGGCTGGTCAAATGTTAAGACTGAGTTACCCGGAGCTATATTCCTTCACAACAGCAAAAAACATCAGTCTTCATTCTGCTAGGTCAACTAATCAGTTATCTGACCTTTTTCAATTACCCTTATCATTAGAGGCCTATCAGCAACTACAAACAGTGGAAAAACTCCTTCAGGAAGCACAAGACACAGAGGAAAATGATCAATGGGCATATATGTGGGGATCCAGGAATTACTTCTCCTCAAAAGCTTACAAAATCATGATTGGACACAGGCAAGTTCATCCTGTCATACATTGGTTACGGGATTCTATCTGTCAAATGAAGCACAAAGTTTTTTTCTGGTTGGTGCTAAAAGAAAGGGTCAACACAAGAGGTGTGCTAAGAAGAAGAAACATGTACCTAAAAGATTATAATTGTGAGATGTATATTTTGCAGTGGGAATAAACCACACATCATTTATTTATCAGCTGTAATTTTGCAAAAGCATGTTGGCTATCCATCGGTATCCAAGTTCCTACAACTGCAACTGCTGAAAGAGTAATTTAGAGGATGCGAAGACAATTGTAAGTCCCCTTTTGCATGGAAGTCATCATTTTAATGACTTGGAGCATATGGAAAACAAGAAATGGTTGGATCTTTGATGCAACCCTACAGTCCAAGGTTGCAAGGAAATTTTCAAACAAGAATTTGCTTTGGTTATATACAGAGAAAAAGAAGACAAAAAGAATGAGATGAAGGAATGACTACAAACTTTGCAATAGTTTTCTTTTCTTTCCTTTTATTTTGTTATATTTATTTCTTATTTTTATTTGTACTGGACCTTTTTTCTTTCTTTTAATAAAATTATAATCAGTAGGGGGCTGCCCCCTCCTGTTCATTAAAAAAAAAAGAGGTCATGGACTTATGGATGAAGAGATCTCCTGGTTCATCCTTCTCATGCATGGGGCAGTTGAAGAAGGAGGAACAACTTTTTTATTGGGTACACTTTCTCTTTGTGGTATTCCACCCCTTGCTTGCTTCTGGTCTAAAGATGAAATCCTTAGTAATAGTTGGCTGTATTCCCCCTTTTTTGGAATAATAGCTTCTTTTACTGCAGGATTAACTGCATTTTATATGTTTAGAATTTATTTACTTACTTTTGATGGGTATTTGCGCGTGTTCATTTTCAAAATTACAGTAGTACTAAAGAACGTTCATTGGATTAGATATCCTTAGATTGAAGGACTTAGGGCCCTTTAGAAGTTTTAAGTTCTCGAATCAGTTCAAATTAATAAAAGAATAAGGAAACGCTACCTCATCTCTGTTGGTAGCTTCCCCTTTGGGCCACTACCGCCAAAACAAAGCCTCATTTGAGGATAGAACTATGGTATGGATTCTCAAAATCCAGTATGGCCAGACCTAGTTACTCTCTTGCCCCAACTTATGGGGATACAAAATTTTTGAGTTTGATTAGTACTATAATCCTAAGTATTTTATTGATCAGGCGGCACCCAGATTTGAACTGGGGGTAAAGGATTTGCAGTCCCCTGCCTTACCACTTGGCCATGCCGCCAAAAAATCCGATCTAAAATCGAGAAAAGAACAAGTATTCATCCATATTTTCTTACTAAAACCCTTTTTTTCTATTCTATTGAGATGGCAAAGGATAATATTCTTTCTATTCTATAGAAATGGCAAAGGAGCAAAAGTAGATTTCCAGTCACAGACTGCAAAATTCAGAATAAAATGGAACCATTAACTAGAATTTTTTTTAATTACAGTAGTAAACGACTCTAAAATTGATATTCTCTCCTTTAATGGCATAATAAAATAGTGATGGCATAATAAAATAGAATAAAAGTTTCTCTAATCTGTATACCGGGAAACTCCAGATCCCAACAGCATTATTATCTACGGATCCCCTTATGTACATATCCCTACAGGGAATCGGGGAACAACAAGTAACACTAGTGGAATCTCGCCGGAAAATGACAGGTGGCAATGCGCAGAATGGACGTTGCAGCAGACATAAAACTAATTAAATAGTATACCATAGCATATGAAGTTCAGGATGTGATTCGATGCATTAAGCATAAATAAGAAACATGACTGATATGTCACAAACGTGATATTAGCCATGTAAACTAATTAAATAGTATCTCGATTGTTAAAGCCACATCCATGCGACTTGCTTTGTTTGATTAGCATTTCAACCTAAATTATGCACTCCCTATAGTCCTTGTTTTAGCATGTTTCTCTATTTGGTGTGTGTGTGTGTGTGTGACTGTTTGTGTTTGTGTGTTTGTGTGTTGTGTGTTCTTTGTTCTCTCTTCTTCTATTAATACAATGATACGCAGGTCTCCTGCGTGTTCGAGGAAAAAACTGGTACAATATATAAGTGGATGAATTGGCTAAAAACTTTTGTTAGACAATAGGTAGCACACACTGCTATCGTGGTTAACTTCCACTCAAAAAATATTCATAAACGCAGCTTACTATGCTGCATTACATGCATCCAGTGAACTAGAAACTCATGATAATGGTTAAGTTAAACTGCACGCCAGCCATGACTTTCAGCATGATACTCGAGTTTCTATGCACGTTTTTAGGCCTTAGTGACAGTTGTGGCAACTTCTGGGACTAACAAAAAATTATTACTTGATAAAATTGCCAAAACATAATGATAAGTTATGGATAATTTATTACGAGAAAAGCCAAATGATGTTACATTTTATGGAACTGAATGAATAATATACCCTTAGTAATAGTTCTGTCATCAATTGTACTTATCGAAGAATTCAGTGCAACATATTTTTTTCAAAACAGGAGTAGGAGCACTGCTCTTTCATTTAAGAAGAAACAAATTTCAGGGTTTCAATTATGGGATTAGGTTCCATGAAAACATCGCAACTCAAGCAACTGGGATTATACACTACACACATGCTACTCAGGCCCCTGCCGGCCTTCTTCGTCCTGGACTTGTTTACCGAGCATCAAGTCCCTCAGTTTAATCTCCTCCTTTATCATGTGGACAACTTGCCTTGACTCAATTGATTTTTGAAAAATTCACCTATTCCTTTCCTTCCATATATTCCATATTGTGCATATTATCAATGTTGCTGCTTTCCTTTTCTGTTCCTTGTTCGCCAGCGCTGTTCTCTCGTTCCTCCACATCAATATTTCTTTCCTTGAATCATCAGCTTACACTAGCTCAATTTATGGCCATGTGCGTGTTTCATGACAATCCTCCTTTGGGAAGCTGCATCGTAGTTTGATATGCTCTCGGTTCTACCGATTTTCTTTCTTGATCACACAACAAGCATATTTCATTGCAAGGCCAGCTGCTGTTTCTCATCAGGTTGTCTGCGGTGAACGCGCCGTTGTGCAGGTCCAGCAAAACCATGTAGCTTTTGCTTCCCCTCTGTTCTCGCTATCCACACACAGCCTGTGAGAGTCAAACCGACAATAGCTCCATTGACATTGTATTTTGTACACTGATTTAGCTGAGTAGTGGCCTGTTGGTGTCCACTTCCATGTGATGGAGTCGGGTTGATCATTTAACTGTACTTATTGAACATATGCCATAGGTTGATGAACTCTGCAATTGTGTCAGCATCCTGCATCTCCTTCCTGTGTATGCGATCTCGAGGTAGATTCACCGATGATGGAGACACATTTCTTTTCCGCAGATGGTGTTTTTTGTGGGGCTACCTAATACGTGCGCGCACGAGAAGGTTTGGAAGGACCAACCCCATGCAGGTCTTGCTACATGTGGGGTCCACCCTGTGGGGCCCGCACCTGTGGAGCCAACCCATATGCGCAGACATGACACATCAATGAATCAGGAAAATCGGTTTTGTGCATGGCACTACGCTAATTTCGTGACACGTGCTAGTTTGTGCATGCTAATTTTTTTGTGACACGCGCGGGCGCTGCCAAAACTTTCATTCTTTTGCCTTCTTCCTATCATCTTCATTATCTCCATAGCATATCAAACATAAAATAGTAATTTGAACTACATTGAATCAAGAACACACATGCTCTTTTCCTATCCAAAACAAAGTTACCGCTTCTTCATTCACATGATCTTCATTATTTCCATAGCACATCAGATGGATCATGGGCAAGCACAACTCGGCGGCCTTAGCTCTGGCTTTGTCTGATGCAAGTTTCCAAACATGAGTCGATGCGAGTAGATGCAAACCTTGTTTCGCTTTAGTTGTAGCGCTAGCGGATCATGGTTGTGAATCTTCTTTATCAGAGTTGGGAACAATGCACACAACATCGTTCTTTGACGCAACATCGATCTTCATGGCGGCGATGTTCTTTGGTGTAGTGAACTTTGGGATGGCATCCATACCAGCATGAGCGGCGAGCAAGCGAGGTAGAGAAGAGAGCGGCGTGCGGTGACAACGAGGTAGAGAAGAGAGTGACGCACGGCGGTGGTTGTCCACCGATTGGGATAAAAGGAACCCGGGGGCAACAATGGGTCACAAATCATGAATTCATCCTTGCCAGGACGGGAAGTGATGCGGTAAGCTGTAATCAATTATAGTCTCGGAAACAAAGCGATGTTACGGCGTGCATGGGGGTAGTTTCCAAATGTTTCCAGAATGCATTCTATTCTGATACTTTCCAAAACCTAAGTCTTTTCTAGGTATGGAGGGAGTACAACATAAACTATGGATAAATAATTGAGTGGTACTTTGTATCTAGCAAAAACAGAAGTTGAACAAGCTCTGTTCAGTAAGCGCAGTATGTACACCTGTATCTTCTCCTACTCAAATCAAACAATCTTCAATCTATATATTTATATTTGCAGCAACCCTCCAATGAAAGTACATCACATCTCTGGCCAACCCAACGAAAATAATAATAATATAATAGCATAAAAATCTTCACCAGCCTTTGAGGGGGAAAAGAGCAAAATAAGGCACAACCGTTGGATACCCAAGCTGCAATGTTACGTATGGTTAGATTTTCGGCATTTGGTAAGTGTGTATATAGTATAAATTTCCTCGAAACCTAGCCGACAGGCGCTGACCAACATCCCAGCCGTCGCCAGACAGGCTTTCAGTCCTCTTCTCCTTGGGTCCCCTTGTCTAAACACCCTACTCGAGCTCCGAGAAATGGCATCGATGGAATAGCAGATCGAGAACCTCCCGCACTCCTCTTCTTGCTCAGGTATGTTCCATATTCCTTGCGTCTGCCATCCAGCCATGGACGTCTTCCCTCCGGAACTCCATTGATCTAAGCTCCAATCGAATTCCTACCCCAAAATCCTGATCCCGCAACCCTAGCTTCATATGTCGATGTGTGCCGCCATGGAACCACCACCACCCCAAACTTTTTCTCTTGGTTATTAAATTTATTTTCTGCTGCTGCAGATCACTTCTGTGCTAGCCCCACACTTGTTCCAGGCCCCAATCGAATAGCATATCCAGATCCCGTCACTAGCTGCAGTCAAGCCCCAATCGATCTGCTCATGGGCTAATAGTTCAGGGCCATGGCGCCGCCGGGAGACAAAGGTCGCCCCAGAAAGTGCCAGTCCAGAGCCATGGCGCGACAGGTAGACAACACCGGTGCTGACAGTGACATCTTTAGCACCCTCCCGAACGATGTCCTAGCACACATCATTTCTATGCTCCCTACCGATGATGCAATTCGCACAAAGGCCATCTCCCATCGCTGGAAGAAGCTGTGGCAGTCAGCTTCCCTCAATCTCGATGACGGCGACCTTATCACATGGCGCTATGGAGATGATCTGGTGGAAATTATCACCAGGATCCTATCCTCTCACCCTGGCCCGGCTCACCGGTTTTCTGTCACCCGCCTCAGCCGAGTATCAGACTACCGTGGCGATCGCTACCCCATATTTGCGAGATGGTTCCAGTCCCCGGTGCTTGATAAGATTAGGGAACTGCATTTTTGCTACCTACTGAGGACAGAACGAGATCCATTGCCCCCATCAGCACTGAGGTTCAATAACCTTCACGTTGTCAGTTACGGCAAGTGCCATTTGCCTGACGACCTTGGGGATATCCACTTCCCGCATCTCCGGCAGCTCACGCTCCATGACCTCACAAATACAGAAACCGCCCTGCAGGCCATGCTCTCAGCTTGTCCAGCCATTAAGAGTTTGCTGCTTGAGAATAACAATGCATTCCACAGTATTCACATAAGTTCACAGAGCATTGTAAGCCTTGGTGTCTCGGTTGTGATGCGGAGATCAGTGATGGAAGATCTTGTCATTGTGGATGCTCCTAGGATGAAAAGGTTGCTTATCTTTATTACGGATGAAGGCCCTATTAACATCCGTGTTATGTGTGCGCCCAAACTTGAGGTCTTGGGCAGGCTATCAAGTGCTGGGCAGGAAGTTCAGCTTGGGAACTCGCTTTTCAAGGTAACAATCATTGGGTCTAATAGCTAGGTTTACATTTATTATACATAATTAAATAGCCCTTTTGTTGTTTCCATTAATCCAGAAAATGCGTATCATCAGCCCCGTAACCTTTTTCCATGGTGTGAAAATTTTGGCAATCAGCGCTCAAGATTTTCAATTTAATGTCGTCATGAATATCTCAAATGCTTTCCATGCTTGGAGAAGCTATACTTTACAGTGAGGACTGTTCCTTTTGCATTTCTAATTCTTATGGTTTTTAGTAAGCTGCTACATGAAGTTTGGTTGATGTATCAATGAATGTACTCTTGTATCAATTTTTAATTCGCTATTTCCTTTTCTTAAGACCATGGCAGAAGGTGCTGAAGAAGAACTGTTGAATGGTGATCCATCTATTGAGTGCCTCTATAAACATCTCCAGGAAGTGGTACTGAAATACTATAGGGGCTATAGAGAAGATGTTAGCTTAGCCAGTTTCTTTATTTCCTATGCAAAAGTGCTGAAGTCAGTACAATTTCACGTCCCTTTTGAATTCCACAAGAACTGGGAGGTTAATCAGCGGCGTAAGCTACCAAGATTGAAAGATAGGGCTTCTCGAATTGCTCGGTTCAAGTTTGTTCCTGACCCCCTTTTCAAGATTTTAGACAATAGGTACATGACACATGAACTAGTGAATTATGATCCGTTTGATAATCAGTTATGATTTTAATTGTCAGTGGTATATGTGTGCTGTCACAGATGGCTCTTTTTAATTCGGTGCATTCTACATTCTGAGTCCATAATGTGTAAACTGTGCTGTAACATCAATTTGTATTGGTGTTTATTATGAATGGTTATGTAATAAATTTTATGAGTAGTTGTTATGTGCATTGTATTGGTGTTGTGTGCATTGTATGGAAACAAGCTTTATGGTTCTAGTTGGCATTTTTAATTTTGCATCTCTAAATCAGTCAAATTGTATAGATCCATCTTGTTCACACACACACACATATACACACACACACACACACACACACACACACACCACACGCACGCACGCACGCACGCACGCACGCCGCACACGCGCGCACACACACACAATCTCCCCGTCTCCCAACGCCACTTTGTGGCCTGGTTGGCTCGGTTCTCGAATTTTGCTCTGTTCAAGTTGGTCCTGATCCTTACACCATCAGGTAGGGTGTAGGGAGGGGCTGTCAGCGGTGTTCTTCTCCTTTATACAGATCCTCATGCTTCATCGTCATTGTGGTGTTGACGACTCCTCAATTTTCTAACCAGGAGTAGATTGTCCGGTGCTAGCTCCTTCCTCATAAGTGGCAACAAATAGTGGGATGGACGAAAAGAGGTATTGTGGTGCCATACAAGAGATGCTGCAACAGAACTCACCATCCGGGATATCAAAGGCACCCTCATGACCTTTCTAAAAGCTACATGATGTGATGTTGGCTAGTTTGCCCTTTAGCTCTTCAAGGTATAGTATAATAGATGATTTGCTTCCTCCTTCTTTTCCCTATGAATTGATGGTACAAAAAAGTTAGTGGTTCTTTGTTAATAGATATTTTCTTATTCATGCCGTTTCTTGCATTTGTGAAACATGTAGCAGATATGTCATTGGGACACCCGGGTCAGCAATGCAACAATCAATTGGTGGCAACCTGTAGTGGACTTGAACTTGTGATAGAGAGATGGTGTGTTGGGCCACCTGGGTCAACAATGCAACAATCAATTGGTGGCTACCTATAGTGGACTTGAACTTGCGATAAAGAGGGCATGCCACTACCAGAAAGTGGAAGAAACACAACCATCTCAGGGAACACCGATAAAAATTCCGCTGCCGACAAGAAGCCATTCCTGATGGGATTTTGGTTAGTCAATTCGGTATTTGGTCGACAGCTATCTTCCTTTTCTGGTAGTGTGAGTGTGCGAGAGGACCACTGTCGGTGTCGGATAACCAACATATGGGGGTTAGCAGAACCGCCCCTTGAGAGAGGATCGGGAGTCGGGGATCAAGAAGACGTTCCCAAAACGCACACGAGGACACATGATTTACCCAGGTTTTGGCCGCCGTTTCGGCATAATACCCTACGTCCTGCTTGTCCGGTGTGTATTGAGCTTGAAGGATTACAAACGGTGTTCTTGAGTTCTAGGGTTTGAGAGAGTTTGCCTATTACATGACCAGGGCTCCCCCATTTAGGGTAAATTCCTTATTTGCCATTGGAAATTATACCGTTCCCTTATTTGCCATCAAAATTTTTCAATTCCCTTATTTGCCATCGGATTAAAATTTGTATCCCTTATCTACCACTCTAGTTATTTTAGTTGATAGAAATATTTTCTCCCATCGCTAAAATATTTATGCTACAATAGTAAATAGGTAATTCTTACTCCCTCCGTCCCAATATGTTTGGCATTTTAGCTCGGGCACGGAGATTAAGAAGAGAAGGAATAAAGTAGGTGCGCAGGAAACGAGGAGGAAAGAGATAGAGATAGAGATGTATTGGGAAGAGAGAAAGGTGTCTCGGGAAGTGAGAATGCCAAACATTTTGGGAAAAATGGATGAGCCTAGAATGTCAAATATTCCGGGACGGAGGGAGTAGTATGTATTTTATGTCAAAAAAGGTTTAGATCTTTCGAATGAATATTAGTGGTAAATATTTTTTTCCTCAAAACATACCTTTAATTTTCATTCAAAAATTTTGAAAAAAAAAATAATTGATATAAAGTACGAGTTGAGACGGACCTATTTTGCTACTATAGTACGAACATTATATCAATAGAAACAAAATTTTCTATCATCCAAAGTTACTAGAGTGGCAAATAAGGGATTCAAATTTGAACGCAATGGCAAATAAGGGATTCAAATTTGAACGCAATGGCAAATAAGGGAATTGGTAAATTTTGATGGCAAATAAGGGAATGATACAATTTCCGATGGTAAATAAGGAATTTTGCCTTTATAGTACAAGGGGCGCTATAGTGCCTTTTTCCTAAATCTTCCGGTTGTTGGTCCGAATCCATCTCCGATCACGAGAATTGAAGGCACGCCTTGCCCGATGCGGGCGCCATGCGGCTTGTCCATTAGGAGGAGGCACGATGGGACCTGTCGTACAAGGCTTCCCTCCTCCCGTTGCTCCGTTGGAGGGGCAAGGCGTAATTGCCTGCCCATTACGCCGTTTTCCCGGGCGTCATGGCCTAGGGCCGGGTCGCGACAGCCCTGTGGGGGCGCCATGCGTCGTTTGCAGGAACCGAGGAAGGGATTTAAGGATCCGCTGTCCTGACGGGTCCCGCGATCCACGTCCCGTGCCGCGCGGGCACGTTAGGGTTTCGGGGTGTGCCGTATCGCCGATGAACGGCGTCTTCCCCGACACGCCTCGCCCTTTGTTGGGCCGCGCGGGCCTTCCACAACTAATGGTTTGCCCCGGGTGGGCCACCTCAATCGTCCCATAGGTCGTTATGGGGACCTCGATTCCCGATACACCGACAACCACATAAAATAACAATTTTTCTAATGAAGATATATATAAGTCATTTGTGTCTAGTTGCATGTGTAGAAGATTACAGCATTAGAAAAACTTAAAGAAGCTACAATAAAGTGGTAGGATGCCTTAAAATTACTGGAGTTTGAACTACTTGCAGAGCACATGAGATGGGAATTATTGTTAATGAAGTTAGTGTCGGGAGGCTTGTGCAAGGTTCCATCTCGAGGGAGCGAAGGTTATCTTTCTTCATCTAACATACACATCAAGTTTCTTCGGCGCATGTCAAAGGCCGGAGAGGAGTCCCTAGCGTTAGAAAACCTCGATGGCACAAAGGCGTACGAGCCATGAAGTCGAGTCATCTAGTCTTGGGTTTACACCTCCGTCATGTAATTTCACCAAAATGCCCCCGGGAATAGGATAGAGAGCAATGTGCCAAGCACTAAGCGTCCGAGGCACACTACAAGAATCAGGCCTTTTGTGACTTAAGAATTTGGTCATAGAAGGTCCAAAGTACGTCACGAGAAAATGTTTAATGACAAGCCGGAGATGAAGTACTCCTTGTCACAGAAAGTGCATCACTACTGAAATATTATGACGTTCTTATCCGCTTGCGTCACTACAAAATCTGTGACGAATATAATGCGTCACAGATTTTTTACGGATAGAACACGTCAAAAATCATTTAGAAGGTGTTGTAAATTGCAACCTAGGCATCCGAGTGTGGCATGCTTCTTTGTGACGAACTTGCGTCACAAATATGGAACGGCCTGCTTTCTTACATGGGCCAAAGTTGAGGATCCAATAGGCCCGGATAAAGCGGACCCTTGACCGGACCACCTCAATAATATGGCCTACAATATGAAGATCCAATGGGTTGAAGAAATTTAGTCCATTTCCTTTTTCCGTGATTTGGTCCAAGAAACGTAAATTTGGTCCATTTCCTTTTTCTCGTGATTTTATGCGCTAAGCCAAATTATGGTGCAAGGCCCACGAGTCTTCAATTGGGCTAACTCCATTTTCTGTGGAAATTTGATCATTCACTTCAAGCCCACAAATTTTATCATTGACTTCGAGCCCATTTTCTGCATTAATTTTTATTATGGCCTAACGTTGAAAAGGAATATGGGCTAAGCAAGAACCTTCAATTGGCCCAATTGGCCCATAGAAATTTGGATCTGCCTATTGTGCTACCCGGACGGTACTCATCCCCTAATACCCAAATTGCATGTTTCTTATACACTGAACTTACACATGACGAGTTCTAGTAATTGTCACATCCCAAAATTTCAATTTTGGAATGTGAGCCACTTACCTACAAAAATCTTTCATTTCAAAAAAAAAATCAAAATGATTGTTGAATTCTACTAATTAACCATTTATTTTACTTGGTTATGAAAACATTTTCTTTAATAAATATATTTTGATTTATGATAATACTTATTCAAAAGATGCCTTTGATGCATGAAAATAGTTTATTTTATAAATACATGTGTTTATGAAAATGGTTTATTTAATGATAATTTATTTTGTTTAAAGTATTTCATTTTGTAACAAGAAGTTTGTAGGTCCAAAACGTTTTCAATAAAGGAAATGACTTTTCCTTATGTTTGATCAATTTGGTTTTGAGACCGACTATAATCTAGGTTACATAATTAACTCCTTCTTGCATTCATGCTGGATTAGTTGCATAAGGTTTTATTGGGTGAAAAATATATTTTTTAAACCCCGAGTAGAAATATTTTTAGAGTAATTTAGAAAATTAGGAAATAGAAAATAGAAAAGGAAAAGAAAAACCCTTCACACGCTCATAGGCCAATTTTCCGGGTAGCCCAACTCCCCTCTCGCATTGTCTTATGTCATCTTTCCACTCGTTTCGGTAACACCGCATCCCCGTTCATCTTTTATTTTCTTCTTCCGAAAATGTTTGGACGTATCTCTACTCAATATCATCTACATTCTCTCCACCTACCACATGCATGAACCTGGACACATTAACCTTCCAAATTCATCCCGTGCACTTGAAAGGAAAGAAAACAAGCAATTAAGTGCACAATTAATAACATTAATCACCTTGTTTCACCCTTCCTTTTGTTCTCCCCACCAACCCTATCCCTCCTTATAAAAACAAGGCCCCTCCCACGTCCTCCCACCCCCTCAAACCCTCACCCTGCCGCTAGGCTGCCGCCGCTCCGCCCTGCTCTCGCAAACAACCACACTGCTGCTGATTGACGCCGACGTTCCTGGCGTTCTACCCAACAAAATAGCACCAAAATTGACCCACGGGTTCTACATGAAGTCTTATTCAACATATCCAGAGATCAGGCCAAGAGGTGACCTGAATCGACGGGGATCTGCTTCGCAATGAGCACTACTCGCTGTTTTCATCTGTCCAGCACGCTAGATGGTAATTCTGATCTTTGTTGTGATTGATTCCCATCTTTTCCTGATGAACTACCTATACCATATTGTGTTCCAGAAAGTCCACATCACGTATGCAAAAGAACCCACCGTGATCTAACCCGACGCATCCAGGAACGCAGACGTCGTGCGATCTGCCTCATGCATCGATCTCTGGTTGAGGTGCATTACTAACAATGCAACCTTGCGTTCCACATGTTCCACACTATCCTTGATAATTTTCTTCAAACGAAATCTTTATTTGTGGAGCCAATCCACGGGAACACGACCATCTTCTTCATGCTGTCTGCACGTGGCCACATCCCGACCAAGCGCCCTGTCCACCGTGGGACTAATAGACCAGCAAGTATGGTGCGACCCACAGGTCCGTGAACCCGGTCTACGATGTTTATGGTTTAGTTTAATTCGTTTCACCGAATAATTAGTAGACTTGATGTTAGCCCCCTTCCATTTAGGCGAATAATGCTTAGGTTATGCTCTTTTCAAAAAGTAACCCCGATTTAGTTTTAATTCTGTTTCAATCCCAATATTTTTACAATAAGCCTTTTTTTATTTAATGGTAAATTTACTTTTATGCCCTTGAACCTTTTTATCCAAATGTATTAGCCATAAAGCCTTTGACATAATCACCCCTTGTCTTTTTATAAATTGTGTTTTAGCCCCTAAAACTTTAAACCTTACGTAACTTTTCGCTCATAGCTCCGATTTAGACGATTTTTGCGCTCATGGAATTGTAGTGATGCATACTTTATTTTAGTAATGCTTTTATAGTCTTTTGATATGGTGTACTATTCTGTTTCTTAGTTTCTTTGTATGTTTATTTGCATGCTTGATCGACGTGACGTAATTAGAGGATGATCAAAGCAAGGAATTCGAAGAGCAAGAGTCGAATATTTAATGAAGAGCAAAAAGAGAAAGAGGCAAGTGTCCTTGATGCATCTTACACCTATTTCCTTTTGTATCTGCACATGCTTGCATTTGCTGTGATAAATATGAATCCTATGTGTCGTGTCTTGTTCCATAATTATCCTTGTCGCCTGGGTGGTATTAGTTGTAGACTTGGATAGATCATGCTTAGTTGCTTTAATTGGGTTTAAGACATGCTAAATGTTAATCTTGTTAATGATCTACTGGAACATAATGATCATGGTTGCTTGCTTATATATTGAACATTGATTTTGGTGACGGGTGGAGGAACTATGTCCGAGTTGTACCAGTAGTTCCATGGAATGCTATCACCCGAATCATAAGGACCGGTTCGTGGAGCGACCATCCATGTTAAACCGTACAACCACGAGCCAAGTATGGGCGCGGCTTGGCGTAGTATGCGGTCGAGACCGATCGAGTACGCGCGAAGGAGAGGGGGCTATGGCTGGTGTTATACCGGTAGTCCTAGGGGAGGCGTGGTGAAGAGACAAGGTCTCGGAACCATCCGGCTCAAGGGAAGGAAGCTACCCGATGACGGGTTTACACGTCGGGTGAGTGGAAATCCTAGTGGGCGCGTACAAAGCTGGAGGAACCCGTGAACCGCCTTGGAAGTGATCTCCTGGCCACACACCGAAGGAAGTGTGTAAGTGCTTGGCCGACACGGGCAGAATGGAGGTTTTTAGTCCACCCGGCAATAGGGGATGGAATCACTTTCTCATGGTGAATTGTGTACAACCTCCGTAGAGTGAAAACTGTCATGACAGTCGTGCTCATGGTCAAGAGCGACATGGACCCTCACGCGGATTAGAGGGATGGTAATGATTTGGATGCATGGTTCTCGGGAGGGAGACATGCGTGGTTTGGATAATTGATGCATCTCCGGAGTTACATCACATAGTAAATAGCCTGCTTAATTAATGAACTAGACATAGGTGCTTCTATGCCTTAAACCCTGTGTTAGCCTTTCTTGACTGGCCGATCATGTCATACTTTCCCCCACTTGCTGAGTGCGTAATGTACTCATACGTTTGTTGCATCATGCCACAATTCAGAAGTGAAGGCTGAAGGTACATCATTCGAGGAGACGATGAAGTGGTGGTCTAGGCCTGCGGTCTTCCGGTCGACTTCATGTGGGAGCTGAAGCACGCCAACGTTTAGTTTAATTTCCGCTGCAATGTAATCTTTTCATTTAGACCTATAGGTCCTTGATGTAAATATTTAATAAATTAATAAAGATATTGTTCTTTTATCTCATAATTTATCCTGTTACGTGAAAATTTGATCCCGGGCACGCATACAGATGAATCTGATTTCGGTTATCGAAATCGGGTGTGACAATAATTGCCAACATATAGCGGTTGTCTCTCTCAAACAAACATATAGCAGTTCAGTTCTACTAGGATCCAAAATACTGGCAAAGATTAGTTCAAAAAAAATGAAGTTGCAACAAGTAATTCACCAAGGTGGCAGGTCGGGTACGCTACTTTCCACCTATTAAATAGGACGATTTCCTGAGGGAAATTAGTTGCAGTTGCTAGTGCAGTTGCTACTGGAAGGAGCCTTCCTTTTCAAACAAACAGCGAAGGAACCTATCGGTGTCTTCAAGAGCCTTCTTAAGACGTTCAATCTCCTCTACCTGCTGGTTCCTAGAGTTGTTCCCTTCTTCAATCTGCTTCCTCATGTCATCCAACAGTTCTTCCTGACCATCAAGTTTTTGTTCAAGGATTGCTGACCTTCGTCTCTCTATTTCAAGTGCAACCTCAAGTTCCTGGGTGTGTTCAGAAACTCGACTTCGCCTTCTTCTTGAGCCTACCATGATGCCAATGTTCTTGAGAAATGTTGATGTGGGTAGAACCTTAGAAACTGCTGCAGTAGGAGACACCGGTTCCTATCCCTCCTCTAGCTTCCATTTCAGCCTGTAGCAGTGAAAGATTTCCAGTAATCGACATTGTATTTACCTTTGTACCACTCTATATACAAATTAAGTTTAAATGTACGGGTGACTTACAATAACTTGCTTCACTTCCTCCCTAAAACCCTTCTTTCTGCTGCAATGGCAATCCTTAAAAAGATCAACTGCAGTGGGCTCAATATCTTTATATTTCTCCAACTTCTACAATATATGCAACAAATTAAAGAGGTCATAATTTATTTGCTTCAAGAATAAAGGTTACTTAATAATGACAAAAAAGTTCGGATTGGATTGCTCAATACCAGGGCATGAAAATGTGCAATGTACGATCGACAGCACTGTCCGTTGCTAATACTTGACTTTGCCACGACTCAGTCTGTTAATTTGACACTTTTCCTACATCAAGAAATGCATATTTATAAGCTTTCACAAGACAATATGCCAATAATCAATGCATCAAGTACTTGCCTACCTTATGTTTCGGGTTCGACCACGTTTCACCAGAGCCCTCCATTCCTTATCGCTCATACTTTCCACTGGAGAAGTGTTTCTCACTTCATTTGCTGGAACGCCATCAAAGTAAATCTTCTTCAGCCTATGCCGCAACGTTCATTGTCCAACCTTGAGCATATCCATGCATGCTGATGTGGCTGCCTTACTATTGGTGTCCATGTCAAACTGACCCTGCTACCGCGACACATGAAAACCAGCAATGAGACATTCAACAGATAGAATCATTATTATTGATAAGACAAAATGAGAACAGGAAATAATTTAGCTCCTGGTAAATTTTAAATTAATACTCACCGCAAGTTTACCGATACAGTTCTCAACCTGACACCTCCGATTCTCATCCTAGTAATCCTTCCATTTGGGTAAGACAGGTATATGTTGCCTCAAGATGATCAAACCTCTGATGCAAATTTGGCAGCTTCCATAGGTGCGTCCGGCCGTTTCTGCCCTTCGTCAATGTGGATTTTGATCTTACATCCCAAACCTCTGGTTATCCTGTCCAAATCTTTATCCATATATTTTTCCCCTGGTACATCCCTCCGTATCGTGCATTTCTGTACATGAAAAAAAAGGATTGTTTATGCACTTGTGACTCACAAAACAAGCATGTAGTACAACAGTTAAATAATACAGAGACTATCTACAGCCACTTACCTTCATTTTCGTTCCATGTTTGCTCATCGTGTTGGCCGATACTATTAGCAAGTACATCAGATATTGCATCATCAAAAGGATCTGATTCTCATGAGTGCTACGACAAGAAGGATATGGATCTAGAATGTGTGTTCCTTGATCTCGAGACAAGCCATGACAGTTGTGTGATCCTCCTTGATCTTGTGACAAGCCATCAGCACCTTCAATAATTTGCCTTGACAACTGCCTAGTGACTCTATCACATATCACATCATGCTTTGGTGGCCTCAGCCTCTTCGAAGCTCTAGTTTTTCTAGAACATCTGATGTCCTTGCGCTGGTGGCCACGAAACAATGAATAAGAATGATCAAATCCCAAATAAACAAGCTGCACAAGTTAAGATAACAATAACCTATAATGCATAATATTACTAGAAAGAAGCATGATATAGTATCAAATGTAGTAAGTACTAACCCACCATTTTTCTTCAAAAAAAATATAGAACAGCGCTAGTAGGGCAGAATTTCAAGCATGGCGTAACTTGTGGCAATAATTACGCAAACAGATCTAACAACCCAACAGGACATGTTCAAATGCTCACACCATTAAAGTGGCATTTGTAAAGTTTTTCCAATTTACACTGTTATACACATGTGACTGCCAGTCATTGACGCTAAAGCAGATTTTGATTGGTGCATGCACCTACGTGCTATACGGTAACATCAGAGAAACTATTTTCTGAAAAATTGCCACTACTCAGTGTATGAGACATGTTTAGAAATGAGATTGTATTAGTGTCAGAGTTCAGTTTTGATCAGTGCAGGCAGCAAGTCCTAGGAAGTATGCTACAATTGATATTTGATTGTTTCTGACAATTTGACATGTATGTATACAAACCTTAAGCAGGTCATATTAAAAGGAGGATGCATGAAGCTTTCACTAAAAAGAATGTTGCATTCTGCAAACAAACTATGAACTATTAATATGGATGTGGTTGGCATGCATGGCCAGAAGTTTGCCAATCGATTATGCATTAAAGACAGATGACAGACAGGATTTTGATCAGTGCAAGCACCAAGTCCTGGGAAATATGGTGAAATGTTATTTCCCGACAAATTTACATATACATATTCAAAAACTTATAGGCGAGTTATTTTCATGGAGAGGGAAGAAGCTCCATAAAGAAGGCATGTTATGCAATTGAACTATGACTATTAATATGGATGTGTTTCGCACGCATGCCATGAAGTTTAGCAATCTATTATTCCTTTAAGATGAAATTTTCTTGCTATACTTCGGCCATCTGTTTCAATACTTGATGGGTGCTATGGTGTAGCAGTCTACTAATAGTGAAAACTTGACATGATGATGATCCAGCAAGGATGCATACATGATTTTCTTGTTGAAACATATTTCTTTTTAACAAATACGAATCTAAACAAGCAGAATATTCAAAACCAACTTGGGAAATACAAAATAACCGCAATGTGAAATCACCTTATTCACATCATTATGTTCAGTTTCCTCATCCTCCGTAGGGCTGCAGATCGGATTGGTGTGCTCGGCTTGACTTCCGATGCCGTATGGGGCGAGGCCTAAGCTTTCCAATATTTCATTGTTGCCATCAATATTTTCAGCCCTTTCCTTCTCATAATCTGTCAACGGTGCTTCTTTGCATGCATAAGAGGAAATAAATGTAAGATTCATAATTAGCCACAGGTAGGCCAGAGATTAAACTAAAATGTTCATCTAGTAACTATATTCAAGAGCTTGCGGAAAGCAATGTAACACAACCAAGAACACAACATAAATATCCATATTCCATATAACACTACAGGATTGATTCGTTGAGTTAATGTTCCAGTGGTGTAACATTATGAATGCATGAATTATTCTACACTAGTAGCCACAAGTAGGCTAGAGATTAAATTCATCTAGTAACTATATGGCATGCTGGTGATCCAGCAAATCTCTCCCAGCATATGCAAAAAGATATCGCATCAACAAAACATTCCAGAAGACTCTAAACTGATAGGCTAATCAAACCTTCCATTTCACTACCACTATTTTGCTAGCATTTTTCAATACCATATTTCCCACATTGTTTTAAATATATTAGTCTGCTAGATTATGTTTCAAATAGACAATACTGAAAACGGTGTACTACAGCAGCGATGAATTCTGTCTTGCAAGCATAGTCAAGTTTACCACAAGAAAAATAATAGTTCAAAAGTATGAGAACAATAGAAGTTGAATCATGATTATATAAGATCGCTTACAGCGTAACCCCTGCTTACAATTACACCTACCTTTGCACTCTGCGTTACTGGGGAAATCGATAGTAAGAACAGTTCATACAATTGGTATTTCCATGACTAAAAAATGTTGACAAACAATTTAGACAACAAGCTTAATGGCATCCTGAGTTTGTCTTAATGGCATATGTTGTGTGTCAACGACTTGATGAGAATGGTGATCAGCTCTATTTTAAATGCAACTATGCTAATCAGCTATGGAGTGCAGTGGAAACTTTATAAGAAAATTTGGGGGCTGCTAATCTACAGCCAGCCTAATCGGAAGTAACTTGCGGCCTTTTCAGTCGAAGGAAACTTATCAATCACACAAATATCTATTTTAGGAAAGTATTGTCATAGTTAGGATGACTTGTATACAAAACTTTTTGTCAAAATTTAGACACGTAACTTTTCGTTGTGACTTTTGAAAACTAGTTTTTTTTATCATAACTTATAGGCCTCCTTTGGAATGGAGGGAAAACATAGGATTTTTGTAGGATTCAGTTCCTACAGGAAATTTTCCTGTCAGAGCCTTTGGAACACAGGATTGAATCCTATCAAATCCTTCAAAATTCCTATGGAATGGTTTCCTCCATGCAAGTTTTGGAGGAAAATTAATAAGAGGTCCAACCTCTTGTAAAATTCATATGAGTCTATCTCTCTCTTCAATTTTCTGTGTTTTTCCTGTGTTGTAACCAAACGATTGCTAGGAATTTTTCCTGTGTTTTCAATTCCTGTAGGATTGCAATGGATGGCGAACCCAATTCCTATGTTTTTCCTATTCCTATGTTTTTCAATTCCTGCATTCCAAAGGAGGCCATAATTTTTATATTGCAGTGGATTCCACCATGTGAGAAGATGGGACAGAGTTTAGGGGCCACAACAAACTTGCGGGCTGTGCAATAGGGATCACGTGAAAAACTGATCATAAACACTGTCCTCATGAAAGATTAACATGTAAGTGACCTATGGCTATTTAAGGAGGAAATCTTTACATGTAAGACACTGTCCTGAATTCCTGATTAAAAAAATTACATCTATTATCGATCCGTATTATCATTGGCTTGTGTATTATCGATGATCCTAGATAAAAAAATGGAACCAAGGTAGCAATAGCAATCACGATGTGCCATGATAGAAAGAAAAAGGCCCTTCAAAATGATACAACCATGGTCCTGTGGGTCCCACAGTGCACCCCCAATATTATCCCCAGTACTGCTTATCCCCAACCTCAGCCTGGTGGTGAAGGCGCCCGAGTGGCAGCCCACCGGTCTGGGGTTCGAACCCCAGATCTCGCACCGACTGCAAAAAAACTCCTCGCCTTTCCCAATCAAAACACTAGGTAAATACTCGCGTCATAGCTCACACGGTCAGCTGAGTCCCTGTGTATGGTTGGAGAGGGGATTCGGGATTTTTCTCGACCTGCGTGAGAAGGTCTTTTTCTTAGCAAAATACGCGGGGCTGTCATACTCCCCGCGGGGCGAGTTTTTTTTTAGTTCGCTCGTCCTGAACTACGAAAGCCATGCTTGGCAGGGGGGTTCTAGGTGACTAACAAAATGGAATCATGCAGGAGTGTAGAAGAGAGTGATGTGAGAAATTTGTTGGTACGATTCCTTGTCACTTTTTCGCAAATCTTACAGATTGCAGCAAGGGGTTCGAATGGTGGAAAATGAGTCAGCTGATGGATCTTGTCCACCCCAACGCCGAGGGAGCTCAGGTGAGGGCCACCGGCGAGGAGGGACATTGACCTGGACGGAACTCTTACAGATAGGAGTAAGTGTGGCCAAGATCCGCCGTCCGAATTCTTTTCTTCTACACGGACGACGGGGAGGAGCGTCGCCGTTCCGCAAGGAGGGCTTCGGGCAGGCAGCTAGCGCAAAGCAGTGCCGAGCGGATAGGAGTCAGTGTGGCCAAGTGCGACATGGTCAGGGGCTACGTGCCTAGGGACGACGCGCCTGGAGGCGGCGGGGACGATCTCAGCGAGGAGAGCCGAACGTATATGTTCATTTCATAAGCAGTGGATGGTGGGTAAATTTCACGAAAGGTTTGCTTCCACAACGAGAAAAGGAAGCGTGCGACCAGGAGCGCCGAACGAGGGGGAGGGCGAATCGGAGCTTGGGTGGAGAGCAGGGGAGAGGCGGGCGGTGCAACTAGGGCCTAGGTGCAACGCAGCAGAGGCGATGGACGAGTAGTCATTCGTTCTTGGCTGGCACGTCAATTCGTCTGCTACGGCGGTGGACGCATGGATGAAAAAATTGGCCAGGACCGATGTCATATGGGGCCACTGTCATTGGATTGGCAAAGGCGTTCACAAACCAACTGCATGCTCACGGCCAAGTCGCTGGTCCGATATCGATCGTGTTCACAGATTGAATTGTCAATTGAAAGTACGTTTCTAACCGGTTCATCGACGGCGCCGCGAATAAACAGAGTGAATAAATCCATCCACATGCATCGATTGAATACTAGGATAAACCTTATATTAATTAAACCAAATGCAATGAATGATCGTTACAAAATGTGGTCTCAAGGACCAAGGGTTTGCATATTGGCCACAACTTAATATTTCGATGATCTAATCATCTAAGACGACCCTGATCACTAGAGCGGCGGAATCGACATTGATGGCGATTGCGGTCGCAACAGAGTCGTGGGCCATCTCCAGCTTGATGACCTCATCGTCTTCGACGCCTTCAGCTGGGACCGGGGCGAGGTGGAGGAAGTTCTGCTCGGAGTCCAGATGGGCCAGGGTGAGAGCGGTGGCGGCACCCTTCCTGACGCCATGCCTGGCAACTTCTTCGACACGCCGGGGAATGTCACGGAGGCGAGCGACCACAGTATCACCACGACCTTTAACAGCCTCTATGGCGACGGCGGCGGCTTGGTGGAGCTCCTGGGCCGACAAAGCTGAAGAGAGGAAATGAAAGCGAAAATTGTCAACAAGATCGATTACAAACAAGAAAAGAGGGTTATTTTTGTAGCACATGTTCATCTCAAGACAAGGGCAGAGTACCTGCGACCGTAGCATCCGCCTCGGCTGCCTGCTTCCGAGCAACTTTGGTCTCCTGCTCCGTCGCCAACAGAGCAGCCTGGGAGGCCATCAGTTGGTCGCGGGTAGGTGACGCCGCCAGATATGCTAGAGCGGGTGATGCCGGAGGCAATGGTATTGCGGCGCGCGGAAGTCCTCTGCCGTCCCTACAGGGAAGAAGATGCAGGTAAGACGGCGGTTGAAGAAAAGGACGCGGAAGAATACCACTCGGCGCGCGCGGCTTACCCCTAGCGACTGCGAGGCCACCTGTTGGGACGCGGAAGGTCTTCATCTTCTTGGTGACGGCGGCCGCTGTCCATGACGGATGGTTTTCTCAGAGAGCTAGTGTTCTTAGAGAAGAAGAGATGATTGAGGCGGAGGAGAACTCGACCTATTTATTGGGGAAGACTGGCGTGGGAAGAACAAACGTCTGTGCCACGATCCGGCTCGGGCGGGGGTAGAGCGGGAGCATGTGTTGACGGCTTGACGCCAAGCTCCACGCCCCTGCCGTACCCGCCTCCGGGTCCCCGGCCACTGCTGACCCGGTCCCACCACTCGGCCGCACCACTGGCCTCGGCGGGCCACAGGCCGACCGTACCTGCCTCCGAGCCCATTTGCGCGGTCGTGCCCGCGCCGGTGAGACCCGGCTCTGGTCGTGCCGCTTCCGCCTCCCTGTCCACCCGGCCGGACTCGTCTTCACGCCGCTGCCGACCGGCCTATGGGCCCATCGGCCGCGGTCGCGCCTATGCCGGTCTACACCGCCTCCACGCTCCACCGGCTCCAGCGGTCACAGGCCCGGCCGTACCTGCCTCCGAGCCCCCTGGCGCGGTCGTGCCGCTTCCGCCTCCGTGTCCACCCGGCTGCACCCGCCTCCACGCTGCAGCCGACCCGGGCCCACCACCCGGCCGCGGTCGCGCCTGCGCCGGTCTGCCACCTGCCTGCGAGCTCCCTGGCGCGGTCGTGCTCGCGCCGGCGAAACCCTTGCTCTGGTCGTCCCACCCGCCTCCGCCTTCCACAACGAGTCGCATGCGGCCTCCGAGTCCCCCGGCCGTACCTGCCTCCCAGCTCCCGACCGCGGTCGCTCCACTTCCGCCACCGCCTCCTGGCCGTACACGCCTCCCGGTTCCTCTCGGTTTTTGTGGTGTGGCCTGGATGAAGCGAGGGCGGAAGGCATCCTGGCGCGGGCGTGCGCCTGCGTCGACCTATAGCTGGGACGGCTCGTCGGCGATAGCCTAGCGCGTGTGTGCGCCAACGCCGGGCTGAATGACTCGAAGGTGACAGCATGGTCGGCCCGTGCGTGCGGCAGCCTCACGCTGGTGTGTGCAAGACTGCAGCACGCCGGACGACGTGAGGGCAGCGGTGGCCACGGGCTGACATGGACGACACGAGAGCTCAAGTCGTAGCGTATGGAGCGTAGCGTTTTTTTTAAGGGAAAACATAATTTATTTATTTAATTGCAAGTTACAGAGATAGGACCTGCTACAAACCAAACTGCTCTTGCAAAGCTGCAATTAAAAAATAGGTGAGCATCATCTTCTTCTGGCCGGCCACAATTAAGCAGGATTATTGATGTCTTTGATGAAGGCACCAGCTCTACTTGCAGTAGCAAATGCTTGTTGCAGGAGTCTCCAAGCAAATGTGTTGAGTTTACAAGGTACATTGAATGTGTCGTTCTCGCGTCCTAAAAAGTCAGACCTTTTTAACTTTAATTAAAAATATATGAAAAATATAAATGTTTATTGAATATAATTAGTATCGTTAGATAGATAATTGAATCTACTTTCATAATCAACTTATTTAGAGATACAAATATTACTAATATTTTCTATAAATCTCGTCAAAGTTTAAAAATTTTAACCGACACGGATACTATAGCGATACTTTTAATGAGACGGAGGGAGTATAACTTTTCCTTTCCAAATTTCTTTTAGAAGATGCAGGGTGTTACCTAAGATTGCCCTGCTACCTGTTTGGGAAATTGGCATTTGTCGTTGGGATGCTAGGTATTTGTAAGCTTCTTGACCAAGCCTGCCTGCGCCCGCCACGCCAGCGTCTTGACCGCCATGGCGCGCCCGTGGAGGACCATGTCGTCACCGACGACGACGAAGTCCTGGAGGGTGGTACGAGCGTGATTCGCAGATTAGAGCAAGCTAATAGATACGCCCGCTTGCCGGGAATTCACCAGTCCAGCTCATTCGCATGGTCACCCTTTGGTGGTGAGTCCTACTATCCTTTAATATATTATATGGTCCATGTTTTGACGTGGGATGATGGGAGTGGAGGAGCAATGGCAAACCGCATAAAAAATGCACTTCGTCTGCTTTGTAGTGGCGCTTCGTGAGTCACTCGCTTGCCTCTCTCTCCTACTTTCTCTCCCTGCCACATTGGATGCTGCTGATGTGTCATGGTATTTTGCCAGCTGATCTGGTCTTATAATACTTGCTCTTAGCAAGCGCAGTTGCGCGACACCGTGACGGACGAGGAATCGAGGAATCCACGCACCCGTGCCACAGCGCTTCCGCCGAGGAATTGAACGGCGACCTCTGACGTGTGGGGCGAACAGGTTGCGGCACGCGGGCCCAGCGGAGGCGGCGGCACGGACCGAGCAGCCAGCGGGGCGCAGGGGTTGAGCGAAACAGGCGGAGGTGGTGGTGCGGCAAGGAGTGAAGACGCCGCGGCGCGCTCTGCGTGCACATGGGCATACGCCGGCTCAAAGCAGGTTTCAAGCTCTCTCTTCAGTTCTCTCTCTCCCACGTTCAATCCTGTACCGGACATGCTTTCCCCCACGCCTGAGCGGTGTAGCTTGATGAAGAGTGAAAGGCGAAATACTCAATTTAGTCCCTCAAGTATGGCTCAAAACTCAATCACGTTCCTCAACTTTCAAAAGGTTCAATTTAATCTCTGAACTTAGTTAGAAGGTTCAATTCCGTCCCGGGTCCTATGTGGCTACCCACGTGGCACGCCACATCAACACATGACATGTCTCATCAACTTTAGTTTTGTATTTTAAATTCAAATTAATTTGTCTATCAAATACGAGAATATATTTTTTTAATTATTGCTATTGCATTAACAAAATAGGATCCCAACATTTTGACTAGTTGGGTCAATTTTTAAAAAATATATCAAGTGGTATATAAAAATATCAATACTATAAAATATGTTCAATCTATGTCAAAGTGATACCAAATATTTGAATTTTCAAACTAAATATATAATATTTTGTATCACTTGATGGAATGCTATTTTTTCAAGCATTAAAAAATTATTATTTTTCATATTCTAGAGAAACATCAATTTAGAATTCAAAATCCAAAATTGAAGTTGATGTGGCATGGAACGTGCTGACATGGCGAGCCATAGTTGAAGGACCAAATCGACTATTACGCCAAAGTGAAACTACCATGTGTGGATTGACGACAAATAGTACAAGTATGTACGTACTGGCTATGTTTGTATATATCATGTGCAAATTGTGTTAATATATTTAGTTATATATATACTCCAGTAGATTAATTTGATGAAAGCCTGGAGAGGAATGAATATATCAATTATATTTGAGCATCAATAGAAAGTAATAAAAGAAAATTACTTGTATGGATTAATTTCAATGCAACAAATATATACTAATTTAATGCTATAACTTGTCTATGAAATTGTGAAATGAAATTATGCATTGGATTAGACTATTTCATCTATCAAACTAAATCCCTAAATATGACATTATACTCTTGAAAAGTATTTAATGAAACTGTGCATTGAGACTAGCATTATGCTATCACAACTTGAATCACACTGCTGCCAATTATAAACTCTGTCAAAGAACTTATTCAAAGAAAAGTATTGTTTTAAGCAAAAGTGAAAAGTCCATTTTAGTCTCCCGAGTAATCTACTTTATTCAAATTACACCTGAACAAAACCTTAGCTCACTTTACTCCCTCAAACAATTCAGTTTGGCTCAATTCACTCCCTTATACAACTTCTCTTTTGTGTTTCTCTTTATACTATGTGACTTTAATGTTCAAACTTTGCACAACGATAATTTTCATTGAGCCTTATGTTAAAAAATATAATATATTTTAAACATATTTTTTGTAGTTTAAAAATATCAAATATCATCTTAATTGTATAGTTCTAAATTTGTATCCAAAATATTTATAAAAAATATATAATATTTTCTTTTATATGGAGAATGGTACCATCTATCATCATGCAAAATTTGAGCTTCAAATTCAAATCATACAGAGAGAAATTGCATAAGGAAGTAGATTGAGCAAACTTAAATTGTTTGAGTGAAGTAAAATGAGTCAAGATTTTGTTCGAAATGTAATTTAGATAAAGTGAATTTTCGGACGATAAAATAAACTTCTCCCTAACCAAATTAAATAGTGCAGTGAGTGTCTCACCGTCCGGGGAAGACTGGTAGACACCAAGTGTGAGGTGTGGTTGTTGGTTGTTTCTATGTGGGGGCTATCCAAAAGATTATTTCTAAGTAATTGCAAAACATGCAAAACTAGTCATTTGTGACAGCTACGAATTCAAAATAGATAAGAAAAAAAAACCAACTGTAATAAATCAGTAAATATGGTGCTTCACAATCCGTTCGATCCCCATGTCGTGCCGTGCGAATGAATCCGCCAAGACTCTAATGCCACGTGCTACTACATGCACAATTTTATGTTCTTGATGTAACGCAACAAGATCAAGGCGTCATAGTGAAAGAGGGTAGTTATACATTTTCAAAAACAAACGTGTTTTCACATGTTCGGAGCCTGAACGTAAATCACCCGGCTCACCGAAGTCACTGTATGTGGGCCATGCGTGGCCATTGGCCCACTCGTCATCCAGTGTAACTTTAAGTCACGGGAACCTGTCTCCGACCCTTCCCCTTCCTGTCTCATCAATTGCTCATAAATCACCCGGCTCCCCGACTCTTCCCCTTCCTCTTCTCTGTCTCGCCATCGACGGGCGACGGCGGGTGCTGTGCTCAGCAGACAGAAACGCGGCAAATGCAGACTCCAGGAAACGGGGCGGCTCCGTACTAGGAGACGGAGGGGCTATCAGAAAAGCTAAACAACTTCACAAGCCACAGGTATACGGGAGCTGTTTCGTGGTTAGGTTTTTAGGAGCAATTAATTTTTCTTTTCCTCTAATTTTTGCGAGAAATTTTGTTCTTTGCTTACTACCGATGCTCGATTCAGGGCGCTCCAGTTTCTTCAATCTGGGCTGGATTGCTGGAAATGGGGGATGATACGGCAACCTACAAGAGGAGGAGGCTGGGGATGGAATCCCGCCGCCAAAAAGCGGCGCCGTCCGGCGGCCCCGGCCCTGACCTCATCAGCCGCCTCCCCGACGAGATTCTTGAAAGCATCATCACCCTCCTGCCAACACAGGACGGGGTCCGCACCCAGATCCTCGCCCGCCGGTGGCGACCACTCTGGCGCTCCGCGCCTCTCAACCTCGAAGCATCAGATCCTCCAAACGGGAGCGTGGGCGTGCATTTGGGTTTGGCAGACACCTTCCGTACACTGTTGACGAAACACCAGGGCCCATTGCGTCGCTTCTCCCTCACCTGTCGCACCTTTGGCAGCAGCTTCGTTGCCTCGTTGCTTCAATCGCCACGGCTGGACGACTTCAAGGAGTTGGAGGTGTATGTGTATTCACTTGGATCAATTATTCCGCAATCTGTGTTCCGTTTCTTCCCTATCATCCGTATCCTCTGCATCTCTCGATTGCGCTCCGGTGAAATTCTTGCCAACGTGGATTACCCATGCCTCAAGCAGCTCACTCTTGCCGATGTGGATATGATCCTTGAAAGCACTCTCCCTACTGTCCTGTCCAGATGCCCTGTCCTAGAGAGCTTGTTACTGGACGGAATTGCCGGTTGTCGTCGTCTCCAAATCAGCTCAGTAACACTTCGGAGCCTAGGCGTGTCGGATGGTGCCAAAGGTAAGGTGGCTAAGCTTGAAGAAGTCGTCATTGAAGATGCCCCTCTCCTGGAAAAGATTATCCCTCGTGCTCCAAATTATGATCTAGTGATCCGTGTTATTCGAGCACCCAAACTGAAGACATTGGGCTATTTGCATGATGACATCCGCACGTTTGAGCTTGGAAGCATGGTTTTTGAGGTACCTGTGCTGCCACTTATGCCCAAGGCATTTCCATGTCCTTAGGTGTTGCTTGTGATCCTTGCTCATATCATTCTTTTTTGTTGTTTATTTCAGAACATGGTGCCTACTAGCATATCTCAAGTGATGCGCTCTGTCAAGATCTTAGCCCTCCTGACTACTCCTAATCTGGAACTTGTTACTGGCTTCTTAAAATGTTTTCCATGCGTGGAGAGGCTATACATTGTGGTGAGAGTTTGTCCTTCGTTTAGCTCCTTTGTGCTAGTTCTTGCTTTGTTTTGCAATACTGTGCCATCAAACGTTGTATTGGACGTTTGTTGATATTGTGTTTACCTTATGTGACTCATTCTTCATCTACAGTCATATACTCGGATTGGTATCAAGAATGAGCAACACTATGCTCCACTTGAATGCCTGGATCAACATCTCAAGATGTTACAGATAATAAATTATGAGGACAAGAGTTCAGTTAGAAACTTTCTTAAGTTCTTCGTATTAAATGCTCGAGTGCTGGAGTATATGAAGGTTATAGTCCGTCATAGCAAATGTGATGAAAAGTGGATTGCTCGACAACATAAGAAGCTAGAGGTAAATGGCCGAAGTTCTCGAGGGGCTATATTTGATTTTGAAGCAGATGAAGACCGTTGGTCATCTAGCCTGGTACACATGAAGCATGTCCATGATTTGCATATGGATCCGTTCGATGGGTCATTATGTACATGCCATGGTGATGCTTTCCTTTAAAGATCTTTATCTGTTACCAGATCTGGTAAGGATCAAGAAACTTATCTTTTCTTCATACCTGAAAATTTCCTAGATTAGTTTTTTTCCCAGCTCGTTATTGTTTTCATGATTATTCTTTGATATGTGGTTCAGTTGAAGGACTGCAACATTTTCTTTTTATCATGATTATTCTTTGATGTGTGGTCGATTATTAGAACTTTGTTAGCTGATATTTAGCATTATCAATGTTTACTTCGGTATGGAAATATGAAAGGGCATCAAACTTGTTTTTTCCATTTCTATTTTACAATTCATTGGAGATAATGAACACGTGTGGTCTGGATATGAGTAGCTTTCAATTCTTGTTTTTCTGCTGATGTTGCAACAGCAATGGTAGCCCACTTCGAGATACTTACATAATCCAAGTTGGCCATCCTATCAAAAAAGGCTGATCAAGCTACGTTATTTGTACATTTCAGTGATTGTACTAGAAAAGTATACTGATATAGGTACCAATATAGGTACTTATGTAGACATTTAGCTCTGAATGAAATTCGAGAGCAACTTTGAGTTATTTTCTGTCAGCTAAGTGTTTATAAGTAAGAAGTACTGAAATTGTTGTCCCCAAACTTAGGTTCTGAATGTAAATGCTAAGTGTCGCTATGGTATCCGTCCCAGTGAAACATTCTATGTAATGATACTAATTATGTTTTATTAATATTGTTTTTTAAAAGAATATTTAATCAATGTTGAAAATAGTTGACTCCTATGGAAGCAAGAACGACACTTATTTTGGGATGGAGGGAGTACTAGTTTATATTACGTTGTCATTGTCTAGAAGCTAGCACATATTTGTTATAATATTCTAGAGATTTGATTTCATAATTAACAAATTACACATCTTATTATTTTGTTAGAATGGACATCTTATTTGTCATTGTCTAGAAGCTAGCATGAATTACACTTCTTTTCATAATTAACAAACCGACTTAAGATTTGATTTTTGTATTAATTATCAATGGGAGCCTAATAGATTATGACCAGAAATGTAAATGGGAAAATATAGATTATATGGACAGTACTAGAGACACTAAATTTTACCTGTGGCAATTTTCTCTTCTCTGATATCGGTAATAAGGACAATTTCCGATAGCGTTTTTGCTGAAAAGAATCACCCATTTTGCTCTTTCGGTAATTATTACATCACTGGACTTATCATTGGGTATATTTCTTTCCTGAAGATACTGGGATTGCATTCCCAGCTAACATATTTCTGAAATCATAATATGCTTCATTTTAGAGTGGCGAAGCTTATCTATGACTTTTGTTAGTGTATATTTTGGTTTGCACTTTTTTTGTGGTTCTTGTTAATTAAGGAAGTTTTTATAACTAGCCATTTCTGAGGTGAAGTTTGTACTAACATTATGTACTGCATGTATGAATTTTAGATATTTTTGTTTAGGTTTTTTATCTTATATTTTTGCTGCTGTGAATGCTAGAAGTCCTGGCAATAAATGAATTCCCACCCTTCTACTTAGAATGGGAATGCTTGGTGTTGATTTGAAATTCTAATATGGCTATGCATAAAGTTTTGTAGCACTGTGCTTTATTGGATTTGTGTTGGGGTTTCAGTCACAGGGCTTGTTTTGATTATTACACAAATTCGCTCCCAAGTGAGTTGGTTTGATGACTTGTCGCAGAATTAGTCAAAAGAATCCTCAATTGTTCTAATTATTTCTCAGTGACTATTGCCTTTGAGATAGCTTATAGAAGCATTAAAAAGTTCTAGGTGAAAATTGTCAAGGAGCATGTGGTTTTGGGATCATTTAATTTCAGCTATGTTTTGCTGACTTCTGTTTGTGCAGTTGTGGTAGTAGAAAATTGCTTGTGTTTCCTGGTCCAGCATAGTACTGTTTTATTCTATGGCACTTAGACCAGAATCTGATCGCAACATTGTACTTGCAGGTATTCATGGTATACTGATGTTGCTCGGCAAAGAGGATGCACTGCTTCTGATATGGAGACACCTTGGCGTGATTTCTGCAATTTGACTCTCTTTATTTGTTATCTTTTAGATGGTGAATTCAAAGTGCGAATTATGTCTTTTGTTTTTAAAACTTTTTGGCCAATGTAGTCGGTAACCGAGAATAGCCCTTGGTATAAGGACACTTCACCGTGGAATGATGTTTCACAATTCGTTACAAGTATTTTATTTAAAACGTTTTCTGAGGTAGTGCTTTAATAAATTCCAGATTCCCAACTGCCAAAACTATGGTTAGCCTTAAACAAGGAAGTAAAAGATAGATTAGAAGTTAAGTGGTAACTCTTTTCATGAACGTAATATGCCACTCAGAGCTTTGGATGAATGTTGGAGTGGCTGTACTGACTAGCCTATATGTGCGCTTGTAATAGTCTCCTAGATTTCCAAGCTTGCGTTTTAGGTCATCTACCATGGTGCACAACAACATGTATATCTTGGGTTAGCTAGCAGCTGAACGCCTAGTGCTCTCTATGGATCTCAAGCTTCCTGGTTATACAGAACCAGTTTGCGTGGTGAGGTCTGAATGAATTTCAACTGAGAACTCAATGCATCGACCGAGCGGAACCATCATCTAAGCTTAATTCTCCTGCCGTCACCATACTAATAACTTTGTATCGTGATGACCCTCCCTCCACCGGTTGTGCTTAATTATCATTATCAATACTACAAAGAATAAATTTGTTTTACTATTTTCCTTTGTTTTTCTTATCTAGAAGCCAACGTACCCACTGCCAATCCACTCTTTGTTAAGTGCCACCAAATCATCACCTTTATCTGTTTTAATCTTTTGTCATCCAGGCAGAAGTTTACCCGTCCGCATCAGGCGGGATTCCTTCCTTAAGCACGCGCTCATTATTTCGCCGTATTAGTTCCATTTACTATCCTTCCTAATTTATTTGTTCCCTTCCATGCAGAGATTTCCTGGATTGTTTCGCCATATCTTCCGTTCGTTTGTCAATCTTCGCACGCTGAGTTGCTAGTCACTTTGGTTTTCCTTTCTCTACGTTCGTCGTAGTCACCGACACCGTCATAGGAAGACACCTCCGTTGCCGTGGACACATAGACGCCGAGGACTAGGACCGCGACGACCCCTTGCACGCCCTTCCTACGCTGCACCGCCTTTCGTCTTCGATCGCGCCTTCGGTGTTCATCCTCAATCACTTCCTCGGTGTCGATCTCCGCTGCGACAGCCAGGGCCAAGGCTCAAGCGCACAAGGAAAAGCAAAGTTGAGTTTTACGATACCTACACCTCCCCAAAACTGCCGTCCCTAACCTTGCTGTCCAAACTGCTCAAAATTGCTTGTGCATCACTTTGTTCTTTTTTTATGGATTTTAAGGTTGCTATTGATGCTTAGATTCCGAAGGAGATTGCTCCTAAAAGTGAGCGAGGTGGTTTTATACTAATCCAAGACAGGGCTTGATAGGAGACGTTGTAAATTATTATTTTGCAGTTTCGAGGTTAATCATTTATATGCACGTACAAAGCTCATCAAATAGTTAATGTTTTCATTAAGAGTATTAAATTAAGTAATTATTTATTGACATGGTTGTCCAAATTTAGTTTTTTTATCTTAGCACATGATTTGACCATTGTACTAGGAAGATCATTTATTTAATTTTATAGCAAAGGAACATTGTAACAACTCTCAGAAATAAAATGCAATTCATGTCATTCATGAGCATGTCATCATATTGCATTTATGAAGTTATTAAATATTGTGTTAAGAAAATGCACATAAAATATCAAATTAACTAAAGATTAAAGTAAATGCTTAAAAAGAATTTAAATAAGAGTAAATAATGTGTTTAACATTCTCTATTGCTTAAACATCATAAATAAAGATTTATAAAAGTTCCCTGAAATTATTTTGCTTGGTAAAAATAATTACAAGAAATAAACAAAGCTTCTTTTGTTAATTTATCTATGAATTTTTAATCCGAAATTAATTTGGAATTTCAACCTGGACTTAATTGGAAAAGTGCCTAAAATACTTTCATTTACGCCCCTGATTTTTCGTAGGATTTCCTGAGCATGGGAAGGTCAATTTTTAATTATCCGAAAACTCGGGGTGTTTTTGCAAAATGTCTATGACCAGCCTCTCTCTCTCTCTCTCTCTCTCTCTCTCTCTCTCTCTCTCTCCGCATCTCACCGCCGCCCGCGATGGAACCACCTCTCGACGGCGCTGCCACGCAGCAGCCACGCAGCTGCTTGCGCAGCTGCCTGCCTCGTCGCCGTTGCCGCCTCCCGGGCCGATAAAACCCCCTTCATCCCTATCTCCTCTCCCTCATCTCCCTCATTTTCCTCCCCACCTCACCGTTACACCGCCGCCTCCGGAGCTCGCCGCCGGGCCGCTCCGGTCCCTCCCCGTCCAAGCCACCACCCCGGAACCTCCGCAAAGGTCCTGCGAAGCTCTTCGACCCGTTCATTTAGCTTGAGCTGCCTTGCTTCGTCGTGGCGAGCTCATCTTCTTCCCTACGACCTCACCGTCGTTCCTCCGCCGCAACCTCAAATTCGTGATCCGTGGTGAGTCGTTGTATTCCTTTTTCTCCCCATTGATGCGCAACTACCTGCCCTTCCTCCGGAGCAACTCATCATCGAGTTTATTTCCACGAAACCAGAGCAATCGTCGTCTTTCCGGAGCTCGGTCCGCCGCCGCCATTACTCTCACGGTGAGCCACCCTCTCCGGCCATGCTCATGTTGCTAGGACCCCTCGACGAGCTTGCTTAGGTTCCGTAGATGCTTTCCGTAGTTTTTCCCGAATTTTTGGACGCTCGAGGCGAGCTTCGCACCACACCGGGCGCTGCCGCGTCCGGTCTTCGCCGCCGGCGTGCTTCGGGGCAAGCTCATGCTGTTTTGTCACCCCGGTTGAGTTCGCCAAGTTGAGTAAATCACGTAGGTGGTCTCGCGGCGAGGTTTCGAGCACCGGCGGCCAACTCCGGTGGCCGCGTCGGCGTGCCGTCGCCGCCGCGGTGGTGCCACACCGCGGGCCTCACGCTGCTGGATCGCGTGTGGCTACGCGGGATCCCGTGTGGCCAAACCCTCTGGCCCCGGGTGTGGCACATAATAGGTTTTTAATTTTCAAAAATTCATAGAAAATTCGATAAAAATCGGAAAAATGTGAAACCAATTTTGTTAGACTCAGAAAAATAAGATCTATTTGTTTATGAAATAAAATACCTATTTCGAGCATTTTTTATTTCATAGATATTAATTAATCACATTCTTTGATTAATAAAAGCTATTAATTTATGCTAAATAAATGTTTAATGTAAGAAAATAATTTAATTAAATGAAGGAGATACTGCAGACGAAAGCAATTATAAATGATGTTTTCCAAAATTAAACATAAACACTATTATTTCATATAATCCCAATTTATTATCTTATGTATTATCGCATGTCATTACATAATCAATCATTAATTAATAAGCATAATTAATTATTAATTAATAAACAAGATTAATTATTAATTAATGACCATGATTAAGCATTTATTAATGAGCATAATCAATTGTTAATTATTGACTAATGAACATGATTAATTATACATTGTTAATTAGATTGATGAGTTATTAATTGTTAATTGCTCATTATCACTTAATGACCATAATTAATCATTAATTATCAGTTGATGAATATAATTAATAAAACCTTTGCATAATCATATCATGTTCATTCATGCATGCATGATTGTGATTCGCGACGCATTGTTGGTCGACCTAGGTTACGAGGTGATCGAGGTTCCACCCGAGGTCGAGGTAGGCGAAGGGAATCTCGAAGTCGACCCACACGCCGAGGAAGCTAACCCGACTCGCATCAAGGCAAGCCCGGTGCATCCTACCTATGTTTTTAAATATTTTATTTTATCACATAGTTAAGTTATGTTTGTGCATTAGGTGCTTGGGAATGATTGATACCCTAGTTGCATTATGTAGGTTTCCGTTTGTTTATACTATACTTGGTACAGGTAGCTCAATAGAAGCTAAGCTTAATTCATAGTCGCAACGGTAGATGTTTAGGGAATCTTAAAGCATGGAGGCTTTAAGGGTTATTGTGTTGACACTAAGATGAAGGAGAGTGTTAATGAAATTGAGGCTGGACGGGCCCCGTAGGAGAAAGGGCAAGACGGATATGAGGTCTTGCAAGGTGGTAGCCCCGTCTGTGTTGGTAAAGGACCGTACCGTTGTCGGCTTAGTTGAACAAGTTTGAACGTACCGTACTACATGTTGGTATCATGGGCCCAGCAAGCTTATGTACCTTACCGCCTCGAGAGATGTAGCGTAGCCAACTCTCTTTTATCGGCTGTTAGTGAGAGGTTAGTCTCACGGGAGGGAGATGGGTCGGCCACGAAGGAAGTCGTGGAGTTGCCATACTCCGGGGAGTTTGGAAATGGCTAGTCTTACGTCGGTGCTAGCGGGAAAAGTTGTCGTATACGACCGAGTGTGGTGCGTATACGTCGTGTAGTCGGGTTTTGCCGACTGGTATAAAAATCGGTTTGAATCGTCGTCCCTCGCAGTAATGAGTATCGCTTCTTTAGCTCGTCACATCGTAGTTAAACAACATGGAAGATGAGGATGAGAGATGGAAGGAATAATGATCTACTTTGATCTTGTCTTGCAAACTTGACTGCAATAGCTATAGGATGCAAATATCAAGGCTAATAAACTTAATGTTGAGCTAAAATATTGGAAGTAAGGATCCACTCTTTAGTGCTGTTTCGCAAAGGAATAAACCCCACGACCGGAAAGCCTTTGCATACTAGGCGTCGGCCTTAGCGTGCCATTTTGACGGGTCGGTCTTGCTGAGTATTAGAATACTCGGGTTTGTTCGTTCTCTTTCGGGGAATGAGTCGTACTTTCACGACTTATATGGTAGCTTCCGGAAGAAGAGGAATGCCCGGAGGGAGGTTCCCTCCAATGGGAACGGATCCCCACACCGTGAAGAGGGAGGACCGTGATATACGACGAGCTCGAGTACATCACGTTGATCGTTTGATAAACTTTGTTGTATAAAAGTACAAGTTTCCGCTGCAATACTCGTAGGATGTTAACTTCAATAAAGTTTATATTTCCGCTGTACGAATGCTTGTATTCCGAAAACTTGGTTGTATTATACCAGGATATATATATTCGGCTTGTATGAAATGATGCACTTGTTGTAACTCACTTCGTCGAGTGTCCCTCTGTACCGATTCCCGGGTATCCCGGAGGGATGTCAAAAACATTTTTAAAAACTTCTGCGGCAATAGAAGCATTCATTATCACAAGTTTCAAATATACAATCTACTTGTTGAAACATGTATGGGTACGAGAATTACTATATTGCTCTTGTGTAGTGTTTTATAAATCACTTGGAAAAATTATAGCGTGTGTGCGTCCCACGTAGACACTACTAGTAGCTTCAAGAGCTCCCGAAAAAAAAAATTCTAACTGCCACCCCCCCCCCCACCACACACACACACCCTAAAATATATCAAGAACACATTTAATTGGACCACATTAGTATGGGGCCACATCAACATTAGTTCTCAAGGAAATAGCCCTTCGGTATTATTTGATTTTTGGGACTCTTGGAGATATTTCTGTGACATCCCCTCCGGGACACCCGGGAATCGGTACGAGAGGGACACTCGACAAAGCAAGTTACAACAGAGCATCATTTCATACAAGCCAGAATATATACATCATGGTATAATACAACCAGGTTTTCGAAATACAAGCATTCATACAACGGAAATATAAACTTTATTGAAGTTAACATCCTACGAGTATTGCAGCGGAAACTTGTGCTTTTATACAACAAAAGTTTATCCAACGATCACCGTGATACACCGAGCCCGTCGCACCTCACGGTCCTTCCTTCTCACGGCGTGGGGATCCGTTCCCATTGGAGGGAACCTCCCTCGGGGCATTGCTCTTCTTCCGGGAAGCTACCATATAAGTCATGGAAGTACGACTCATTCCCCGAAAGAGAACGAACAAACCCCGAGTATTCTAATACTCAAGCAAGACCGACACGTCAAAATGGCACGCTAAGGCCGACGCCTAATATACAAAGGCTTTCTGGCTGTGGGGTTTACTCCTTTGCGGAAACAACACTAAAGAGTGGGTCCTTACTTTCAATGTTTTAGCTCCACATTAAGTTCATTAGCCTTGACATTTGCGACCTGAAGCTATTGCAAACAAGTTTGCCGGACAAGATCAAGTAGATCATTATTCCTTCCATCTCTCATCCTCATCTTCCATATTGTTTAACTACGATGTGATGAGCTAAACAAGTGGTACTCATTACTGCGAGGGACAGTGATTCGAATCGATTTTATACCAGCTGGCAAAACCCGACTACACGACGTATACGCACCACACTCGGTCGTATACGACAACTTTCCCGCTAGCACTCGACGGAAGACTAGCCATTTCCAAACTCCCCGGGAGTATGGCGACTCCACGACTTCCTTCGTGGCCGACCCATCTCCCTCCCGTGAGACTAACCTCTCACTAACAGCCGGTAAAGAGAGCCGGCTACGCTACATGTCTAGGGTGGTAGGATACATCAGCTTGCTGGGCCCATGATACCAGCATGTAGTACGGTACGTTCAAACTTGTTCAACTAAGCCGACAACGGTACGGTCCTTGACCGACTCGGACGGGGCTACCACCTTGCAAGACCTCATCTCCGTCTTGCCCTTTCTCCTACGGGGCCCGTCCGGTCTCAACTTCATTAACACTCTCTTCATCTTGGTGTTACCATATCAATCCTTAAAGCCTCCATGCTTTAAGATTCCCTAAAATATCTACCGTTGCGACTATGAATTAAGCCTAGCTTCTATTGAGCTACATGTACCAAGTATAGTATAAACAAACGGTAACCTATCACAATGCAACTAGGTATCAATCATTCCCTAGCACCTAATGCACAAACATAACCGAACTATGTAATAAAATAAAATATTTAAAAATATAGGTAGGATGCACCGGGCTTGCCTCGGATGCGAGTCGGGGTTAGCTACCTCGGCGTGTGGGTCAACTTCGGGATTCCCTTCGCCTATCTTGACCTCGGGTGGAACCTCGATCACCTCGGAACCTAGGTCGACCAACAATGCGTCGCGAATCACAACCATGCATGCATGAATGAATATGATATGATTATGCAAAGATTTTATTAATTATGTTCATCAAATAATGATTAAGGATTAATTATGTTCAGTATTTAACAATTAATAATTAACAATTAATAATTCCTCAATTTGGGTAATGAACAATTCATAATTAAGCATGTTCATTAATTAATAATTGACAATTACTTATGCTCATTAATTAATGCTTAACCATGGTCATTAATTACTAATTAATCATGTTCCTTAATTAATAATTGATTATGTTCATTAGTTACTAATTACTTCGGTTCATTAATAAATAATTAACCCTGTTTATTAATCAATAATTAATCATTATTTAAATGACATGTGATAATAGGATAATAAATTGGAACCACATGAAATGATAATGTTTAAGTTTAATTTTGGAAAAATAATTTTCATAATTACTTTCGTCTGCACTATCACCTTCATTTAATTAAATTATTTTCTTACATTAAACATTTAATTAGCATAAACTAATAGCTTTTATTAATCAAAGAATGTGATTAATAATTATCTATGAAATAAAAATGCTCAAAATAGATATTTTATTTCATAACTGAATAGATCTTATTTTTCTGATTCTAACCAATTTGGTTTTGCATTTTTCCCATTTTTATTGAATTTTCTATGAATTTTTGAAAATTAAAACCTATTCTCGTGCCACACACTGGGCCATAGGGTGGCCACACCGGATCCCCACGTGGCCACAAGCGATCCCGCGCGTGTGGTCCACGTTGTGGCACCACCGCGGCGGCGATGGCACGGTGGCGCGGCCACCGGAGACGGCCGGCGTTGAGCCAAACCTTGCCGCGGACCCACCTA
Source organism: Chloris gayana (assembly GCA_031894775.1). Taxonomy (NCBI): domain Eukaryota; kingdom Viridiplantae; phylum Streptophyta; class Magnoliopsida; order Poales; family Poaceae; genus Chloris; species Chloris gayana. Next base: position 240,961 of record JAUNZO010004720.1, read on the forward strand.
ACTACTCTACACGAGTCGGCGAACACAACGACAACGATGAGCTCGCTCGAGCTGCGCGAAGCACGCCGCGCGAGGTTCAACACGGCGGCGATCCGGCACCGTGGGGAGCTCGCGTAACACCCAAAAATTAGGGAAAATGGTACTGAGAGCTTCTACGCATCATGAGCAAGCTCGACGGATGACCCTAGGAACATGAGCATGGTCGGAGAGTAGAGCTCACCGTGGAAGTGAGGGCGGCGGCGGACCGAGCTCCGGGGAAATGACGAAATCTCGATGAACCTGCACGGCGCATGCTTTGGTGAGCATACTGAGTGTAGAGGGGACAGTTGCGCACCTCTAGGAAGAAACAGAACCAAGAATAGCTCACCGGAGAGGAAGAATCACGAGTTGCGGTGAAAGGCGACGGTGGCGACCCGCCGGAGTTGAGGCTTCAAATTCGTGAAAACGAGAGGGAGCTCAACCGAGTTGGAGGCTTAGGTTAGCTCTAGGGTGGTGTGACGGAGCTTGCGGCGGCGTTGGCTCGAATGAGGAGCGACTAGGGCGGCTCTGGCGGCGTCACTCCGAGACGGCGGGGGTGGCGGTGTGGTGTGGAGTGGAATGAGGGAGAGGCGGGCGGGCGGGGTTTTTATCCATGCCCGAGGCGGCAACGGCCGGCAGCTGCGTGGCCTCCGAGCTGCTGCGTGGCTGGGGTGGCGTGGCGGCCGGCTGGGAGGCGGTGCGGCCACGGCGGTCGTCGAGACGCGGGAGAGAGAGGAGAGAAGAAGAGAGGCTGGCCCGTAGGCCGAGCACGGCATTTTACAAAAATCCCCTTCGACTTTTGAATAATTGAAAAGTGGCCTTCTCGTGCTCGAGAAAATTCTACGAAAAATCAGGGCGTAATCGAAAGTATTTTAGACATTTTTCCTATTAATTCCAGGTTAAAATTCCAAATTATTTTTGGACTAAAAATTTGTGTTGAAATTAACAAAAAAAGCTTTGTTTATTTCTTGTAAATATTTTTACAAGGCAAAATAACTTTAGGGGACTTTTATAAATCTTTGTTTATGATGTTTAAGCAGTAGAAAATGTTAAACACACTATTTACTCTTATTTAAATTCTTTTTAAGCATTTTCTTTAATCTTTAGTTAGTTTGATATTTTATGTGCATTTTCTTAACACAATATTTAGTAACTTCATAAATGCAATATGATGACATGCTCATGAATGACATGAAGTGCATTTATTTCGAGAGTTGTTACAGCTCTCCCCCTTATAGGAATCTCATCCCGAGATTCACGATCGACGTGACTAGACGATAGTGCTAAAGAACTCGGGGTAGTTAGATCGGAGAAACTCTTCCTGTTCCCGAGTAGCTTCCGCTTCGAATGATTACTCCATTGAATCTTGTAGAATTTGATGGTCCGATGTCGAGTTACTCGATCCTTGGTGTCGAGAACCTTGACCGGACGTTTCTCATATGTTAAATCTGGTTGTAACTGTTCCACCTCGTACTGTCGGTATATCCATCGGTGGTTTCAAACACTTCTTCAGTTGAGATACATGGAATATATTATGTATACTCGACAAGTGTGTTGGCAACTCGAAACGATATGCCACGACTCCACATCTTTCTAGGATTGGAAATGGTTCGATGTATCGTGGTGCTAATTTGCCCTTGATTCCAAACCTTTGAACACCTTTGGTAGGAGATACTCGAAGATAGACTCGATCTCCAACCTGGAATGCCAACTCTCGACGTCTTTTATCGGCATAGCCGATCCGTCGAGATTTAGCCCTCTTAAGATTCTCGCTGAATGAGACGTACTTGTTCCTCTCGCATCTTTTACTACGTCGGGCCCGAATATTACTCTTTCTCCACTCTCGGACCAATTCGGAGGTGTGCAGCAACTACGTCCATATAGAGCTTGAAACGGTGACATTCCGACACTCTCTTGATAGCTGTTGTTGTACGAAAACTCTGCCAGCGGTAAGCATTTCTCCCAATCTTTACCGTAGGTCAAGACACATGCTCGAAGCATATCCTCGAGGTATTGATTGATCCTTTCTGTCTGTCTATCTGTTTGAGGATGATACGCCGAGCTTCGTATCGGTCTTGTTCCCAATGATTCATGTAGTTCCTCCCAAGATCCGGAGACAAACTGCATTCCCCTATCCGAGATGATGGTTTTCGGCACTCCATGCGGACAGAGAATGCGAGCGATGTACAGCTCCGCATACTTCTCGGCAGTGTACCGAGTATGTACTAGTATGAAGTGAGCTGATTTAGTCAACTCTGTCCACAACAACCCATATAGAGTCGTGCTTTCGTGGGCTTAGTGGTAACCCAACGATAAAATCCATGCTGACGTCTTCCCACTTCCATTCGGGAAGGTCAGTAAGGGTCCCGCTTGCTTCAAGTGCTCGGCTTTGACTCGTCGGCAGACATCACACTCATTGATATACTTGGCTATTTCCCGCTTCATGTGTGTCCACCAAAATCTTTGCTTCGAGATCTTGATACATCTTGTTGGTTCCAGGATGAATAGAATACTTAGAGGTATGTGCTTCGTCCATGATCTTCTTGCGAAGTGATAGATCCTTTGGCACTACCAATCGATTCTTAAACCAAATAACTCCTTCATCATCCTCTCTCGAAGCATTTAACTTCGCCCTTCTTGAGTCATCTTCTTATATGTTCCATACCAACACTTTTCCGTTGAGCTGCTACCACTTCTTCTCAAATGGTAGGGATAAGAGCTAAATTAGTCAAAGTTCCATACGGAATGATCCGAAGATTTGGCTCATCACCTTCGGGTGGAGATGCTTGGAATCAAGAGTTGCGCCGTGAGATTATGGCAATGAACCTTGCGACTTAATGTATCAGCTACCACGTTCGCCTTGCCTGGATGATAGTGAATCTCCAACTCATAATCCTTGATTAACTCTAGCCATCTTCGCTGACGCATATTCAAATCTGCTTGGGTGAAGATGTACTTGAGACTCTTGTGGTCGGTGTATAAATGCACTAAATTACCCAAGAGATAGTGCCTCCAGCTTTTCAATGCAAGAACCACTGCTGCTAGTTCCGGATCATCCGTGGGATACTTGTTCCCCATGACGCCTAAGTTGTCGAGAGGCATAGGCGATCACTCGACCTTCCTGCATTAGAACACATCCGAGTCCTGTTCCTTATGCATCACAAGACACATCAAAAGGCTTTGTCGGATCCGGCTGAGCGAGTCATCGGGGCTGTTGTCGACAACTTCTTCAAGGTCCGAAAAGCTTCCTCACACTCTTTGCTCCATTCATACTTCTTATCTTTTTTCCAATAGTTTGGTCATTGGCTTGGCAATCTTCGAGAAGTTTGGGATAAACCTTCAGTAGTAACCAGCCAATCCTAAGAAACTTCCGATTTGCGAAACAGATTTTGGTGGCTTCCAATCCAACACTTCTTGAACTTTGCTTGGATCTACGGCCACTCCTTCGGCTGATATCATATGACCCAGGAACGGCACTTCCTTTAGTCAAAACTCACACTTGCTAAATTTAGCATAGAGCTGATGGTCCCTCGGTTGTTGCAACACGACTCTTAAGTGATGTGCATGTCTTCTTCGACTTGGAGTAGATCAAGATGTCATCAATCAATACCACGACAAACTTGTCCAACTCGGACATGAATACAGAATTCATGAGGTACATGAAGTGTGCTAGTGCATTGGTCAATCCAAAAGACATCACCAGGTACTCATAAAGTCCTTATTAACCATTGGCAGCATAGCTTGGGGAAGAGTTAAGAGTAAGCAATCTCGACCATGAACAAGAGAGTTCAGATATACGACTCGAGATGCTATATCCAATACTGCCTTATGGAAATTCATCCATTGCATGCCAATAATTGCATCTAACCCCTGCCCATCCAAGTATGATTAATGAACTGGGATAAACCTTGCTACCCAATCTTAATGGCATATTGGCAGCTTCTTCATTGGTAAGAATTTTACCCTCGAGTGTGGAAATGATATGAGCACATAGCAATTTGGATGGCATGATGTGATGCTTAGCAACATATGACTTGCTGATGAAATTATGCGTGGCTCCCGAATCAAATAAAACCATAGCAGGATGATCAGCGATAGAAAACATACCCGCTATGATTTGTCCTCCTTCGGGTAGCTCCTCGGCCGTGGTAAAGTTTGCACGGCCTGTCTTCACTGGTGTATTCTTGGCTGCTGCCCTGGCTGATTCTGCGGCGGCCCTTGTGGGCGAGGTGCATATGGTGCCTTCGAGGATATGGACAGCTGCGGTAGTAATGTCCTGGACGGCCACAATTGAAACACGGCGGTCCATTCTGCTGCGGTGCTTGATTCGCTGGCTCGGGATTCTAAGCATTCTGCTGCCGATAAGGCGGATGATATTGATTTGACCGTTGTTGCTGAGATTGTTGGGGTGGCTGAGGCTGCCGATAGTAGTTCGGACGAGAAGGCGTGTGCTTGTAGCGCCGACCTGATGGTGCAGTGTACACCAGCCTGTACTTTGACGGTCCGCCACTTCCTTGTCCAGCGGTCGGCCTCTTCCTGTTCTTCTCCGCTTGATGAAGGCGGATAGAATCCTCCAATGCGATAGCATCACTCACAAAGTCATTGAAGCTATCGGTCTTGTTTAGCACCGAGCGTGACTGCAGCTTGGTACTCATTCCTTCCTTGAACAGATTCTTCTTCTTGGCATCCGTGTCCACATATTCGGGAGCATATCGAGCAAGACGGTTGAATACCTTAGAGTAGGTATGCACATTCATGTCGCCTTGCTTCGATGATAGAAACTCCTTCCTCTTTTGGTTCATCAAACCTTCTGGAATATGGTGCTCCCTGAAGGCTTTGGTGAACTCGGCCCATGAAACTTGATGTCCTGGAGGAAACATCGCCTTGTAGTTGGCCCACCATGCTCCAGCAAATCCTTGCAATTGCTCGGAAGCGAAGAGTGTCTTCCGATGATCGGTGCATGGAAACAACTCCAGCTTCGACTCAATGGTGCGGAGCCAATGATCAGCCTCCGGTGGTTCACCCGCATCCGAGAAGACCGGGGGCGAACCGACAAGAAGTCCGAGAAAGTCACCCTCTCTTCCGGTGCATTTCGGCCTTGGTGACGTTCCTGTGGAGCGAGTGTTGCGAACCAGCTGCTCCAACAATTCTCGCTGCTCCGCGCGAGAATCCAGCACGACTGCGATTGCTCGTGCCAATGACGGGGGTGGTGGTGGTGTTTCCGCCCCGCGTTGAGAACTCTCCGGCTCATCACGTCTCCTTGTTCCAACCATTCTATCCTAGAAAATTTTTACGTTAGACATCTCAATTCCAACATAATTATGGAAGGAACAGGAATACATAGATGAGAAATTTCCAAATGACTCTTATGCAACAACCATCTTCATTAAAGCAACCACCAAATACATAAGTACATACTCATACATCCATGTTACAACGATCCTTATGGTACACTCATGCGTGGTTACATCACGCTCGTTATTTAACTAACGCCTATTTTACATACTAGTTTCCTCACTTGCTACTAGCTAGCACTCTACTCTTCTTCGCGAAACCTGGACGTCACTTCTTGACTTATGGAACTTCCTGCCTCGGATTCTGCATCCTCTAGTCATGGAATCTCCGTGAAATCTATGACTGAATCCATGTCCATTATCTCTTCAGGATCCTCCTCTTCTTCTTCGATTCAGCCGCTACGGGGTTTTCCTGCACTAGTGGTTCATCCTCGGAGGTTGCTGACCTATTGCTTCATTCAGTAGCGCATTGTGTGCTTGGAGTAGATCTTGCTCTAACCGAGTGATCGGGGCATTGGCGGTAACCAGTTGTTGATCCTTAAATTGAATCTGCTGCTCCTTGTTCAGCAACTACGCCTCACTAAGGGCTAACAACTCCTCCTTTTCCTGCAGTTGTCTCTCCAACCTTACTATACGAACATCCTCCCTTCGTCCTCTTACTTCACTAACAACGGTACTCGTGCTGTCCATCTCTCGTGGAGAAGTAAGCCTATCGGACACAAGCAGAAACTAATCCTATTATTTCAGCAATTCTTTTATACTAGTAACTGCATAGATATATTACTACCATTTCTTTTCATTATTTATTGTTTGTACAGCTCGGACCCAACTTTTCATACACTACCATCTAACCAACATCTGCTAGTACCCCATCTACATCCGACCTATGTCAGCAAAATGTGACTACCCTCCTATATCAGTAAGGTCACAACACAACAAAGCCGACGGCGCGTGGCTGTCGGCGTCCGACTCGACGTCCTCCGCTGGTGAGGCCGGTGGTGGCTCGTAGTCCATACCGGAGACCTCCTCGGCGTCGTCCGGTGGACCCTGCTGCTGCTGGAACTGCTGAAAGTGCACAAGCGAGTGCATCGTGGTCGTGTATCAGCGCGTGGTGCGCACCTGCCAGTCCGTCAAACATCGCCTCAAGCTGACCCATCCGGTTCTGCACCTCGATCAACGTGTCCACAACGTGGTTACGCTGCGCTGTCATCCCCGCCAACCGTATCACGTGCGTCTCGTCCGCCTCGCGTGCGACGTCTCGCTCTGCGGTGATCGTGGCCAGCTGCGCGTCCAACGCTATGGCCGCCCCGTGAAAACCGTCACGGTCCCGGGTAACCTCCACCGGCTGCTCCTCCAGCTCGGCGATCCCGACGTGGGACTTCCGTACCTCCCGGCAGTCCACTCGACAGCGGTTCTTCCAAGCGCCTAGCTGTCGGTCCTGGCTGTGCGTCCGCAACTCCAAGCGGTGGATCTGTTGCTCCAGCTCCGTGACGCGTGCAACCCGTGCGTCCTCCTCCTCCCGAACGCGCTTCCTTCCACGAGTCATCGGCATCTGCAGGGAACATGTTTAAACTGGTTAAACACTTCTTCCCACGGAAGAACAACCTATACGATGACTACGAAACTAGCTAAGTATACCCCAATATTTATTTAGCACACAATATGACATGATGCATGCTCGGCGGACTAACTATACGTACTATAGTATATAAAACTACGATGAATAGTTAGCACTTCCCAAAACCCGAACATCGAACATTTAGTAAAAATCTAACTATCCTACATCCTTATAGGGCTTCGTACTCTCTCGTGTTCGAAACTTACTAACGTGTTAAGTTTTGAAAATAAGCTTGTAATGATGTATTGTTGCCTCCGAACCGCTCTCGATACCAGCTGTGACATCCCCTCCGGGACACCCAGGAATCGGTACAGAGGGACACTCGACAAAGCGAGTTACAACAGGGCATCATTTGATACAAGCCAGAATATATACATCATGGTATAATACAACCGAGGTTTTCGAAATACAAGCATTCGTACAGCGGAAATATAAACTTTATTGAAGTTAACATCCTACGAGTATTGCAGCGGAAACTTGTGCTTTTATACAACAAAAGTTTATCCAACGATCACCATGATGCACCGAGCCCGTCGCACATCACGGTCCTTCCTTCTCACGGCATGAGGATCCGTTCCCATTGGAGGGAACCTCCTCTCGCGCATTGCTCTTCTTTCGGGAAGCTACCATATAAGTTGTGGAAGTACGACTCATTCCCCGAAAGAGAACGAACAAACCCCGAGTATTCTAATACTCAGTAAGACTGACCCGTCAAAATGGCACGCTAAGACCGACGCCTAATATGCAAAGGCTTTCCGGTCGTGGGGTTTACTCCTTTGCGAAACAGACACTAAAGAGTGGGTCCTTACTTTCAATGTTTTAGCTCCACATTAAGTTCATTAGCCTTGACATTTGCGTCCTGAAGCTATTGCAAACAAGTTTGCCGGACAAGATCAAGTAGATCATTATTCCTTCCATCTCTCATCCTCATCTTCCATATTGTTTAACTACGATGTGACGAGCTAAACAAGCGGTACTCATTACTGCGAGGGACAGCGATTCAAATCGATTTTATACCAGCTGGCAAAACCCGACTACACGACATATACGCACCACACTCGGTCGTATACGACAACTTTTCCCGCTAGCACCTGACGGAAGACTAGCCATTTCCAAACTCCCCGGGAGTATGGCGACTCCACGACTTCCTTCGTGGCCGACCCATCTCCCTCCCGTGAGACTAACCTCTCACTAACAGTCGGTAAAAGAGAGCCGGCTACTCTACATCTCTAGGGTGGTAGGGTACATCAGCTTGTCTGGGCCCATGATACCAACATGTAGTACGGTACGTTCAAACTTGTTCAACTAAGCCGACAACGGTACGGTCCTTGACCGACTCGGACGGAGCTACCACCTTGCAAGACCTCATCTCCGTCTTGCCCTTTCTCCTACGGGGCCCGTCCGGTCTCAACTTCATTAACACTCTCTTCATCTTGGTGTTACCACATCAATCCTTAAAGCCTCCATGCTTTAAGATTCCCTAAAACATCTACCGTTGCGACTATGAATTAAGCCTAGCTTCTATTGAGCTACCTGTACCAAGTATAGTATAAACAAACGGTAACCTATCATAATGCAACTATGTATCAATCATTCCCTAGCACCTAATGCACAAACATAACTGAACTATGTGATAAAATAAAATATTTTAAAACATAGGTAGGATGCACGAGGGCTTGCCTGGATGCGAGTCGGGGTTAGCTTCCTCAGCGTGTGGGTCGACTTCGGGATTCCCTTCGCCTATCTCGACCTCGGGTGGAACCTCGATCACCTCGAGAACCTGGGTCGACCAACAATCCGTCACGAATCACAACCATGCATGCATGAATGAATATGATATGATCATGCAAAGATTTTATTAATTATGTTCATCAACTAATGATTAAGGATTAATTATGTTTAGTATTTAACAATTAATAATTAACAATTAATAATTCCTCAATTTGGGTAGTTAACAATTCATAATTAAGCATGTTCATTAATTAATAATTGACAATTAATTATGCTCATCAATTAATGCTTAACCATGGTCATTAATTACTAATTAATCATGTTCTTTAATTAATAATTGATTATGTTCATTAGTTACTAATTACTTAGGTTCATTAATTAATAATTAACCATGTTTATTAATCAATAGTTAATCATTATTTAAATGACATGTGATAATAGGGTAATAAATTGAACCACATGAAATGATAATGTTTAAGTTTAATTTTGGAAAAATAATTTTCATAATTACTTTCGTCTTCAGTATCTCCTTCATTTAATTAAATTATTTTCTTACATTAAACATTTAATTAGCATAAACTAATAGCTTTTATTAATCAAAGAATGTGATTAATTATTATCTATGAAATAAAAATGCTCAAAATAGATATTTTATTTCATAACTGAATAGATCTTATGTTTCGAGTCTAACCAAATTGGTTTTGCATTTTTCCGATTTTTATTGAATTTTCTATGAATTTTTGAAAATTAAAACCTATTCTCGTGCCACACACTCGGGCCACAGGGTGGCCACACCGAGATCCCCACGTGGCCACACGCGATCCCGCGCGTGTGGCCCGCGGTGTGGCACCACCGCGGCGGCGATGGCACGACGGCGCGGCCA
>JAUNZO010004721.1:0-141038 GCA_031894775.1 Chloris gayana
TCGAGAGCTGATTGAGCCGGCCGCTCGCCGCTGCTGCGATGCAGAGATACGGGCTGCAGCTCCGCACAAAGCCGGCGGCGTCCTCGTCGCGTGCGGCGCCGCCACCAGCGCGGCCACTGGCGGCCTTCGCCGACGACGGCGATGACGATGTGGAGGCCGAGATTCTCCGCCAGGCCGCGAAATCTCGCGCCCTCCAGAAGGTAACCCCGCTGCGGCCCCCTCCCCGTACGGTTTCTCTCCTTGCGTGCCGGTCCATGTGATGATTGAAGTTTTTTCACCGTGTCCCCTCTCCGGGGGTGGTTGTGGTTGCGCCCAGGTCGAGGAGCAGCAGAAGAAGGCAATGGAGGAGGACCCCTCGGTGTTCGCCTACGACGAGGTATACGATGAGATGAAGGAGAAAGCCGCCCGACCCAAGATGCAGGACAAGGTCGTCCGCGAGGTAATTCCTCCGTCCTGTGCCCGCGATTGCTTATTTGCAGTTTGAGTGCTTCATTTGTGCCCACTGGTATTCGTAAAAGGATTTATAATTTGTTTTTAATTGTGTGATGAAGGATACTAGTTCCTAGCTTATCCAGCAAGTTCTGTAGTCTGATTCCTGAATTAAAGATTTCATATTAAGGGACCTTTACAAGTTTCTCCTTACTTGATGGGAAGAAATTGGAGCATGAAAGATTTTGACGTCCTTGCTGCTTACCACATGTTGGTATTTGTGAAAATTTCATTGACGATTGAGGGATGAAGATTGCTTTTAGAAACACCTGAAGGCTTTCTCAATTTGTGATGGCCTAATGTAATGCTTGTTCATAGTTCTTTATTGACAAAAGGAACTGTTTGCTTATGTCTGATGGGCTAGTTATTGCAAAATAATACGGGATATAGGCACCTTATTTCAAATTTAATGATAAACAGAACTATTTCCTTCATGTAACTACTCGAGCTTAAATGGTATATAGTTGTGGCTGTTCTGTAAATGCATCATGCCATACAGTGCATCTTAACTCTGAATGATGGATATGTTGAATGGTCCCATATGTTTATTATTTATCTCATATTTTTCTTATCTGACCCACTAGCTGAGTTTTACTGTTGTCTAATAATCGGTTTTCATCACACCTTCTTTTTTGCAGTCAAAATATATTGCGCAACTTAAGGAAAAGGCAGAACAACGCAAGCGCGAACAGGACATAATATATGAAAGGAAGCTTCAGAAAGAGAGGAGCAAGGAGGATCACCTCTTTGGTGATAAGGATAAGTTTGTAACGTCTGCCTACAGGAAGAAACTTGAGGAACAGCAGAAGTGGCTGGAGGAAGAGAAGAGAGCGACAGCGTCAAGAAGAAAAGGAAGATGTAAGTTTTGCCCATGTACTTACTGTTATATGCTACCATCTATTTGATTATGATATGAATATCAGTTAGTTCTTTCCAACGGAACCATGACCGTGAGCGTTTATTCACATGACCGAAGTTTGCATCTAAAAGTTGTGTGACTGCTTTAGCCTGCATTATCTTGCCATCATGCTCTTTGTTTGAATTCTGCCATTTTCTCATTGCACTGATGTGCTATGCACAGCATCAGAACAGGAGATTAGATGAACTTTGATGCCTGTGAGTTTGGATGTTAGAGCTACGCAAACCTTCTTTCTTATGCTCTTTTCACACAGTCTCCTTCACAAATTCTTCATTTCTAGCAAGGATTTTTATTTATATTTGAGCTTTATATTTCAACAGAGTATGATCTGCTAAATGTAAACAGTGCTCGAGTTACTTTCTGTCACATGGCTGTCATGCATTTGGTCTTTGGAAAGTAATGACATGCAAGATGGATTGTTTATCTTCTTTGTTCAGTGAGCAAGATGGTCTGTCTTATATTTTCATTTGAAAATTGGATTTCCTCCAACAAGAAGTCATATATTTTGCAGCCATATTATTTATGAGCTAATGGGATTTGTTCATCTACCTTTTTTGTAGGTTACTAAGAAGAAGGACCTTAGTGATTTTTACTTTGGGCTTCAGAATAATGTTGCTTTTGGTGCACAGACGCATGACAATACAAAACATGCTAAGCCTCAAAAGACGGACAAGAAACCTGATGATACCAAAACCAACAGTTTTGATCCTGAAATCTCTGATCGTTCTCCTAAGCGTAGAAGAGAATCCAGTGTAGGATCAGAGCAGGCTAAAAGTGTGGAACAGCCCTCAGAAAATCTACCCGAGCGGGCTAAGAGTGTGGAACAACCTTTAGCAAACCGATCGAAGGATACAACTTCTGCTGGTTCTACTGAGAAGAATGCTGCTGTTCCGGCAAATGCTTCACAGACCCCACAGAACACTCAGCCGGCAAAGGTTACAGATGATCACTACAAAAGAACTGATGATGCACTTGCTGCAGCTAGAGCACGAGCTCTGGCCCGCAAGAGAGCAAAAGAGCAGCAATTACTCGACGGCTAATCATATATTTTTTAGAAGTGTATAAGACAGCCATTTTATAGCTGCCTTGCATATTGAAAAGCAGTATCTGTAGTGGCTGTTACATGTACCTTGTACAAAGACATTTTGTTTTATCACCATGATGTACCTTGTTGTGAACTTGTGATTGAAGAGTCCATGTTTGATGGAGAAAGTATCGCATTCAACACTTCATTGACATTCTATTTTACATAATGGGAAAGTGTGGTACCGATCTGAACATTCTTCATTCTACTGCCGGAGAAATGTGGAGTATCGAGAAGAGCGAACTGAGATTATTGATGACCTACGTTCCTGAAAACATGGCCTCTACTTTGGCAGTTAATTAGCAATTCAGCACGGTGCTATTGCAGGGTAAATGTTGGCGTCTGCTGATAATCGTGTTTTGATAGCGCAATGCAGCCGCTACCTGTCTACTTGCACAGGTACAGCCAGTGATACAACGACCCGCACAGAGAAAGGACGAGGCATTGGTTTCGTCGTCATCCTCTTCCGCCTCCCCACACGCGCCCCAAGTCGATATCTCGTCGCACCAGTAAAAGGGGAAGCCGTCGCTCGCCGCCGAGCAAAAACCCTAGCGCCAGTGAGCTGAGGCACACACAGAGATAGCCCATCCTCCGCGCTAGGGTTTCCCGGCATGGAGAGCCTCATCCTCGCCTCCTCGTCCTCCGCGTCCCCCCGCCTCCCCTCCTATCTGCGGCCTCCCGCGGACCCCGTCTTCCGGCCGTGCCGCCGCTGGCGGCCGGACGGAGAGGAGGAGCCAGGAGGCCCAAGCTCGTCGTCGCCGCGGCCGCTCGCGGATCCAGGAACGGTGAGTGAGGGGACTAGTTTGTTCTAATGCTTCAGTTGTGCTTGGGTTTTAGTTAGATGTGGGCGAGGTGCGCTGTTGAATAGGTTGTCAGCAGAGAAAGCAGTTGCGGGCCTGGCCCTTGGTCACTGGTAGAATTTGATGCTGTATGTATGCATAATTAGACGCTGTTCTGCTATTCCTCGAGTGAGTTTCCCGTAATTTTGCATGTATGTGTGCAACTTAGGAGTAATTGAGTAGTCATTTCTCAGCTTGTATGCCGATATTTGTAGTGATGTAACCCATTCGTGAGGAATGTCTGCTCAGGTCTTAGAGACATGCATTTTCAGGTGGATTTTTTCTAGTAACACAACCTTTCTTCTGACATCTATTACTTGTAAAACTTTTTTCACATCGGTTCAGGAGCTACCACATTTTTGGATGGATTTATTTTAGGGAATTTTAGTAGCACTACATTTCTTCTGATTCCCTAATATTTCTAATGTTTTGCATCAGTTTTGGAGCGATTGAGCTCAAAGGGCTTTGCAAGCGTGTCGTCTTCGACCAGCAATGAGAATATGTCTACGGGAACTGGTAGTCTGCCTCCTGTGCCTCCCTCGTCATCATACTTGTGAGTGCTTGCTTGCTTGGTCTATTCATGCCATTACTAATTACACTCTTGTGCGTTAACCTGCTGAAAACTCTTTGCAGTGGTTCGCCTGTTTTCTGGATTGGAGTTGGCGTAGCATTGTCTGTGGCGTTTTCTGCAGTATGAATCCCTTTTCCTGTTATGCTCTGCTATTCTGCAATTATAAATGATATGTACATCACTTAATACTTTGCCGTTGGTGTATCAGGTCTCGTCAATGTTAAAGGTGAGCTCAAAGCTATTCTCTGTTTCCATGTTGCGAAGCAGTATATATTCCCTTTCAAATAGCATGGATGCTCCTCAGAAGGGTTCATGATGGGATATGAATTTGCAGTCAAGTGTTAAGTTGCATTGTTTGAATTTGGCTTTCATTTGCTTACCTATTTTTAACTTTTTACTATCTCTTGCAGAGATATGCTATGCAACAAGCATTTAAGTCCATGATGACCCAGGCACCACCAAACAGTTTTGGTTCCAACTCGCCTTTCCCATTTGCCATGCCACAACAGCCAGCTCCCACTACCCCAAGCAGTTACCCATACTCATACTCACAACCAAAGAAAGATACATACAAGCAAGCTGCAACTGTTGATGTTTCAGCTACTGAGGTGGAAGCTGTAGGAACTTCAGAAGAGGCAGATGTGGCTGAAAAGCCATCTAAGAAAAAATTTGGTATTGACCTATATATCTATTTGTAGAACTTTCCCCTTCCCAATGTAGCTTGAATATGAAACAAGGTCTTGCTATGGGCCATTAGTGTTAGTGTTGACTGTTCTGGTTATATATATATTGCACTCTCATTTTTGTTATATTATTTCATCTCACAATGGTATCATAACAAAATGTGTGCAGCCTTTGTTGATGTTTCTCCTGAAGAGTTGCAGCAAAGCCAACTCCAGTCTTCTCTGGAGACAGTAGATGTAAAACAGGATAGTACAGACAGTGGAACCAAGGATGATACTGAGCAAAAAGTGGATGATACTGAGCAAAAAGTAAGTTATGTTTCAAACATGGTAATAGTGTTCCTACAAAATCTGTAGTATTTAGTTTATTCAATGACTCTTGAAGGTTCCCACAAATGGAGCTGCTTTTAAGCCAAGTGAAGATGCTACTCGTGGGCCAACTGAATCCGGTAAGCATTGGACAGTTCCTTGTACCATACATTTTGTAGTTTTTATTCATATTTTTTTAAATGGCTTTATAGTTTGTCCATTCTCTTCTGGTCGATGGGAATAATATGTTCTCTGATCCTATTCTAGGTACTTCTGGTCCTATGCTATCCATTGAAACAATAGAGAAAATGATGGAAGATCCATCTGTGCAGAAGATGGTTTTTCCGTAAGTTTGCTACCAACCTGAACTTTGCTATTATTCTTTTCAAGACAATAATGCCTCCTGTGGAAATGGATTTCTTTAGTGGTTATAAGTTGTCACCATATAGTGAAATGCTTGTAACTGAAGCAACAACCAAATTGTGTCCTATGCGGTGTCCTATAATTTTTTCGTAAGTTGTTACTACCACCATTTTAGCCTAAAACTTTGGTCAATTTCCATCATGATCAGTGATTATATCTACAAATTGTGTCCTATGCAGTGTACTGGTGCTGCTGACACTTCTATCTATATGGTTTTGTTCAATTGTTTTATGAATGAGTAGATAATTGTGTTATTAAAAATAGCAAAAGAAGGCCTTTGATTTAGCAGACGAAGAATTTATGCCTAAAATAACCACTGTTGTGCAACTGCTTTTGCAGCACAAAGTTTAGTTCCACACTGAAGGAACCTCATAACTTTCATAAGATGGCATAACTGATTTTGCAGTACAAAGTTTCCATTGGTTGCTTATTACTTGTTTGGGATGACAATTCTGTGGGGAAACATCCAAGTAATAACAATAATTAACTCAATAGCATTCATGAGTGTTCCAATTCTTTTATTTTTATAAGTTAGCTATAACTCTTTCCATGTATTGGTCAACCTTCAAAGAAATTTCAATAATTCTGAAGTTACTACTCCTTGTACCAAGAAACTAAGTTCTTGCATCACAGAATAGGAACTAACCTGTCCTTACATGTACCTTGGAAAAGGTTGCTAATTCTTCATGTATTGCAGCTATTTGCCGGAGGAGATGAGAAACCCAGAATCATTCAAATGTATGGTTCACTGATTCTGCTTACTTATGTAGTCCCTTTGAAATCACATTATTGGAATTTGTTTTTCGTTTTAACATAGTACCGTGTGTATGCCTTATTCTACAGGGATGCTGCAGAATCCAATGTACCGCCAGCAATTACAGGACATGCTGTAAGATATTTGTTTGCTCCCTTCTTTTGTATGCTTGTTGTTTTTTATTTTACAATTGTAAGTTTGAATGTTTCTAATCCAAGCAAACCCTAGCATAATGTGTTTTAATTAGTTACAAGATACATTATTAGCCTTTGGAAACGGCACATTAACCCTTATTTTATATTGATATCTTATTGACAGAAATAACATGGGTGGGTCTCCTGATCAATGGGATAACCGCATGCTCGATCACTTGAAGAACTTTGACCTTAGCAGCCCAGAAGTGAGGCAACAATTCGGTGAGTCGATTAACCCACTCCACATTACTTGGCCCTTTTTTAATAATGTAATTTTGCATGAAATTCCCCTTGATCTCTCATACTTTTACTTGTAATATTGCATTCTTCTAACTGTTAAAATTTCAAAATATGGTAATTGTCATTTCTATTTCCTACTAGTATGTGCACCTAAGCTTGACGGAAGCTGACAATAATTTTGGGCTATCCGATCTTTCCTTGACGATACCGTGTGTTACTCTTTGATACTTTACCTCGCACAGTATTTGCACATGCTGTTATTTTTGTCGCTTAAAAAAATTATTTGTTCAAATTTTGTTTAATTAGTTACTCAAAGAATTTTGAAACTTGTTGATTTGTTTTGCAGCACAAGTTGGGATGACTCCGGAGGAAGTTGTATCGAAGATCATGGCAAACCCAGAAGTTGCTGTGGCTTTCCAGAATCCGAAAATTCAAACAGCCATTATGGATGTAAGGCACTGTATGGATTGTTCAGTTACTACCTCAGTTTCCTGATTCTTCTAACATGGTGGCATCTTGTTGCAGTGCTCACAGAACCCTCTGAACATAGTGAAGTACCAGAATGACCAAGAGGTATATTTGATTATCTTTTGACTTGCATAGTTTGTGGATATTCACAGAGACACCCTCCTCACTTTCTAATGTGATATGCTTTTATAGGTCATGGATGTCTTTATGAAGATATCACAAATCTTCCCTCAGATTAACGGCTAGTCAATCTTCATCGTGAGATCAAAGTTTTGATTCGTGGTGGCCCATCATCTTCTCTCTTTAACGGCTGCGGTGGCATCTGATTGAGTGGCCGAATCAGGGAAAGGACCTATGTGTTCCGTCATTATATGTGAAAGATGTAGTGTTTCTATCAAGTATTTTGAGCTGATGATGTACATTACCTCTCTGGTAGCTTTGGTGTGGCTGTGGCCCTGCCTAAAGTGACAGTAGCAGCGTCAAGATATTCACACGGCCGATCGGTGCAACCGTTCTTGGTTTTGGTCCTGCATGGTTTGTCGTAGGTAGTGAAGATACATAGACAGTTCATAGCACCTCAATTTTGACATGTGTAATATATTATCATATTATCAGTCTTTAATTGCAACTTGGAAGGATTCATTCGGCCTTTACCAGAGCCGATATTCTGAAGGATGTTCCCTCCACAAGTTCAGTCTTGGGTCTCCTTTCCCAAAGGCCACGACGCACCGGTAAGGTAACACGCAAACTGCAAGCTGGCCACGAGCTGGGGCGTGAACTTGCTTCCGTCCCTCGCCGGAAACGCACCAATCAGTAACCGTCAACGAAGCTGCCTGCACCCCTCTTTGCTCCTCAGTTGCTTTTTCTGCCCACGCAAACGGTGAGCTTCGTTATAATGTCCACCTGCGGGTTGTTTTTCGCTATTTTGTCCATGAAACTGCACATCCGGTGAAATGCCCAAGAACACTTTTTTTGGACAACATTGCTCTTATCTCCTTCCTCTCGCCAGACCTCCAACAGCCATGGCTGTTGCCGTGCCTCTTCCTCTTCACGAGAGTCGCCGTCGCCACACGCAAGCCCAGGCCCAAATCGCCGTGCCCTGGCCGGAGTTACCGCCACCACCTGTCTGCACGCCCAAGGGAGGAAGAAGGCGAGGGTAATTTGGTCCAAAAGAACAGATATGGCCATTTCACCGATAAAGGCAGCGGTTTTATGGGCAAAATTACGAAGCCCAACGACAATGGACATTATAACGAAGAGTCATCGGTTTCGTGGACAAAATAGCAACATCTTGCGAACCAAAGAATGACACTGCTATGTGCTATGTGCTCACGGAACCAGAACCGCGCTGGCAGTGACCGGCGCCTTTCCACCACGAAGAAGAGAAGGACGGCGCGACCTTCCCACACTCCTACGCCCGTCGGAAACGAACCGGGGTATCTGGGACCCCGTTCCGGCAAGCCACGTCTCTCCACCGCCGGCTTATCTGGCACGGCAGCTCGTACATGGACGACCACAGCGGCGTCGGACAGGCCGGTTCGGTTCGGCCGCGCAGTGATAGCGATGGAGGACGATCTCTCTTCCCTTACAAATAGTGCTATAAATCAGTCCTAAAGATTTGCAGCCTTCAAATTGTTCCCATATAGCATTGCTGACACAGTATTATAAATCACCACTTTTCCCTTACAAATAGTGCTATAAATCACTCGATCCTCTGATGGTAGACATTGAGAACATAGCTGTTGAGGAGATCACCAAATGTCTTTGTGGAGAATTTCTGCACCACATGGTCTCGTGCTTGTTTACCCATAATGACAGCGAGATCATGGTCATTCACAAGTTTTAGCATGGCTTTTGAAAATTCGATGGGGGAGGGATCACACAGAAACCCTGTCACTTCATTTATAACTGTTTCCACTGGGCCGCCGCTATTGCAAGCAATCACAGGCTTATGTGCCGCCATTGCTTCAAGAGGAACAATGCCAAAATGTTCGTCCTAGATTATAAGTATCAATGTAAGAAACAAGCTTATTAAACAAAAATGCTCGACTCCAAGCACATCAAGATTGCAAGACATTTACCTTTGGAGTGTATAAAACACAAAGGCAGTTGGAAAGAAGCTCGTTTCTTTCCGATGTCGAACAGGATGTCACAAATTTAACCTGATCAGTTACCCCTTCAGCCACAGCCAATCTTTTGAGCTCCTCCAAGTATTCAACATTTTCCCTAAGACGTTTATCATAGCCACCTAAAAAATGAGCAATGTAAGAAAGCAGCATAGTCTCATTATGCAGTAGCATTGAACTTGAAACTGAAAGGGAAGAGTTTTTCAAACAGAAGTTACCTGCCACTGTTAAAGTTGCTTCTTGCAGAGTATTACCAGGTAGTGTAGAAGCAATCGAACGGAGCAAAGCAAATGCTGAAATGGCAAGATTGAGATTCTTTTTCCTCTCAAACCGATTAATGGACAGAAAATTCAACCTGAAAAAGTATACTGTAGTTAAGCTCCACTGGAACATAAAAAAACATGATAAAAATGCTTATGATATGCTCAAAATGATTAAATTAAACTGAACAGCGTAAAAAGGATAATTGAATCGATGAAACCAAAACGAGTTAAAAGGGATATACAATCATGAAGTTACTTATAAGCATGAGGTTCGGGAAACTGCTCAACAGAGACAGCTGGATACAGAACACCAGGCTCAATTCCTCTAGCATGCAAGCCACGAAAGGTCCTTGCAAAAGTTGTTGCAGTGAACTTGCTATTGACTAGAATCAAATCTGCCATACCTGATGCATATAAAGCAAATAACCATTAAAATTAATATGCTGTTGGATGTCAAGTATGGAGTTGATAATTCAAAATAAAATAAAAAGTAAGTGCGAATCAGCAGGTACAGTTCTAGATTCAGAAGACTATACCAGTAGTGACCTCCTCTATCATGTCAATTGGCTTTCGGTACAACTTCCGAAGCATGGTAGTATGTTGTGCTAGTAACAAGTCAGGAAAATGACAATAAAATACTATCTGGAGTGAGAAAGAAATTGTTAATATATACAGAAGCAATTAGCAAACACTAAACCCTTTGAGCAAGAGATCTATACCTTAGATGACGCTTTTAGTTTGAGTAGTGGAATGACAACAGAAACTTGGTCTACCAATATGACATCAAAGGAGGGCCACCAAAGCAGCACGCAAAGAGCAACAAAAAGGCAGCGAAGGTAGGCACAAACAGCATGGAAACGGTTGAAGAAATGTCGAGGCAGGAAATCTCCATATACAGTAACTGCAAATGGACCTAGAAAAACATTCAGAGAAAAGAAAGGTAAGGATATTAACGAGATAAGCATCGCTACATTTTGCCTACATATAATTATATGGTGTACAAGTAGGTGTCAACGAAGATTATTGGTAGAAATTTTGCAGGTAACACTAGGCTAACAAGAAAGGCTAATGTAACTAAAACTCAATATACAGCACAAGGGAGCCGCAAAATGCATGCAAGTAAAATTATGATCCTTACCGGAAACAGTCTCCTCAAAGCAACGGTTCTTATCATGATGCGATGTAAAAACATGACCATCATGTCCATGAGCAGCAAGCTGACAAGCCGCATCAACAATCAATCTCTCAGCACCACCTACACCAAAATTCCACTTCAATTCCGTAATCAGGTCTCTGGAGTTTCAGAAAAAATTAACAGCAAGTCTTAATGCTGCAAGTGTAGTTATGGTTTGCTCATACTGCATTTGTTGGAGGCACGCATCAAACTCACGATTGTGCCATTAAACAGGCTAGGAGGCTAATCAATTATTCAACCAGAGGAATCAATTATGAGAGTTGTTACATGATGAACAAAATCCCAGCCTTCAAAGCACAACATCTAGAGTCCATAGGAACTGCAACAACCCATCTGTGCAAAACTGACAGCTCCCAATTCCTTCGAATTGGATTTATCCTCCTGTCGGAGAATCATATAGTCGGGATCTATGAGTTCTAACTATGTGAGATCTGAGCCAAAAATGGGAGAGAAAGTGGAAGCATCAGCACGAGGAACCGCAGATGAAAGGCTGTGTACCAATTCCGTGATCCGGGTGGATTATAGCGACCTTGAGCCGCTTCGTCTTCATCCCCGACAACTCGCGGCAACTTCTGCCGCCAGAGCCATCCCCTCCGACTCGATCAGTAGCCAATGACTCTAAAGTCAAAACACCGGCAGCAGCTACAGTCGACGAGTTCCGAGGACATGGGAGACGTCGATGGCCTCCGGATGGCAGGGGTGGGCGGGCATCCTCTCTCTCGATCTCTGTCTAATCTTGATTTCTTCTAGCGCCCACATCTTATTAAGTTCTGACCGGAGCCAGCTGGACCTCTGTTTTTCTTTTATCGAGAGATCTCTATTTTCAGCTTTTAAATATAGGATGTTGAACTCATCAGCTAAGTTCCTTTTAGCTTTATTAAGGCCAGCTATCACATTTGCAGCCCAACCCCTAACATTTCTTTTTTTTTTTTTTTGAGGCAATTACAGTAGGGGAAACCCCTACTGTGGTAGTATTATAATTAAATTAAAGAGTACTTCAAATACAGAGGTTAGGTTAGGTTAGGTTAGCTACACAAGAGGAGGTCCTCCAAGTCAGTGGAGAGATTCTATCCAGCTCCTTAAGTTAGCACTATCATCTTCTTTGTTATATCTGTACAATTGCAAGTTCATGGACCTAAGAAAAGCCACTTTCCAGGAGAGGAAACTCAGGTTCTTGTTTCTGAAGATTTTGTCATTCCTCCTTAGGGTCCTCAACTTTAACTGCCATCTATCAATTGCCTTGTTATTTGGGCACGGTGTGGCCCAAGCTTTTTGGACCACTTGTTTAAAATCGCTATTTTCTAACCAGCATTTTTCAAATCTAAACCTCTTTTACCATAAAAACAATTGTCTCCAGTGTCAATAACTAAAGGAGTGTGGTCTAAGCTTCTATCAACTGCAGTAACCTTGGAGAGGAAAAGCAGCATCCCAATCAGTGGAGACCAAGATTCTACTCTAATTTAGCAAAGATTAAGTTGTTGTCTTGGTTATTGGACCAAGTAAACATCCTATTAGCTCTGTTTAGTTCTAATAAGAACCAAATATTTATTCAATTATTAAAAGCCACTGCCCACTTATGATTAATTATATGATTATTCTTATCAGTACTAAATTTAGAAAGGTTAAAGTGACCCCCTATTAGCGTAGGACCTTGCCATCTATCCATAACCTTTTATAGTTCATTTAAGAAGTTTTGTTTCCCTTCCTCAAAGACTGAACCATAAACTATGATTAGTTGCCCACAAAAACTAGTTTTCTTATCCTGTATCATAACACAAGTGCTACAAGTAAAAGGAGCAGCAACAGTCATGATGTACAAATCTGAGTTGACACCTAATACAATTTCACCAGCTGATCCTATCCTACAGCAGGAATCTGATGCCATGTAAAAAAACCTAGATCAGCCATAGCTCTAATTTGGTTAAAATGCATAGTTTGCTTCTTGGTTTCCTGTAAACCAATGAAATCTGGTTTATGAATCCTAATTAAAGAAGTAATAGCCCAAGCTCTACCAGGTCTTCCAAGGCCTCTAACATTCCAAATAAGAGCTTTTATTTTTTATTTCTTTGTAGAATTTTTCCTACCTACTTTTTTATTAGTTAGTCTATCTTCAACCAAGTCTGATTCACTCTCCTCCTGAGAGGATTCAGATTCTATGTCCTTGGTACTAGGAACACTCATTTGTATTCACAAGCTACTGCTAATTGCTATTTTACTAGTAGAAAACCTTTTGGGCCCAACTACTACTGAGTGAGTCATCACAGAACTATTTTCCTTGCTTCTATTCTCTAAATTTCTGATCTTTACAACTATCCCTGAAGAGGGTTTTTTTCCTACTGTTATCTAGATCTTGTATCAATTACGAGAGTTGTTACATGATGAACTAAATACCAGCCTTTCAAAAAACAGCATCTAGAGTTCAAAGGAACTGCAACAGCCCATTTGTGCAAAATTGACAGCGCCCAATTCCTTCGAATTGGACCTATCCTCCTGTCGTAGAATCGCATAGTCAGGATCTACGAGTTTTAACTAGGCGAGATCCGAGCCACAAATTGGAGAGCAAGTGGAAGCATCCAAGCATCGGCTCGAGGAACCGCTAATGAAAGGCTGCGTACCAATTCCGAGATCCGGGTGGATGATGGCGACCTTGAGCCGCTTCGTCTTTGCCCCCGACGACTCGCCGGCAACTTCTGCCGCCGCAGCCATCTTCTTCGACTTGATCAGCAGCGAATGACTCTCCAATCACCGGCAGCTATTGCAGTCGACGAGTTGATCCGGGAGCCGGATCCTCCGCCGCGGCAGCCGTCGACGGCATCCAGATGGCGGGACTTGGAGGGCTTCCTCCCGACGAGATGCGAGTCCGGTACTTCGGTGGCCGGATCAAACGATTTTAATTTTTTTCCTTTTTTTTTTCCTTTAAGACATGAGCGATTTTACTTTTCCGGTTGTAATTTCCCCGTAACGGATTTGGGCCCATCCAAATTCAGCCCACGTCGATAAATAACTAAGGCCCAAACCAGGCTTCCAAATACCCGCAGGAGCTCAAGCCATCCATCAGCTGAAGAAGGCGCATCACAAGCTGATGGAGAAGACCGAATGAGAGGAAAAGGAACCAGCCAAGATCGGTCTGGTGAAGCCTCATGTGTAAATAGGAGCCGGGACTTTCTCTTCTTTGCATGCACTTCATTAGTCATCAAAATACTATACTTCTCTGCATGCGTATAATTGTTTTGCAGAAAATTAGAAGTAGTGCTGTTCTCGTTGAAGATGCATGCAATGCATGTGCATGCCGGTTATTAAGCAAGGTGTATACTACCATCGAATAACTTGCCTCACAATAGATGTAAACTGAAAGCTACTATATTGTGACCATGCTAGATTATGAAAAATGTATTTCTGGATTAACGTTTCTTCTCCCTGATCATGAAATAAAAGAAAATACTTTTTTTAGGCTCAAACCAACAGTTGATTTGTGAATATTACTCTCTTTTTTTAAAAAAAATCTGTAGTGCAATTATAGAATTAAAATAGTACATATGTATGTTTTCATCTAATGAAAAACTCTTTGTTTTGATTACCTTCTTTGTTGTACCCAACTACTTTCGTTTTTAGAAATGAACATGTTGCAGTAAAAAAAAATGAACATGCTGCAGTCGATCAACTTAAAGAGCTTGTTAGTGTATACATTTTTATTAGCATTTTTCAAGAACAAGGGCCCAATTTTTAATTTTGCACTCGGGCCTCAAAAACTCAGGTACGGCCCTGCATTGCAGATACCGATCGTCCCTGTTCGTCATCCTCCACTGCGCGCTACCGCTCAAGCTCCATTTCCCTTCCTCACGGAGGCCTTCAATCGTGACGCTACCAGCTTCTGCACTGGGCACTGTGCGTCGCAAACGCCATCCAGAACTTGCTAACTGGCTATCGTGGCGCATGCGAGCCGGCGGCTGCTGGCTTGGTCGTTGCCACGGCAGTACAGCTTCCTATCAAGGACAAGGATCATCGAGCCATGCCTCAAGAGACCGACGGCGACGTCGTCGAGGTCTGATCGAGGCTTCCGCCACCTCGCTGTGCCGAGCGCGTGGAAGAAGACGATCAACTCCGAGACTAGTCCTCGCTTTATCTGGGCCGCGGGGATTCGATCGGACGGTCATCGGGACCCAGGATGTTTCTAATCGGACGATCCACTATTTTTGCTCCCTTCTTTTCTATGTTTGTGGTTTACAATAGGAATTTTGAAAAGTTTTGAAGCTTGAATGTTTCTAATCCAAGCAAACCCTAGCATGAAGTGTTTTAATTAGTTACAAGATAGAGATTATTAGCCTTTGGACTAGAAACACCACATTAACCCATATTTTATACCGGTATCTTTCTTATTGACAGAAATAACATGGGTGGGTCTCCTGATCAATGCGATAACTTCATGCTCCATCACTTGAAGAACTTTGACCTTAGCAGCCTAGAAGTAAGGCAGCTACTCGATCACTTAAATTAGCCCAAAACTTTGACCTTTGGAGTAGATTATTAGCCCATTAGTAAGACCGCATGCTCGGTCACTTGAATTTCTCTTAGGCCGGCTCTTGCAGCTGCGATGCGCGCCACTTCGAATGGCGCCACAAGCGAAGGGGCAGGGTAACTGGATTTTTGGTGCATTTGCAGATAAGGGCATTTACTTTGCTTTCCCTAGATGAGGGCCAAGAGCAAAGGGAGGGGAGGGCATTTACTTGCTGAGGGCCAAGAGCAAAGGGAGGGGAGAGCATTTACTTCGATTTCGCTAGCTGGGTGACAAGCGGCTAGGACTAGTGGTTCCAGAATCTAACGTCGACGTAATACCGTTTCAGATTTTTTAAGGAGACAACGGTCGCCGTGGTCATAAAGTAATTTCCCGGTTCATATCACCTTAGTTTCGATATATGTAATATATTATCAGTCTTATATTGCAACTTTCCGATTCATTTGGCCCTTACCAATAATTACCAGAGCGGATATTTTGAAGGAGTGAAGCATGTTCCCTCCACAAGTCCAGTCGAGTGCACCTCGCTCGCTTTCTTGGGTCTCCTTTCCCACAGGCCACGACGCAAACTGTACGCTGGCCACGCGCCGGTGCGTTGCGTCCACGGGTGTGGAACTGTGGATTGCCTCGCCGGAAACGCACCAATCCGTAGCACATTTTGACTAGCCTGCACACCAACGGAAGCTCGCGGAACCAGAAGAATCAGTCCCGCCCTGGCAGTGGCCGGCGCCCTTCCACAGCGGAGAAGACAAGGACGGCGCGACCTCTACACTCCTACGGCCGTCGGAAACGAAAAGGGTATCTGGGACCCCGTTCCGGCAAGCAACGTTTCTCTCCTCCGCCGGATTATCTGGCACGACACGGCAGCTTCGTACATGGACGACCACAGCGGCGTCGGACAGGGCGGTTCGCGCGTGCAGTGATGGCGATGGAGGACGACCCATCCACGCGCCGAGAAATCCAATTAGCTGCGGGACGCCGACGAGACGATGAGTGATCACGAGAGTTCGCACTTCGCCGAGAGGAACGATCTCTCTTCGATCTGCTCCTATCTGATCTAGATCCTGCCGGATTCTGGACTCGCTGAGCCCTCATTTGACTTTTATTCCTCCGACGACTCGACGACGGATGATGCTGTCAGCATTCCACGATCGGCTTGCGGACGAAAAATGCAGTTACCGTTGATCGCATGTCGGTCTCGCATGCTACCGAATTCCGTATTGCGTCGTCGTAAGAACAACGCCTACCAGGACCAGGAACAGAAGCCTGTTGAAACAAACTTGCTGTCACCCCTTTTTGATGTGAAATACGCGGCTGTAAAATCTCGGGCGAGGATGCGGTCAACTCCACAACACGTTTGTTCAGCTGGAGGTGACGGTGGAGTTTTACTTGCGCGATTCAAAGGTAGCGGAACTGCGGAAGGAAATAAGTGGACGGAATTAAAGGACTGCTGGGAGGTAAGAATTCGGAGCGAGCTTTTCCATCTCCGCCAGATAAGAGTGCCAGCAGCAGCAGCAGCAGTCGTGGATTTTAACGCGTCGTCTACGGTGAGCTACGAGAATAGCAATGCCGAATTTTGAAATTACAGCGGGTACGCATTTTTCTCCTTTGATAGTCATTTCGGATCTGTCATCTGAAGAAGGGCTTCTCTCTCACATCTGTTCTTTCCACAACCAATTTGTTCTCAAACTAGAAATGTTTCAGAGCACTAGCTAGCTTATTAAATCACTTACCTTCTATGCAGATACGAGTCATACAACGCATGCTTCAAGACTACCAACTATGTGCCGTACATCTGTTGTACTAGGTGTCTACTCTCTCTCTCTCTCTCTCTCTCTCTCTCTCATTTACATTTAAAGGGATTCTGGTGATGATTATTAGTAGAATGAAAAGAGTCGTACTGGAAGTTTGACTTGTGACTGCTTCGTCAAAACGACAGAATCACAATCGAAGACCTTATTATACAACAAGACGCTTTACGACTTCCAAAACCTATAAAGCAAATTTGAATCGAAAAGTGCATAAAATTTGCTAGCGCAGCATCAACCTCATTGTGCTGTGTCCCGCCTGGTACGAAAAATTCAACGGCAGGCACTTTTCGTAAACTGCAGACACAGCGAATTTTGACGAATTGCATCGGATTGAGCCACCAACAGAACCGCGGTTCACGAAGTCCACAGCTGAAATCGAAGTACTAACTATTGAACTTCCACGTTCGCAGGAAAGGAAAAGAACTTCCCATGAAGGATGCCTAATAGTATGCTGACTCTGCTGGCGCGTCCTAATTAACCTTCAGAACTTGGGACACGATGATTACATGTCTGAAAACCGTGAAGTTCAGATGGGGAAGGCAGAGACTTTCAGTCGGACGCGAATAGGTCACCCATACGACAAAGATCTTCTCAAGTTTGAACATGATCCGCGCCACATTTTTAGCAGGGCAACTTTCCTGAAGACTTGCAGTAAGCCACTTTGGCTCCTGTTCCAGGAATCTTTTGTAAAGGGGCTCTGAACATTTCATACAAAAACAGGACCAGGTAAAACAGGCCGTAGGCGCGAAAAGTGCAGCTCCATCTACCGCTCACTTTTTCACACAGAAAAGGCAGCAACGGCGATCAGAATTCAAGTGGAAATGTTATAGAAAGAGGAGCTTTGCACACTGTACTTGCTGTTCAGATTATTACACATTATCTCATCGCCACAACAGTCATGCTGTACAAGCAGCCCTGCAGTGTCTGAATTTCCCTTTGTCGCAAAAAAAGTGTCTGAATTTCCCTGTCAGGAAGGAGAGATTTCATATTACTTAGTGTCAAGTTTTGAGAGGGGGAGAAAATTAACATCTTTCCTTCTTTTCACTGACTGAAAATTTAGAAACTTTCAATCAACATGATTTGTACTAGAATTTGTATTACTTTGTTAGGGTTATATGACACGTAGATAGAGGGAAAAATTCTATTAATGTATAAACTATAGAGAAAAAATCATCTTTGTAGACCGTCCGATTCCAATCTAGTAGTGTTGGAAAATTATCAATATGCACTCTTGAGAAGTGTCTGTGTGGTATATGGCTTAAAGAAGTGTTTGGAACAAGGGGAGAACTTCCCTAAGTACATCACATTCTCAAATTAAAGGATTATCTCGATTTTTTGTAGACTGAAAATTAAGAAGTCCCGAAATTAAACTAGTGCAAGAGGGGAGAAGAAGATGGAGCACAATTGACACCTTAACCCCTGGGTCATGCTCATGCCAGTTGGCAACTTTGCAGGGTTAGGTTAGCAGCAGCTTCTTAGATGAGCACAACAAAGCGTCCAGTGACTCTTTTAGTGACTGGCCACCGGTAAGCTGAGAATAGAAGATACTCCTTTACCCTCACAGTCACAGCACATTCACCCGTTGCAATTTCGAAGCAGGTGGAAATGGATAGCGAGTTTCGTTCTGAACAAATCTTCGCCGCTTTGGACCCCGCTCGTGCAAACATTGACTCTGTTTCTGTCCTTCAGCTCGAGACTGATGACGGTCGGCAGTCTTGAAAACGCGTATGGCTTTTCAGTCTTGAGCTTTGTTCCTCGGTAGCGTTGTCTTATGTGTCGTCCGTCTCTGTTTGCTCGGCGGATGATTATTTTTTTTGGACGAAAATGGCAACCAATAGAGCTCACTGATTAAGCTGGCTAGCTGTCTTAACAGTCAACTGAAGCACATGCAGCTGATCGACACTCTGGATCATTATAGTTCCTCATCCTGCTTTGCCTTACATAACTGGCAAAAAGAAGAGAAGATTATTTTGTGATGGTCGTTGCAAGAGGATGTGGCCCTTAACAGCTAAATTGTTCGGTATGGTTCTCTCATCCTTTGATTTATTTGTTTGTAGATCAGGGAATGGAGCCACTCATGGTCTCAGTTTCTTCGAAACATGTATCTCATTGCGATGTCTTTTTTTTTTTTTTGAATGAGACAAGCATAATCCACATAGGCTTTCTCCCACTCCCACTCTATAGGAATTCTATTCATCCTGAATTCTTAGGATGTCAATGGGTTGACGAAGGGACATGCGTAATATGCTAATAGAATGCTTCCACAGGGAAGTTCAAATTTTGCTTTGTTTGATATCCATACAAACAGAAGGTAAGATCATATCGTCCAAAAAGAAACACAAGAGAAAACCCAAACGATACCCGAAAACATCACCAGTATTTACACTGCTAGTATTTTACAAGGAAAAGTAGAAGCTTTATGAACATAGAAAAATCTATTTGCACAATCGTTTTATTTTATTTTTATTATTTACTACTCCCTTGGTTTCATTTTTCATGTGGTTCAGACCACATAGCTTAGCTTTCTTAACACAAATCCTTGTCTGAAACGACACAAAATTCAGAACAGAGGAGTGCCTTTTTGCACAAACATTATTTACTACTACTTATTAACATTTTAAGTGTGACTATGGTAACTAAAAAATATCATAATAAAAAAACACGTTATCTTTGATAATTATGTGTGACGATACGAATGTAGAAGTGGTTGTCTTATTCTGGTTAGCCAGAAACATCATTCGGTAGTTCTTTTCAGTTTGACTGGCACCATCTTTCAAGATAGGCACAGTAACAAGTTGGTAGGTTACCATGTCAAGAAGTGTTTCAACTTTCTATTAAATGCATTGCAAGGAAACAATTGCATATTTCATCCAAAGCTTTTTCCAGAGAGAAAATGATTCCTTTTTAAACATGGCGGCAGCAAATCTCATTCGTACCCAACAACCAAACATAACCATAAGCACCCGCTAATCATAAGAAAATCAAACCAAATTAGAAAAAAGAGATGGCCAAGGAAAGGAAAAAAGACACCAACCTTTAAACCTTCCTCCTTTCCCTCCCTTGCTCCCTCCCCATTCGGCCTCCCCTTCTCCTTCGTCGCGCCACCATGAGACACACAACCCCTCTTCTCCAAGCTCCATGTCTCCACCTCCACCCCACCTGCTCTTCCTAAGCGTCCTAGCTCTGTTCGTGTTCTTCCCGCCGCTCCTCCTCGCATCCTCCTCCTTTCCCCTCCCCACCATCGCCATCGCCGCCGTCCGCAGCAACACCTCCTCCTCCCCGCACTACCTCGCGTGCGCGCTTGTCCCCACCGCCGGGGACGCCGCGTACGATCTCTCCTGCGCCAGCCTGACCAACCGCTCCGCGCCGCAGCACGACTACTCCTACGGCCGCGGCGGGACCACGCCGTTCTCCGCCGTGGTCGCCGGCGATGGGTACCTGTGTTCGGCTGGGCCGACCGCGAACCCGACGATGTCGATGCGGTGGTGGGACATGACGAACCGCAGTCATGGGGCGTCGAGTTCGAAGCGAGTGTATTGCGGCGCGGCGCTGTCGGCGGTGTCCGGCGGCGGGGAGTATGTCTGCGGGTTGGTGGAGGGGAGGATCCAGTGCTGGCGGTGGACAGCAGGCACTCTGCCGGAGGACGTTTCGTTCTCGGCTTTGGCGGCGGGAGGCGGCGAAGGGTTCGTGTGCGGGCTGACGGCGGCCACCGCCGAGGTGCGGTGTTATGGAGAAGGCGACGCGGTGGGAAGGGAGCCGAGGGGGAAGCACAAGTTGATCGCCGCCGGTGAGCGGCACGCGTGCGCGGTGAGGGAAGGGAGCGGTGAGCTGGCGTGCTGGGGCGACGCGGCGGCGGTGGCTGCGGCGGCGCCGGCGACGAGGGTGGTGGGCCGGGCCGTGTCGTCGGTGGCCGTGGGCGACGGCGTGACGTGCGTGCTGTGGGGGAACTGGACGGTGTCGTGCTGGCCTGAGGCGGAGGCTTCACCGCCGGCGGCCGTGGCGCGGCAGCAGTTCGTGGCGCTGGAGGCCCGTGGCAAGGCCGTGTGCGGCGTGCTCATGTCTGACTACTCCCTCTCGTGCTGGGGCCCTGGCGTGGCAGAGCCGAGCAGCAAGGTGTTCGACCGCGTTCTGCCCGGGCCGTGCGCGCCGTGGGCGTCGTGCCAGTGCGGCGTGTGGTCGGGCTCCGCGCCGCTCTGCGCGGGCCGTGGCGGTAATGGCGGGTGGGCCGTGTGCTACCCGTGCGGGTACACGCCGATGGCGCTGAACTCCAACTCCTCGTCGCCGGCGCCGATCCCGGATTCCGGCCGGAACAAGCGGCGGATGAGCGACCTGGCGATCGCGCTGGTGAGCGCGGGGATCGGGTCGGGCGTGATGGCCGCGTTGGCCGCGGTGCTGGTGGCCTACTGCCTGCGCCGCCGCGGCATCGGCGGCGGCGGCGGCGGCGCGCAGGATTCCGGGCGCATCCACGCGGAGCCAGGATCACCGTCCCTGCCGCGCGTGGAGCGGCGGCTGAGCACGCTGCTGTCCAAGGGCCCCAACACGACGGTGGAGCAGTTCCCCCTGGCCGCGCTCCGCGCCGCCACGGCCGGGTTCTCCCCTCCCACCGCATCGGGTCGGGCAGCTTCGGCACCGTGTACCGCGCGCGGCTCCCCGACGGCCGCGAGGTCGCCATCAAGCGCGCCGAGCACCGCGGCCGCCGGGACCGCGACCCCACCACCGCAGCCTCCACCACAGCGCGCCGCGTCCACACCACCACCAACCACCACGCGGAGGCGGCGTTCGTCTCCGAGCTGGCGCTGCTGTCCCGGGTCAACCACAAGAATCTGGTCCGCCTGCTGGGCTTCTGCGCGGACGGCAGCACCGGCGAGCGCATCCTCGTGTACGAGTACATGCCCAACGGCACGCTGCACGACCACCTCCACAAGCACGCCGCCGTTCCCCTGTCCCCACCGCTGGCCACGTGGCCGGCGCGGCTCCGGCTGGCCCTGGGCACCGCGCGGGGGATCGAGTACATGCACACCTACGCGGTGCCGCCCATCATCCACCGCGACATCAAGTCGCCCAACATCCTCCTCGCCGGCGACTGGACCGCCAAGGTCGCCGACTTCGGCCTCTCCCTGCTCAACCTCAACTCCGCCGACTCGGACTCGGACGACCCGTGCCTCGCGACCGCCGGCACGGTGGGGTACATGGACCCGGAGTACTACCGGCTGCAGCACCTCACGGACAAGTCCGACGTGTACAGCTTCGGCGTCGTGCTGCTGGAGCTGCTCTCCGGCCTGCGCGCGGTCCAGCGGTTCGAGGGCAGCGGCACGCCCAAGAACGTGGTGGACGTGACCGTCCCGCACATCGAGGCGGACGCCGTGCACCGCGTGCTCGACGCGCGCATGCCGCTGCCCACGCCCGGGGAGATGGAGGCCGTCGTCTACGTGGGCTACCTCGCCTCCGACTGCGTCCGGCCCGCCGGCCGCGACCGCCCCACCATGAGCGAGGTCGTCGGCGTGCTCGAGCGCGCCGTCGCCGCGTGCGAGGAGCACCAGGACGCCGGCGACGACGCCGTGCTGTCCAGGTCCTGCACGGACGGCTCCACCACCACCGCATCATGACGTGGCGTGACCTCCGTGCCAGTGCACTTGCATTGCTTGCACAGTTGGGGGTCCCTGGTGGCAAGAGAACAGAACACGAGGGACCTAGCTTCCATCCAGATGACGATGATTTCTCTTCGATTCCCACTAATTTTGTAGTTATTTATTCTGTCGCAGTTAATTGCTAGGACTAGCTACATTCGTTAACATTTTTAAAGGATGCAAATACTATTGGTGGAAATGTGACTTCCTTCTCTTTCACACTTACCTAACTGCCACTGGTTAATCTACTCCGGTTATTTGCCCTTTTTACATGTCGCATAATTTATTAGCTCGGCCGTACTGTCCCGAGTTGAAGAAATATAGTATCTCCCGGTCTTTCATTTTAATGATGTGAGTCCTTGGATCATACATATATTCAAATCTAGTGTCGCCCTAGCTAAACATAACGTTCAGCAACTTGCAATTATACATTGAGAACGATAGATAGTACAAAAACTTGGTTTGTTAATGTGATGAATCAAAGTTATTACATACCTATTACGATACTAGTCCCTGACTAAATTGTTGTCGCCATTTATTTTTTTATTATATTTGACCATTTGTCTCATCCATAAAAAATTTAAAAATATCATATATTTTATTGGAATGTGTTTTATCTCTAAAGAAACTTGAAATATATCATATAACTTTTTATATTTGATTTTTTTAATAAGACGAATGGTCAAACGTTAAGAAAAAAAATCAATGACGACAATAATTTAGTAAAGAAGGAGTACATCCCACTAGGTCGTACCGATTTTCGACCAAATAAAAGTGATGCCTCGTTTTGTTTCAGAAAGGCTATGTGCCCCATCATCTTTTGCAAGCAAGAAATAAATGGCGCCGCGTAGTGTACCAGCTGTTAGCTAGTTTAGTACCGTGGGGCAACCAACAATGGCTGCCATTTTGCCTTCAAAAAAGAATACAATATGGCTGCCATTTCTCTTGCATTATGGTACATTGACTAAACAAGCACATAACCAAAACCAATCATCCATTCATTATAATTATATATAGCAGTTCTGGCAGCCCAGTACCATTACACTATCCTGCCACCAGCAAGCCGCTGCAATTCTAGTACGAGTTGGTGCGCAGTTGGTGTTGCCGTTCATCAGAGGTTTCCTCTCCCCACGCAATTCCCCGAAGAACAGGTCAGGGTATCCGGGAAGAAGAGGGGCAGCACTGGTGTGCGCCTACAGAGTGGAGTCGCACCAACCGGCCATTCCCCTGGGCCATCAGACTTCCCTTCTCAGTTCTTTTAGGCGGCGAAGCACAACACCAACCAACGCAATTCCCGCGTCAGCCCATCACCCATCACACATTACATCAGGAACGAGTCTATCATGGAGGAGGAAGTTCTTTCTATTTTGCCCATTATATCTCAGTTAGAGCGACAGATGACAGGATCTGTGAAAGGGTTGCGTCGATTGTTTGCGTGTTGGACCTGAAGATTTCAAGTGGATGACCATCTTTTGTTTTGTTTTGGACCCCAGCTAAGCTAACCTACTACGGTAGAGTGAGCAATGAATTATGCCGATGAAAAATACAAGTAAAAAAAGAATGTGGTGCTAATGACCAACGGACAGGAGTAGCATACTTCGCTCCAATTTTTTCTCTCTCTTCTTGTCTCTCTCTGGTCTCTGAACCAGTAAACATCCAGTAAACATGGCATGGATTAGTGAGGAACAGAGGCGCGCATGAAGCAAGGCTGCATGAACCACTCTCCTATTCCACTCATGACGCCTTCTGCTTACATGATGGAATGTGCGCAACGAGATCCACGCATTAATCTAGGACATTAACGGAAACTCGAAAGTTTATCAGTTCCTTTGTCGATTAACAATTGCGTTGAGATCACACAGGGAATAATAGAATTCTGTAAGGTCAAACCAGAGCTCTGTGTCACCTGCACTGCTCATGACGCCAGTCACCAGTGTTGTTTAGCTTCAAAATACAGTCATTGATTCTCGTCAAATTAAAGAAAAAAAGTCACCAGAGTTGTTTACGACATCTAGACCTCTTAGATTCTTGGTTCAGACATTCTCGTTTGCAGACGCGACAGCGTACCTCTTCTCATGTCACCGTCCCAAATTTCCGGGCGTTGCTAGAACCTGCATGCGTCGTTCAGATGAACCTGCCCGGAACCGGCTCTCGACTCGACACGAGCTAATTGATTTTGATATCTGAAGAGCATGCGCCTCACCTAATTGACCCTCCGGGATCGACGCGACTGTTACCGCCCACGCACGCGCTGCCTGAAATTAGCTGGGAACGCACAGCCGAACGCTGTGCGCTTGGCGCGCTCGCTTGCCGGAAACGGATGTGCTCAGCGCTCG
Organism: Chloris gayana; assembly: GCA_031894775.1. Classification (NCBI taxonomy): domain Eukaryota; kingdom Viridiplantae; phylum Streptophyta; class Magnoliopsida; order Poales; family Poaceae; genus Chloris; species Chloris gayana. The sequence continues at coordinate 24,845 of JAUNZO010004721.1, forward strand.
GTCCGCAGCCTCTGCTCTGTTTCTCCGGGAGTTGTTAGGGCTCGATCAGGCTTCTTTCTTCGCCGTTGATGGAGTCCGCTGAGGTGACAGGCGTGTATGGTTCGGTTCATGTCTGCCTAACATTTGCTGACCCGGGCCTGACGAGGAGGCCTCCAGCGCCTGAAAAAGATATCAGTCGTGTGGCTATGATATCTCTTGCCCTGAGCAATACTAGTTGGATCACCGGTGCAGTTTTCTTCTTTAGTTTTTCGCTCTTTCTAGAACACGCTGGAACGCCAAAGTTTGATAGAATCGGTATGGACAATTTGAAATTGGTACCGAAATGGTCCTACGGTTCTTGCATGCTTCAGAAACGAATTCAGAAGAACACTCTCTTTGCAGCTAAAGTACAGATTTTTTAAACTATTTGTTCAGCATGCTAGTCATGTCGGTCTCTTCTGGTTAACCACAAGAACCTTCTAAACCCACTGTAAAGTACTGGTTTGGTGTACTTAATCCCATAAATAAACGACCAACTAACCATGGCGGCTGGATCAAACTTTGCAGCGTTTTCCGCAGTCGGCGGCTGCGGGTTCAGAGACGGCCCCCAGTGCAACAAAAACAAAACGACCTCAGGTAACCGACGCGCAAGCGTGCTCATGTTAAAGCAGCCAGCTGCTCCACCTTTTTGCATTATACAATTCTGTCGAGGTTGAAGGAAGAGGAGATCTCAGTGTGAAGCGACGCCATGCCTTGATTGCGTAGGTGCATGTGAGTGGCCATGTGCATGTTCTTCTACTTGTGCGCTAGCTCATGCATAAGTGATGATCGGTAGTCTTCTCATGATCCACGGAACCTTTTTAACAACCTATTATCAGCCATTTTGACCTCAGTTTTTCTTTCAGAACTTGATACCATTTTGTCCAATCATTTCAAGAACAGATCAGAAAAGGAGAAAAGAAAGGCAGCAGTTGAGAGTTACAGTTCAGTCAAATCCGATACTTCAGAATAAACTCGAAAGATCTCATAATCTGAAAAGAGCTTTAGGCATTCTAGATTTGTTTGCAACGTACTTATCTCAAGAAGAGTTTGTTTTGAAAGAAAAAATGGATTGCCTGCTGAGCATGCATCGTTGCCTCACATCCTACAGCCAAACCCAGTTCCATCAGGACCTGTCCTTCTCATAGCCGTGTTAGCTTTATTGACCCGATCTTTCAACTCCTATCGATGAATTTTTTAAAGTTGCTTCGAATCTACCAACCTACCTAACATTTTTATTCCTCCTACTAATTAATCATCCTCTTCAGCATAGCTTGTCAGCTCTAGCATTTGACATGGAAGGAATTCTAGCTATTATTTTGGAAGGCTTTGACAGTTATGACCATGTAAGCAAAAAAATTTCAGGGTTTTATGCTCCGAGAGGTTGAAAGTTATGAGAGGAAAGGTGGCTAAGAGAGCTTACCAATTATTTGCACCGTTGTTCTATTTTATTTATTCATTTAAACAGAACCTAAGCTTTCTTCTTCTTCTTAGGGTTTTTTTTTTCAGATTTCAACACGGCCAAAAAAGAACCGAGAAACATTCCTAATAGATCAGCCTTATAACCTTGGAATAATCAAGACTGTAATTCTTGTATGCGTGCTGTACATATTATGATGATTGTGCGTGAAAAATGTAGAATCTATTGGAGCTTTTTGTACGCCCAAGTGAAAACTGGAGGCGTGTTTTTCTTTTTTATTTAAACTCGCTAATTTTGTTCACCATGCAGGGAATCAGTGAGGTCACGGCTGATTGAAACAAAATCAGAATGGACCCGTTGCCCAATGGGCCAAGAGTCAGTAAGTCCTTTACACTCTTCAATTCGGCCCAACTGTTACCATGTTGCCATTTCCGGCGGAGTAAAGTCCTATCTCGCTCCCTCAACTATAGAGGTATTGTTAGATCACCCCCTCAACTATAAAATCGGATATCCGGACACTCGAACTATTTACCGCGGTGCAATTCCACTCCCTTAACGATTTTAGACGGTGGTTTTGCTGACGTGGTATAGATGGACCACCATGTCGGGTGCCACATTATTTTTTTCTTTTTTTTCTCTCTCTCTCTCTTCTTCTCTCTCTTCTCCCTCACGAGTGGCGCAGCAACGGCGCGGCGTAGAGGATTGTGGGCGGCTTCCTAGTCTAGACACGCGCGTAGGAGACGGCTGCGACCCTAGCCTCTCTCTCGCCTCGGCCGCGAGCACAAGGTGGAGCAGCGTAGGGGCAACAGGAATGGACCCGACCTCGCATGGCCGGGCACAACGGGCGACGCGACGGTGGCGGCCCGACGTGGACATGCGTGTAGGAGGCGGCAGCGGCGACATGGACGCCGCGTGAGCGAAGGGAGGCGGCCCCCGGGCCTCACCTAGTCGGGCTCGTACATCGGGCGACGGTGGCCCGACCTCGCCGCGTGGGCGCAGGGGCGACGGTGGCCGCGATCACCTAGTCGCGCGCGGAGAGGAAGAAGAGAGAGGCAGAGACGAAGAGAGAGAAAAATGATGAGGCAGCTTACATGACGGTCTATCTATGTCACGTCATGCCACGTCGATAAAATCACCGTCTAAAACCACCAAGGGAGTGGAATTGCACCGAGGTCAATAGTTCGAGGGTCCATATATCCGGTTTATAGTTGAGGAGATGATCTTACAATACCTCCTGTAGTTGAGAGAGCCAAATAAAACTTTACTCTTTCCGACGTTACATTACATGGACGGTGGAGCCAAGAATCAAACGAGAATACCATGATGGTCCAATTCAGTGTCTTCATGCACCAAAAACGAGAATTCCATCTTTGGAGTGCTTCAAATGAGTTAACTGATTTAACATTTAAGCAGCCCATTTCAAGCTATTGTAATCGATATCATGCATGTATATGAGCCAGAGTTACATTGATTTAATTCTTTGTATTAATTTTTTTAAAGTTTTTCGTTTCATCTCTCTTGAGATTCTCTCTTGTGGTATTCCTTGTGCATGTTTATGGACAGTGACAAGACAATACTACTGTGTCGACAGTGTTACTACTTCAATAAATTTTATATTTGGCGAAAACTACTTCAATAGATCTGCATTTCAGGGAAATATGATATATCTTGTTGTACTAAGTAACATATAATTACGGGAACAGAATTTTCTTTAATATGCTTTTTTCCTTTAGGGCAGTAGTAATATAGTTTCCAATATAGCAAATATCGGTATTATAATATAAGTTGGAAGGGACTGACACCCTCGCTCAATACAAGCAGAAACTCAACCAAGCCAAAGAAGTGAAATACCCACAAGTGATTTTCAACAATTATTCACATTATATTAACAACGACTCCGTCCCATCAGATGCATCTTAGCATCAGGAACCCTGACTAAATTCAGGTGCAGGGACATCCATATTCGCCCTGCACTAGAATTCTTAAATTCACAACCTTAACTGCCTAATTACATCTATCATTAAAATGCTGTACAACGTCACATTTCCAAGAATTTACAGATCACCTACTATTTATATTCACAAAAGAACTAAAGCAATCGCATTCACATGAGTGCTTGGTACCACCGACCATGGACCTTCTCTGATACTGTTGCCACCTTGATGAGCACCTCGGAGGCCTTCACCACCTTCTCCCCAAGCTTCGAAGCGCCAGTGCGGCGCAATGCTGCATCGGCCAGCTTCTGACCCTTCGGGCCACTGCCACCCAGGACGATACTGCGGAAGGCGCAGTAAACAGATCGGCAAACCTTCTTGAATACGACGTCATCAGGCTGGAGGCTCTTGAGGAACACGCGGGTGATGATCTGCCTCCTGGTCTGAATCTTCTCATCGGACAGCGATCCTACTGACACCGATGAGCTCATCATAACTTCCACAATCTCTTCGATACCAGCATCAGGAGAGCTGTCCAATATCTTCACGAGGGCCTCAAACAGCCCTGACACTGCATTTTCCAGTGCGAGTGGACTGACCTTCGAGTTCTCGCTCATCAGGACTTGACGCAGGACAAGCATGCTGAACAAATAACAAAATTTAGATCAGTATAGTAAATGAATTCCTTACATGCTAGATTGGAAGTCCAAGGATGAAGTAGTTACCTTGTAGCGATGCCAATCACTTGTTGGAATTGACCCTGGAGGGCCCTCAGTCTGAGAAAATTAACTTGGAAGCTCTCAGGAGTTGACTGCATCGTCAAGCCCTCCCTGCCACTAATAAGTTGCAACAGGCCAATACGTATAAGCTTGTCAAGCTTCTCACCCTTGCACTCTGGTTGGCCAGAAGTGCCTGCGGATGATGAAGATGAAGGTTGCCCCCTGGAGCTCCATGACCAGCTCGGAGTACTGTAACAAGGGCAGGAGCCTACCATAATGAATTGAAATTAGCGTTAGATATCAGACAGAAACAATAATGATGTTGCTATGTTAATTGACAGCAAAATAATTGTGCTCTTACCTGTCCAGCTGATGGCAAAATTGAGAGAGAGTCCAAATGCTCAATCCATTCTTGTTCTACAATGCTCTTAGATGCTGAAATCCATTGTAGTGTTAACGGGAGAGAAGCTGATGCATTGGCAGGAGGTCCATAGCGATCACTGAAAGCCTTTTGCAGGTACTCCACTCCAGCAGAGCCTTTTATGATTGGTTGCATCAACTGTATACGGGCCTTGCTCACTTCTACTTGCAACTCCTGTTTTACGAAGGTGTCAAAATTCGATATACCCAGTGCAGTTAATTCGAAGAATATTCATTTTGACAAAAAATTCTAGATGTGTTAATGAAGTACATACCTTTATTTCCTCTAGGATGAAACGCAGGCCCTTGATGACAACGATGACAAATGAGCTTATGCTATTACCATCAACTCCAGAACTCGCAGCTAACTCACTCAATAATTTTTCATGGCTTTTCTTCATATCATCCTCCTTTGCAGGAGCTGACAACTTTCGGACCATATCAAGAGAGTACTGCAAAATCTGCCCCAAATATTGTGCATCCTGGGATCCTGACTCAAGTACCTTCCATTGGGAAAGAGAAGAGAATCATATCAGTTGTCAATAGTTACCATAACAGGGGAAAATATGGGGAAAATTAACATCTCAAAAGAACTCTTACCTGTGAAAGAATTTCGAGGTCAATGTTCTCGATAATCTCCTCCTTCCACACTTTAGGAGCCAACTCATGTAATGAATCCCTCACTTCCTTTACGAGGTTGATCAATTGGCTGTAATCAGGTTTATCTCCTTTCATGGAGTCAGTAACCACATCCCAGAAAGCTCTCTGCATGGTTTCTCTCACTCTTGTCTGGAAGTCCATCTCAGCAGTACCTGCACTATCAGTCCTGCCAGCAAAAGAACTGCCGTCCTCAAGAAGCATCTCATTGACCATTTTCTCTTTCTCTGTAGGCAGATTCATCTCTGATGCACCGCCTGGCGATGACAAAGCACCAAACAGAGATCGGGCAACAGGCCTTGATGCATTTGACCTGGAATTCGCATTAACCTCAGAAAGTGGGACCTGTCCAGTGGAATTAATGCTCAAAGGGGTAGACACGTTTGCAACAGGTGTTGGTAATGGACTGCCATTCTCCTTCGCTTCAAAGAACTTTGATCTCGTATCAGAAAGAGCTGAGTTCATCCTCTCAATCCCAGCATCGCCACTTAGGTGCTGAACCTTCTCTCGTATAAGCATTTGATCATCAGTAACCTGTTTCTGAATAGCCTTCATGTCATGGGTAAGACTATTTGACGACTGCCCCTCTGCAGTTAGCTTGCATGTTTGCATCATTGAAAGCTCAAGTTTGCATGCAGCCCTGACAAGATCTTCCTCCAAGACTCTTGCATCTTTTACTTTCCAAACCACGAAACTGTAAAGATATGTGCACCAAGCTCTATCAAAATTAGCCAACTGAGTTCTGAATTTAGATGATCCAGCAGCAGCAGAACCCAAGGATGACTGCCCTGGTCCATCAAGTATTATTTTTATCAACAGCTCGAATTCCTTCACAAAGCTTGCTGCTGACTCCATAAGTTGTTTTTCCCACTCGCCTTCCCCGCTTAAAACAGCATTTGGATGAGCTAGTATCATGTAAGCACAGAGGACCACCCTCAGAGAGTATCTAGATAATTTGCTTGTGCCAGAATTCCTTACTGGTATTTTTGCTGATACCCTTGTTCTTCCCTCTCTGCTCGGAGGTGCCTTCCTCTTTGGGGAGACCCAAGGCGTCTCAGTAGGTGGTCAACATTTTCCACTGATGCCGAACCTGTTGACTGGGAAAGCATGAAACGAGTCTCCAATCGGTCAAGCAATGCCTTTGTGGCTTGAAGAACAGCAGGGGATTCCATTGACATAGCTAATTTTTCAAACGGCATAGCCTTGACAGACTCCTCATTGATTCCCAAGGCACCATAAGCTTGAACCAATGCAAGTGTTGTCCTCTTAGACTTGACAAATCTCCTCCAGCATCTGAAATATAACAGAAGGAATTCATATTGATTACTTTTTACGCAAAGAAACAATTATTCCAAATATATGCATCACACAACAGTAAAATACCTTGCCAGCTTTCGTGAAAGAAAATCTGCATGCTTGATGTAATCAGCATGGGCAGAACTGCGAGGACTTCCCCGCTGCTTCAAAAACTCAGCCCTCTGCCTCTTCGCCCTCTGGAGTTTGTTATCCAATTGTTCTTTCAGCTTTCTCCTCTCCATTTCTCTCTGGCTGCATACAGTCATGGCAGCTCTTTGAATACGCAAAAGCCTAGCTCGGGCCTTTGTTCTTTCAGCTTCAATCAACCTCAGACGCTTCTTCTCAGCAGCAGTGCGCTTTTGCTGGATGGTAGAACGCACCTGCTCCATGTAATTGGTTTCTGATGTTGCCTTCTGAACCAGGGACCTCGCTATTCTCTCTTTCAGAGCAGCCCTTTTCTGCATATGGGCATGCAGAAGGCGCATGCGGTTCTCCTCTGCCTGACGGACACGAGACTCAACCCTGGTCTCCAGCTCTTCCCTTTCCTTCTCAAACCGCATTTCCACATCATTTTTTGCAGCTTGTCGGAGCTCATCCAACTTGGCCAGCCGCTTCTGTGCCTTTGCCAGGAGGCTTAACCTTTTCTGCTCAGCTGCCAGAAGCTTGGCTTCAAGGCGCTGGCCATGATCCTCCTCTTGAGAAGACCATGACGGGCTCCTTGGCTTCTTCCTCGCTTTGCAAGCCAACCATTCATGGAATTGCTGCAAAAAGAACATATGAATAAGTCATCCAGCTTCTATGACTCACCACTTAGTTGTTTCACTCCAAAGTTATTAAATACAAAAAGGAAATATAAATAGCCCCCCAAATATGACACAGATGAAAAGAAAAATTAACTGGACTGCACCAACCGAAATGCATCACAAACAAAGTTTCAACTATATTGCCAGTCACCAAATTCGCAGTGGTGTAAGGGTGAATCAAGTTACTCCTGCGCCAACCAAGTAGTCGGTGGTAACCAAACTGTTCTCTAAGTCCAAACTAAATTACTGTAGGATAATTCTATTACCACCAAAATAACAGCAGCTAATTTAAGTGATCACTCATATGTAAAAACATGCAACTTGGCATGGTAACTCGACGCAAACAAGATATAGATAAATTAGTCGTTGATTATTATTTCCAAGGACCGATAGGGCCAAAAGCTTATAACAACGCTAAAAAGAAAAGAATCAAAAGACGATGAAAGAAACCGATAAACCGAGACCTTTTAAGCTGGAGGAAAGACAACTTTAACAATTCAGAGCATGACACAAAATCACGAGGTGAGGAAAACATCGAACAGAGGCAAATTTGTGGCACACGTGAATCCCACTTCAGCTCACGACTACCTACCGCGAAGAGAATCCGACAAAGAATGTTACTTTCAATTCCCCGATGAATCCTAACCACCGAAAGGAAGCCTAGTAAAAGTTCAAAGACATAGAGTATTTGATTATTTCTGCATACTGTGCACCTCCCAATTCCCGTTCTTCCTAGGCCAAACATAAACAAAATTGAACTGGAAGAGTTTAAGAGACAGAAATTCTCTAACTTGTATTGATGTCACCTCAAAATCGCTACGAAAAAACTATCAAATTTAGCACTACGATAAAAAAAGCAAGACGACTACCCCGTACCCAACCAACCTACAACTCTGACATCACCAGTTAAGCCGTTCAAGAAACCGAACTCTTCGCAAGCAAGCACGACACCCACTTTCCCGAGATGACAAGTTTTCCGCGCCCCCGCCACGCAACCCACCACACGAGCGAGAAGCAACGCCAGCCGAACACTTCGGAAGCAAAACTGCACAGGGATGGAGGAGAAGGGAAGGGAAAGGGAACCCGACAGGGACACGAACCTGCCTCCGGAGCTCGGCTTCCTTGAGCCTGGCCTCGATCTCCTCGACGCTCGCCGGCGCCCCGCCGCCGCGCGCGCCCTCCATCAGCCTCATCCTGATCCGCCGCGGCGGCGCCCTCGCTGCCGCCGACGCCGGCCCCTCGTCCGCGGCCGGTATCTCCATCGCCACCGCCTCCCGCATCGCGCCCCCTCTGATCACCACCTCGACTCGAGACGGCGATACCAGACGTGACCGCCCTGCGAGTCCGGACCGCGGCGGCGCGCCTCTCGCCGCTTTACTCTTCCGCTCTCTCTCTCTCTCTCTCTCTCTCTCTCTCTCTCTTCCTCTTCCTTCCCGTTGCTTCCCCCGCGAGTTGGTTTGTTCCGTTATTGCAAAGCAGCTCGCGGGGGCGCCGCTTATATCCAGGGGCGTCGTTGCGATGGAGAACGAGGGGAAAACGGTTTGGCGAGTCGTGATGGGGATCGGACGGAGGAGGAAGCGGGCTCCGAGACGGGGTAGGGGCGTTTCGGTAATCTGGTCAGAAAAGTCACGGCGTTAGCCGCTTCGAGACGGTTCGGCGGACGGGCCCACCGGTCGGGGTCCTTTTTCTCTCCTCGCTGCGGGCTGACCGAACTGCCCCTCCCCGGCGGCTTTGCCAAAAGTCCTCCGACTCGGTGCGTGTGTGCTGTTTGGTTTGTGTGCATATCGAACGTGCGATTGAGTTCGAGATGAAGTAGGCGTTGCTAGCCAACAAGCTTCTATGTGAAAACGATTTTGACTCTCTGGGCTTTTGTAGAAAACGATTAAGATACATTTTTTCATGTGGAGAAAGTGCTAGACATTTGCGAAGCTAGAGAGAAATAAAAGTGGGTGCAATCCTAGGTTATTGACTAGTTGATTGTTTTCTGTTTTTTTTACCTGATTTCTTCTGCATAACTTATACTTGTGGGGGTGCAAATAAGAGAATTACAATTGATTTTCATTTTATCGTTGGTGTAGATGCACCCACTAGCAACGATGGTGCGCCCATTAGCAGAACTGTAAAGTGACAAATAAAATAGTATGGGAGGAGTACACTAAATACTACCTAAAAATTGCTAATCATTTTTAGATAATGGAACAAGAGTTCCGGTCTCTACACTCTTCAAAAAAGTGTACGCAGCGGTCTCATACATGGGAGCACTTAGGCTCACAAATAACAAGCCAAACAATTTGAGCTAGAGATACATAAGAAGACTCATCGAAAGAAAAAACACAACTAAGTCTGTAATTGTCGGTGTTGTGAAACCGGTCGACAAGTAAATTTGTGTTTGGAGGGGATCGACGCTACTACTCGGATGGGCCTTGGATGATTTAGGAGAGCGTGGTTTATACCTGGTTCGGGCACTTGGAGCCCTACGTCCGGCTTGAGGATTGTTCGTGTTTCGCCTTGTGAAAAGAGCTACAAAGGAGGCGAGGGAGGAGGGTTGCTCCAAGCCTCCGTTTGCAATGTGCTCTAGAGGTGTGTCGGATGAGTTCGATTAGCTCGATCCGTGGTCTCCCCTTTCTTGCGTGTGTGTGGGGTCCCTTTTATAGTCCAAGGGCCAGGCCACTTACAGGTGGGGTCGGAGTTACTACCTATCGTTCCAAGCGGGGTCGGGGCCGTCGTGCACTACCCCTGCTCGCATGCGGGCCGCTTTGGGCGCTCCGGTCGTGCGGCGTACGGTTAGTCTTGATTGGTAGCGCCGGAGTCAATGCCACGCTCGTCATCGTGGCGGCCGTCTCGTCGCATGGCGGTCTCCATCCATCACTCCCGTTCATCATGGCTCCGGCAGAGATGGTGTTGACGCCTCCGTCTTGTCATCGTGCCGGGGTGTCGGGCGACGCGTGAAGATGAGACAAGAGGAGCTGCGCGATCTCACCCAATCCCCGTGGATTGGTGAGTTCCCGAGCGGAGTTATGGCGATCCTCGTTCACCCGTGAGGCTTAAGCCATTTGCCTCCGAGTCGGGCGAGGCGGGGATCGGCGAGCCCGCCCGAGTCCCGAGTCGGGCGGGGCGGAAGTGGTGCACCTGCCCGACCCGGAGTCGGGCGAGGCGAGGCCGCGGGCCCGGCTTTCGTAGCCTTCGTAGGCCTAGGCGGATGCTCGTTGGTCGGCCACGGGACGGATTACGGGCTATTGTCCCATCAATCGCCCGGCCTCCGTCCCGGTCCACGAGCCATCATGGGCTTGGTAATGATCACGCCGCTCTGCAGCCGAGCTAGCGCTAGCGTGCGGCGCTGCGGAACGGGACGGGTAGGTACTTGCGCCGGTCACATCACGTCATGTTGGTGAAACGAGTTCCCGTGCGCTCGTAATTGCGCCTACCGGCCTGCCGCAACTCCTCCCCTATCCGGTGGGTGAGGTCGCTTCTCCGCGAAGCAAAGGCAAACGCGGCGAGGATTGCGGTCCCACCCGACGCCGAGTCGGGCGAGGCGGAGATCGTGGGCCCGCCCGACCCGAGGGTCGGACGAGGCGGAAGTCGTGGACTTCGCCCGACTCGGGGTCGGGCGAGGCGGAAGTTGTGGGCCTCGCCCGACTCGGGGTCGGGCGAAGCGGAGTTGTGGACCTTGCCCGACTCGGGGTCGGGCGAGGCGGAGGTTTCGGGCCCCACTCCTGTATCCTTTACGCGTACAAGACGGAGCTGTTAGCCGGATTAAGTACCCCGATTAGGGTTCCCTAATCTAGGTACCCGACGAGTAGCCCCGAGCCTTGGCGGCGGCCGAGGGCAAATGGTCGCCGTCGAGGCTTTTCCCGACAAATCCTTAGATTTTTCCGTGCGTTTGTTTTTCCGGTGGGTGCGCGCGAGCGCACCCGCCGGTGTAGCCTCGAGCCTCGGGGCAAGTAGAATACTTGCGCCGAGGGTTAGCGATTTTGAGCGGTTTTATCGTTTATTCGCGAAGCGAGCCCCGAGTCTTCGCTCGTTGCTCGGATCCGTCCGAGGGCTGTTTCGTCTTTTTATTTCGTTCACACCCGCGCATCTTTGCGATAAGATGAGGCGTGCGGTGAGCGGCCACGTCATTCCTCGATGGTTCGATGCGTGGTGCTCGTTTAAGCTCCAAACGGGAATGTCCGGAGTGATGGCCTCGGCTTGCCCTTAGCGGGGATCCGACGGAGACTAGCGGGAGTCGGCCTCATTCATATCCGAGTGCTCGTCTTTTGTGATTTCCGACCCCTTTCGATCGGGGTCGGCGGGCTCGTTGCCCTCCCTTCGCGGGATTCAAGATCACGGCTTTTCAACTCGGACTCGGACGCCGTCGATAGAGGCCCATTGTGCTACGGTGCACGGGTGTCGATCGCTAAGGATCCCTCTCCGACAACCCCTCACTTACTTTTGTCCAAGGGCGGGCGTCCGAACCCTTTCGTCGGGCCGCCCTTCGAACCCCCGGGTTGGAAACCGGGCGTCGGGCGTTTTCATCCCCTAGCCTTATTTACTGCGGGCCTTATGGGATTCCAAGCCCAATCGGCCCGTCATCGGGCGCCGTCGAAGCGCAACGGTTCGCCTCCCATGACGGCGCGCATCCCGCGGCGGTTCGCCGTAGATGCGAAATTTGCGTTCGCATTATGGCTCCGCGTCGGGCGCGTGCGGCGGCCTCTTCGGTTCCTGCACCCGGTTAAATCGCGGAACGGTAGAGGTGAGGGAGTCGAGGCGCCGCGGGGGCAATTGACATGACCGCTATTTAAAGGAAAGGGGGACGCATCCGGTTACCTCTCTCTCACCCTGCGCTCGCAAAAACTCATCCCCTTCCTTTGTTCTCGCGTGCTCCGTCGACTCGCCTTTCTTCGCCGCGTCCGCCGCTCGCCGCCTTCCTCACTTCTCCCCAATCCACCGTCGCGCATCCGATCCGGAGCCCCGCCATGGCGGATTGGACTCCGTCCCGCCGCACCTGTCGGGTCCCTTGAGGCCCTTGTCGCGCGTGGACTCCGATGCCGCGCACCGACGCCATGGAGTGGCCGGTGCCGGGGAATGAGGCCCTGCCGGCGCCGCCGGACGGCTACGTCGTCTCTTTCCGCCACTTCCACGAGCGCGGCTTGGGAATGCCGCCTCACCCTTTCTTCCGCGGCATCCTCCACCATTACGGGCTGGAGCTGCAGCACCTCAACCCTAACTCCGTCCGGACACCTCGCCGCCTTCGTGGCGCCGTGCGAGGGCTTCCGGGGATCGCCCCCACTTCGAGTCGTTCAAGCACTTCTTCGATTGCCGGTTGGTGACGAAGAAGGACACGGCCGGGAACCCTCGCGCCGTCCCCATCGGCGGCGCCGGCTTCCGATCACGGGGCGGCCGGTCCGAGAAGTACATCTCCATCGCCCTCACCGACTCCAACAAGGGCCGGCACGAGCGGTGGTTCTACCTCGGGAACACCGCTGCCACACCCCTCCCCGAGTTCACCGGCAACCTCATCATCGCCGCGCGGAGAAGTGGCACTTCGGGGTGCCCGGCGACGAGAAGAGGGGGATCGTCGCGCTGTTGGAGGCGGTCGAAGCGCTCGACCAGGCCGGCGTGACCGGCGTTGGAGTGATTGGCTCCTACCACTCGCGCCGGCTTGCACCGCTGCAGGCCGGCGTCGGATGATGTCGGAGATGGGAAGTGACTTCGCCCGGGAGGGAACCCGCATGGTGGACCCCGGGCGGACCCTCGGATTTCGCTCCGGGAATTGAAGGCCCGACTCGCGGAGGCGATGCTCGAAGACGGCCGCCGCGTGGGATCGGCTTGATTGGCCGGTTCCCAATCACCCACCAATGCTCCCGCAACGGGGGCGATTTTGTTTGTAAGTTTTTAGTTCCGCCTTCGGTTGAGTCGGTCTTAAGTTCCGACCTCTCTTACTTTTCTAATTTACGTGTTGCGAGAGGTTTGCAATTTATTCCTTCCCGGCCCCATTGCCCGAGGATGCCGACGTCCGGGCCATCAATCGGGCGCGCGCCGAGGAGCTAAAAGCTCGAAAGGATGCCAAGAAGGCTAGGAAGGCGGCGCGGCAACGGCGGAAAGCGGAGAAGGAGCGCCGGCGCCGTTCGGGCCGGATCGTCATCTCCGAGAGAAGCAAGCACCGACTCCGACGACAACGATTGGGGTGACGACGAGGAACTCGTCGACATGTCCTCTCCCATCGGCGAGCTCGCCGGGGAGGAGGACATCGAGCGAGGGCCCGACTCGGCCGGCCCTCTCGGAAGTGGGCCCCGCCGGACGACGCCGGCACGTCGCTCGCCGGTCCGAGCCGGGAAGGAGCGCCGGGCTCCCCGCAGGCCGAGGCGCATGCCGGCGCCGCAGCCGCCGACTTCGGCGCCCACCACCACCACAACGCCGACCGCCCGGCCGTCGTGCCCGGGGTCGCGGCCCCGATCTCCGCGATCGTCACCACGCCACCCTCGCCGCCCACACGCCGGGTCCCCTTGGCGACGACCATGGCGGGGCGATGATGGCCTCGGCCGCCGCGGTGACGTCGACCGTGGTGACCGTAGCGCCGGTAACGGTGACGGGAGGGCTCACCTCGTCGGCGATGGCGGCGACGGCCTCCGCGGCGCCATCGGCGTCCGTCCGTGCGCCGGTGACAATGGCCTCGGCGGCTTCGCCGGCGTCGGTTCGAGCGCCGGTGACCGCGCCCGCCGGCGGCTCTGCTCCGGCGGTGGCCGCAACCCCGTCGGGTCCGAGTACGGCCGCGCCGGCCTCCACGACCTCTTCATCCGCGGCGCCGAGGCCGGCGACGACGCCGAAGTCTCTCGGCGACGTCGGCCCCGCGACAGCGGCGGCGCCGAGTGCCCCGGGCGGCTCTTGGCAAGAGGCGGCGTGAGGGCCTTGGGTCGGCGGTCGATCCGCCACCCAAACGACAACCGTACCGGTAAGCGTTGCTTCCTTCCGTCTTTCCTTCTTTCTTGTCTTTCGGTTTGTTGACTTGCGCGTCCCGCAGGGGTCCGTTGGCCGGGGCTCGGAGCGGCCGGCCCTAGGGTCGGGGGCCCGCTGCGCCATCCCCGGCAGCCCTCGGCCGGCAAGCACCGTGGGGGCGGCCGAGACGGCGGCGCCAACTACGGCCATGGTGACGGCGGCCGCCGGCTCCGCGCCGTTCCCGCCGCAGGGACCTCCGCCGAGCTCCTCCGCCACGCCGCACCGGCCGGCGCCGGAGCCGGGGGTCGTGCACGTTGTGGGGCCCCAAGGGCGGACGCACACGTTTGACGAGCCGGCGGAGCGGACCCTTTGGGGCGCGTTCCGCCGCGACCGCGGCCGGGCCGCCGACGTCTTGGGCGCGGCGCTCCATCTCGTCGAGTCGCCGGCGGAGCCGCCGAGGTGAGCGCGAGTTCGTTCCTTCGCGGAATATCGGTCTTTTTCGCTTCGCTCATGATTTTGTCCTCCTTTTCGGACTCGGATATGATGAGCCGGGCCAAGCATGCCCGCATCCGTTTCCAAGAAAGGGAACGGACCCGCCTTGATCGGGAGGCGCGGAGCGCCACGGAGCGAGCCCTCGGAGCCGTCCGAGAGGCCGAGGATGCGAAGAAGGAGAGGGCCGAGGCGGCCGGGTGGCGGCCGAGGCCAACGATGCGTGGAGGACGGCCGAGTCCCGCCTCGGCCGAAGCCATCAAGAGGGCCGAGGCGGCGGAAGAAAGGGCCAAGAAGGCCGAGTCCGATGCCGCGAACGCTCGTCGGGTGGCCGAGTCCCGGCCGGCCGAGGTCCAAGCGGCGAGTGGTGAGGGCGTTGAAGGCGGAGGAGGACGCGGCGAGCGCGCGCGAGGCGACGGACACCGAGCGCAAGCTCAAGGAGGCCGTCTCCCAATCGGTCTCCAAGCTCATTTCCCAACTTTCGACGTTGGAGAGTGAGGTTAACCGTAAGTTTTGTTTCTCATCCCTCCTCCTATTTTGCTTTTGATTGGTGTCATGTCTCATGATTTCTTCTTCCTTTTCATTTTCGGAGCTCAAGACGGACCCGGACGGGCTGCGGCGGGAAGAAGTTCGGCTCGACCGAATCCGCATCGGTGCCGAGTTCCTCCGCAACGAGCCGGAGGTGCCACGGCCGCCCGGGACCACCAATTTGGAGCCGCGCCTTCTCTCCATCGCCAACCGCTTTGGTGCTCTGCGGCGTGAGAGTTTTGAAGCCGGGGTCCTGTGGACTCGGTACTCGGAGCGGACACATTTCGAGGACAACCTTGACCTCGACATGCTTGCGCGGCTAGGCATGGTGCCCGGCTTCTCCGAGCGGGAGATCGAGGACATGAAGAGGAAAGCCGCGCCGATCGCCGCCAAGCTTGCCGAGCTCCTCGCCTCGCGCGCCTTCCCGCCGCCGTCGTCGCCGCATGACGAGTAGATGATGTAGTGTGTTAGTTGAGTCGGCCGAGTGGCCGGTAGTCGAGTCGGCCGGGTGGCCAAGATATAAAGAACTCGCTTATTTTGTAAACAAGTTATCTGTTTTAATTTCGTTCGAAATTTCTCACATGTTCCCCTTTCGTGGCTTCCTTCTCGTTCGGACCGTCTAGTAGCCTAAGATTCCTCATTCGATTGATCGGTGACTTAGGCCGCTCTTAGCCGCCGGGCGTCGGAGTCCCGAGTCGGCCGGCCGGATCGGCCGAGTAGTCGTTGGCGTTCCGAGTCCTGTCCGAGTTGGACTTGCACTATGGGATTAGACTTTTTCGGACCGCCCGGTTGCTTTAGATTTTTCATTCGGGTGATCGACGGGCCGCTCCTAGCCGTAGAGGCGTCGGAGTCCCGAGCCGACCGGTCGGACCGGCCGAGCCATCGTCGGCGCTTAGGTTCCGTCCAAGTCGGACCCGCACCGAGGGATTTTCGTGTGAGTTCCGCAGCCGTGGGCACAACCGGGACCCGCACACGGCCTCCTTTGCGCACCCGCCGGGTGGAGCCCCGACTCGGGAGAGTCGGGGCCGGCGGCCGGCAAATTTGGACTTATTCGTTATTTGTCGAAAACAAGAGAAAAAAGAGAAAGGTTTTCTCTTTATTTCATTTGCATAAAAAGCTGAAACAATAAGCTAAGGGTAAAAGCGACGTAGCTGCCCGATGTTCCATGCGTTGGTGAGCACGTTTCCGTTGGCGTCCTTGAGCTTGTACGTGCCGGGCGGAGCACCTCGGCTACCGTGTAGGGCCCTTCCCATGGCGGAGTTAACTTGTGCCGGCCTTGATTCCCCTGGAGGAGTCGAAGGACGAGGTCGCCGGGCTTGAAGGCGCGCTTCTTGATCTTGCGGTCGTGGTAGCGGCGGAGTGCTTGTTGGTATCCGGCTGAGTGCAGCGGTGCGGCTTCCCTTGTTTCGTCGATTTGGTCCAGCCGCATCTTCGAGATAACGCTTATTGAGTTCCGGATCGAAAACTTGCACGCGCGGAGCTCCATAATCCGGATCCGTGGGTAGCACGGCCTCGGCCCCGTACACCATGAAGAAGGGAGTGTGACCCGTGGCTCGACTCGGCGTCGTCCTCGGGCTCCACAACACCGCACCGAGCTCTTTCGCCCATTTCCCGGCAAATGTTCCGAGTTTGCTGAATATCCGGGGTTTCAATCCTTGGAGGACCATGCCATTTGCGCGCTCACACCTGCCCGTTCGTTTGGGGGTGTGAGACGGCTGACTCGACCAACTCGGATGCCCCGGTGGTCGCAAAAGTTTAGGAACTTTTTCCCGTAAACCGCGTACCGTTGTCGGTGATGATTGTGTTTGGGACTCCAAACCGATGCACTATGTCGGTGAAGAATTTTACGGCCTGGTCCGAGTCGATTTTGCCTATCGGCCTTGCCTCAATCCACTTGGAGAACTTGTCCACGGCGACAAGCAAGTGGGTGTAACCTCCTGGTGCCTTTTTGAACGGGCCGACCGTGTCTAGGCCCCACACGGCAAACGGCCATGTTATGGGGATGGTTTGCGGGGCCCGGGCCGGCCGGTGTGTTTTACGTGCGTAATGTCGACACCCTTCGCAGTGCGCACGACTTGTTCGGCGTCGGCGATCGCGGTCGGCCAATAGAAGCCATGTCGGAAAGCGTTGCCAACGAGACTTCGTGGTGCGGCGTGATGTCCACACGTTCCACCATGGATGTCCTGAGCGGCCGCTTACCCTCGTCGAGAGGGACGCAGCGTTGGAGGACGCCGGTGTGCCCCTTTTTGTATAACTCATCGCCGATCACGACAAAGGTTTTGGCGCGTCGGGCGAGGCGGCGCGCTTCCATGACGTCGGGGGCAATTTTTGCCGCAACGGATAGTCGAGGTAGGGCTGCCGCCGATCATCTCGTCGACTCGGGCGCAGCCCCCGAGTCGCCTTCGTGGTCGGGAGTCGGATCGACCGGACCCGCCGTGTCGTCGTTGGCGCCAAGCTCGACGACCGGGACCTCCGCGGCCTCGATCGGAGCCGGCTCTTGTTCTCCCTTTGCAGGGTCGGCCGCCGTTGGCTCCTTGATAGACGGCTCATCCTGGTCGCGAGCAAAAACGCCTTCCGGCGTTGGCGGCCGATTGGATCCCATCTTGGCTAATGAGTCGGCCGTTTCATTGTCCCGCCGAAGGACATGTTTGACTTGGAATCCATCGAACTTTTCTTCAAGACGGCGGATCTCGCTGCAGATAAGCCGCCATCTTCGGGTTGGTGCAAGTTGACTCGTTCATCACCCGATCCACGACGAGCCGGGAATCGCCGAAGGCTTCGAGCCTACGGATCCCCGGGTCAATCGCCGCCTTCATGCCGTTAGCGGTGGCTTCGTACTCGGCCACATTGTGAGAGGCTGGAAAGTTGAGTCGGATGACGTATTGCATGCATGCACCTCTCGGCGAGATGAGCTGCCATCCGCTGCCGGCACCCCTCTTCGTGAGGGAGCCATCAAAGTGCAGCCGCCAATGATCCGTTTCGCCCGAACCACGAGCAACCGGGCCTCTGTCCACTCGGCTATGAAATCTACCGGAGTGTGTGATTTTATGGCGGATGGGTGCGTGTACTCTATACCCTGGTCCATTAATTCTAGCGCCCACTTCGAGATCTTTATCGCTACCTCCGGATTACCCAAGATTTCAGCAAGCGGGAAGGAGGAGACGACCGATTACCGGATGAGAGTCGAAATAGTGCCGAAGCTTGCGCCGAGTGACGGTCGGCGCGTACAACACCTTCCGGATCTTCGGCCACCTTGTCTTGCGATCGGAGAGGACTTCGCCGACGTAGTAGACCGGCCGTTGCACCTTGAGCGCCTTTCCCGCTCGTCACGCTCCACTACGGCGCCGTACTCACCACCCGATTTGTTGCAGCTATGTAGAGCAGCAAAGGCTCCTTCTCGACCGGCGAAGTCAAAATCGGGCGCTTGAAAGTTTGGCTTTGAGGTGGTCGAGGGCCTCCTGCGCCTCGGCTGTCCGGACGAAGTTGTCCGACTTCTTGAGCGAGACGGTAAAGTGGCAGCCCCTTTTCTCCGAGCCGGGAGATGAAACGGCTTAGCGCCGCGAGGCAGCCGATAAGTCTTTGCACGCCCTTTACGTTTTTTATCGGCCCCATCTTCGCGATGGCTTCGATTTTCTCGGGATTGGCTTCGATGCCACGCTGCGAGACGCCGTATCCCAAGAGCATCCCCTTCGGGACCCCAAAGACACATTTCTCGGGGTTGAGCTTGACCTCGTTGGCTCTCGACCGCTGGAACACGGCTTCGAGGTCGGCGACTAGATCGTCGGTCCGAGTGGACTTGACTACAATGTCATCCACATATGCCCGCACAATGCGTCCGATGAGGTTACCGAAACATTTGATCATGCAGCGTTGGTATGTGGCTCCCGCATTTTTTAACCCGAACGGCATAGCGATGTAACAAGTACGTGCCGAAGGGTGTGATGAACGCGGTGGCCTCTTGATCACCAATCCTTAGCGGAATTTGATGATAACCCGAATAGGCATCTAGGAAACACAGGGTTTCGCACCCCGCGGTCCGATCAACTATCCGGTCTATGCGAGGCAAGGGAAACGGATCCTTTGGGCACGCCTTGTTGAGACTCGTGTAGTCAACGCACATTCTCCATTTCCCGGTTTTCTTCCTTACAAGTACAGGGTTGGCAACCCATTCGGGATGGTACACCTCTTTGATGAAGCCGGCGGCGAGGAGCTTCGCTAACTCTTCACCGATTGCCCGGCGTTTCTCCTCGTCGAAGCGGCGGAGTCGTTGCTTGACCGGTTTCGATCCCGGCTTGATGTTGAGGGAGTGCTCGGCGATGTTCCTAGGGATTCCCGACATATCCGAGGGCTTCCACGCGAAGATGTCCTTGTTGGCGCGTAGGAACTCGACGAGCGCGCTTTCCTATTTGTCGGAGAGCGCAGACCCGATGATGACCTTCTTCCCTCGGGCTCGGCAGGGTCGAGGGGCACCATCTTGGTGTCTTTGGCCGGCTCGAAAGAGCCGATCGCCTTCTTTGGGGTCGGCGTGTCCTCCGACTCCAAAGTCGCGACCGTGGGAAGTCGGACTTGTTGATGAGCGCCGCAGCCGACTCGCAGCACTCCACCTCGCACTCGTAAGCACGCCGAACCGACGTGTTCACGGTGATGATCCCCTTCGGACCCGGCATTTTGAGCTTGAGGTAGATGTAGTTGGGAACGGCCATGAACTTCGCGTAACATGGTCGCCCGAGGATGGCGTGGTACGCGCCGGGAAGTCCACCACGTTGAAGGTGAGGGTCTCGGTGCGGTAGTTGATCGGCGTGCCGAAGGTGACGGGCAAGTCGATTTGCCCAAGCGGCACAGCCCGTCTTTCCGGCACAACCCCGTGGAAGGGCTCGCCCGATGGCCGGATCCGAGAGCGGCCGATCCCCATGGCATCAAGAGTCTCTCGCATACAAAACATTCGGACCACTACCCCCATCCATCGGCACCTTAGTCGGCCGTTTGTTGCCGACGATGGGGTCGACGACGAGCGGGTAGCGTCCGGGTCGGGGAACGCGCTCGGGGTGGTCGCCGCGGTCGAACGTGATTGCCGCGTCGGACCACTTGAGGTAGGTCGGGGTCGCAGGTTCGGCGGCGTAGACCTCGCGCCGCTCCCGCTTCGGTGTCGCCCGGAGGAGCCGGTCCCCCGCCCCGAAGATCATGAGGCAGCCGGTGGTTTGCGGGAAACCGCCGTCCGCGTCCTTGTCGTCGCCGTCGTCGTTCTTGGGGCCGGGGTTCTTGGGGTCGAACTTCCTCGCCTTCGTGCCCGGGAACTTGAGCATCGGCCCGCAGTCCTTGAGGGCGTGGTTGACGGGTCGGCCGTGGTTGGGACACGGCGCCTCCAAGCATCTTCTCGAAGTGCCGGCCCTTGCCGCCGTCGTCGCCAGCCGGCTTCTTCGGCTTGCGCTCGGCGGCGGCGACGAAGTTGGTGTCGCGGCGGTACCGGTCGCCGCTCTTCCTCTCGCTTCGCTTCTTGTCATGCGGGGAGGACGGGCCCGCACCGGAACTCTCGTTCCGCTTCGCCTTGCCCTTGGCTCGATGAAGGAGGGCATCCACGGCGTCTTCTCCGGAGGCGTGGCCGGTTGCCACGTCGAGTAGCTCCTTGACGATGCGCGGGTTGTTGCGGCCGAGCTCATGCACCAGCCCCTCGTTGTTGGTGCCGGCGATGAACGCCGAGATCACCTCTGCGTCGGCGAGGTTGGGGAGCGTGTTGCACTTGCGGGAGAAGCGCTTGACGTAGTCCCTCAAGGACTCGTCCGCCCGCTGCCGGCAGGTCCCGAGGTCCCACGGGTTCCCGGGCGCGTGTACGTGCCCCGGAAGTTGCCGATGAAGGCCTCCTCCAGGTCCCACCAATCGTGGATCGAGCCCTCCGGGAGGTGCTCGAGCCACATCCCGGCCGAATCGGCCAAGAAGAGTGGTAAGTTGCGGATGATGAACCGCTCGTCGGTGGCGCCGCCGGCTTGGCATGCCAGGCGGTAATCCTCCAGCCATAATGCGGGGTTCGTCTCCCGTTGTATTTGGTGATGCTCGCTGGGGGCCGGAATCGCCGGGGCACCGGAACCCGCCGAATGGCGAGCCCAAAGGCCTTGGGCCCCGTCATAACCGGAGGTTTGTCCTCCTCCGGGTCGAATCGTCCTCCGCGCCGGGGCGTACCCGTGGTCCTCGGCTTCGCGCCTTGGAGCGCGGTTTTGTTCCCGACGCCGGCGGTCGGGGTATCGCGTGCGTCGCGCGACTCGCCCATCCGCCGCCGAACCGACGGCGAGTTCCCGGTTCCGCTTTGCTCGCCGGTTGGGTGGGCCGAACCGTTCGGTCCCCGGGCCGGCTTGGCGTGTGGTAGGAGGCACCGGCCTCTTTCCGCCGCGCGGCGGAGCTTTGCTCACGCTCGGCCTCGTTGGACGGCCGCTAAGTCCGGGAGGTTTCCGACCTCCTCTTGGATCCTCCGCCGGTCCTCGTCGACCGGTTGCGAAGCGCGCGGATCGCTGTCGCGGCCGCGGCCACGTTCCGGTCGGGCCTCTCGTACTCGGGAGCGAGGTGGTTTGCCTCGTCCAGGATCCTTCTTTGGGCTTCGCGCCCACGCCGGCGAGCGAGTTCGCGCCGCGCCCGGCGCCGCGCCACCTCGCACTCGAGGCGTTCGCGCTCCTCCTTAACCGCCGCTCGGTCTCTGCGACCTCGCGTCGGCGTCGGAGCGGCTCGCTCTAGGTCGTCCTCCTCCCGGGGCTCGGGGCTTCCCGGAGGGGTTTGTTGTTCCGGCACCGCGGCGTGCGGCCGTGCGTTCCTCGCACCGCCGGCGTTCACCGCCGCGGACGGCGGCGCTACCCCGGCCGGGAGTCCAGCGGCCGCCGGGGCCGCACGGCCCGTGTCGTTGATGCCGTCGGTGTCGCCGGTGTCCCCGTCCTCCACCATCATACACTCCCGCGAGGGTGGTGGCTGCCGGTATCGGATCCACCGCCGAGTCCGTCATGCCCGCGAGCTCCGCGCCGGCGGACACGGCGGGAAAGTGGTGTGGAGACCGGGAGGTCGGCGGGAGAACGCGCGACGGGCTCCCGGCTCCGGTCACGATGAACTCCGTGCTCCCGAAGGTCACGAGGGCGCCTCGAGTCCGGCCGACGGTGTGGCTCGCCATCTTCAAGATCGTCGAACGCGTCAAGGTCCCCTTCCCGGCAAAAGCGACGTAAAACCGAAACAATAAGCTAAGGGTAAAAGCGACGTAGCTGCCCGATGTTCCATGCGTTGGTGAGCACGTTTCCGTTGGCGTCCTTGAGCTTGTACGTGCCGGGCGGAGCACCTCGGCTACCGTGTAGGGCCCTTCCCATGGCGGAGTTAACTTGTGCCGGCCTTGATTCCCCTGGAGGAGTCGAAGGACGAGGTCGCCGGGCTCGAAGGCGCGCTTCTTGATCTTGCGGTCGTGGTAGCGGCGGAGTGCTTGTTGGTATCCGGCCGAGTGCAGCGGTGCAGCTTCCCTTGTTTCGTCGATTTGGTCCAGCGCATCTTCGAGATAACGCTTATTGAGTTCCGGATCGAAAACTTGCACGCGCGGAGCTCCATAATCCAGATCTGTGGGTAGCACGGCCTCGCCCCGTACACCATGAAGAAGGGAGTGTGACCCGTGGCTCGACTCGGCGTCGTCCTCGGGCTCCACAACACCGCACCGAGCTCTTTCGCCCATTTCCCGGCAAATGTTCCGAGTTTGCTGAATATCCGGGGTTTCAATCCTTGGAGGACCATGCCATTTGCGCGCTCACACCGCCCGTTCGTTTGGGGGTGTGAGACGGCCGACTCGATCAACTCGGATGCCCCGGTGGTCGCAAAAGTTTAGGAACTTTTTTCCCGTAAACCGCGCACCGTTGTCGGTGATGATTGTGTTTGGGACTCCAAACCGATGCACTATGTCGTTGAAGAATTTTACGGCCCGGTCCGAGTCGATTTTGCCTATCGGCCTTGCCTCAATCCACTTGGAGAACTTGTCCACGGCGACAAGCAAGTGGGTGTAACCTCCCGGTGCCTTTTTGAACGGGCCGACCAGGTCTAGGCCCCACACGGCAAACGGCCATGTTATGGGGATGGTTTGCGGGGCCCGGCCGGCCGGTGTGTTTTACGTGCGTAATGCCGACACCCTTCGCAGTGCGCACGACTTGTTCGGCGTCGGCGATCGCGGTCGGCCAATAGAAGCCATGTCGGAAAGCGTTGCCAACGAGACTTCGTGGTGCGGCGTGATGTCCACACGTTCCACCATGGATGTCCCGAGCGCCGCTTACCCTCGTCGAGAGGGACGCAGCGTTGGAGGACGCCGGTGTGCCCCTTTTGTATAACTCATCGCCGATCACGACAAAGGTTTTGGCGCGTCGGGCGAGGCGGCGCGCTTCCATGACGTCGGGGGCAATTTTTGCCGCAACGGATAGTCGAGGTAGGGCTGCCGCCGATCATCTCGCCGACTCGGGCGCAGCCCCCGAGTCGCCTTCAGTGGTCGGGAGTCGGATCGACCGGACCCGCCGTGTCGTCGTTGGCGCCAAGCTCGACGACCAGGACCTCCGCGGCCTCGATCGGAGCTGGCTCTTGTTCTCCCTTTGCAGGGTCGGCCGCCGTTGGCTCCTTGATAGACGGCTCATCCCGGTCGCGAGCAAAAATGCCTTCGGCGTTGGCAGCCGATTGGATCCCATCTTGGCTAATGAGTCGGCCGTTTCATTGTCCCGCCGAAGGACATGTTTGACTTGGAATCCATCGAACTTTTCTTCAAGACGGCGGATCTCGCTGCAGTAAGCCGCCATCTTCGGGTTGGTGCAAGTTGACTCGTTCATCACCCGATCCACGACGAGCCGGGAATCGCCGAAGGCTTCGAGCCTACGGATCCCCAGGTCAATCGCTGCCTTCATGCCGTTAGCGGTGGCTTCGTACTCGGCCACATTGTGAGAGGCTGGAAAGTTGAGTCGGATGACGTATTGCATGCATGCACCTCTCGGCGAGATGAGCTGCCATCCGCCGCCGGCACCCCTCTTCGTGAGGGAGCCATCAAAGTGCAGCCGCCAATGATCCGTTTCGCCCGGAACCACGAGCAACCGGGCCTCCGTCCACTCGGCTATGAAATCTACCGGAGTGTGTGATTTTATGGCGGATGGGTGCGTGTACTCTATAC
This sequence comes from Chloris gayana, assembly GCA_031894775.1. NCBI lineage: Eukaryota > Viridiplantae > Streptophyta > Magnoliopsida > Poales > Poaceae > Chloris > Chloris gayana. The sequence goes on from JAUNZO010004721.1 coordinate 49,195, forward strand.
CCTGGTCCATTAATTCTAGCGCCCACTTCGAGATCTTTATCGCTACCTCCGGATTACCCAAGATTTCAGCAAGCGGGAAGGAGGAGACGATCAGCTACGGATGAGAGTCGAAATAGTGCCGAAGCTTGCGCCGAGTGACGGTCGGCGCGTACAACACCTTCTCGGATCTTCGGCCACCTTGTCTTGCGATCGGAGAGGACTTCGCCGACGTAGTAGACCGGCCGTTGCACCTTGAGCGCCTTTCCCGGCTCGTCACGCTCCACTACCAGCGCCGTACTCACCACCCGATTTGTTGCAGCTATGTAGAGCAAGCAAAGGCTCCTTCTCGACCGGCGAAGTCAAAATCGGGGCGCTTGAAAGTTTGGCTTTGAGGTGGTCGAGGGCCTCCTCGCGCCTCGGCTGTCCGGACGAGTTGTCCGACTTCTTGAGCGGACGGTAAAGTGGCAGCCCCTTTTCTCCGAGCCGGGAGATGAAACGGCTTAGCGCCGCGAGGCAGCCGAGCAAGTCTTTGCACGCCCTTTACGTTTTTATCGGCCCCATCTTCGCGATGGCTTCGATTTTCTCGGGATTGGCTTCGATGCCACGCTGCGAGACGCCGTATCCCAAGAGCATCCCCTTCCTGGCGCGCCAACCGTCGGTGTTGTGAAACCGGCCGACAAGTAAATTTGTGTTTGGAGGGGATCGACGCTACTACTCGGATGGGCCTTGGATGATTTAGGAGAGCGTGGTTTATACCGGTTCGGGCACTTGGAGCCCTACGTCCGGCTTGAGGATTGTTCGTGTTTCGCCTTGTGAAAAGAGCTACAAAGGAGGCGAGGGAGGAGGGTTGCTCCAAGCCTCTCGTTTGCAATGTGCTCTAGAGGTGTGTCGGATGAGTTCGATTAGCTCGATCCGTGGTCTCCCTTTCTTGCGTGTGTGTGGGGTCCCTTTTATAGTCCAAGGGCCAGGCCACTTACAGGTGGGGTCGAGTTACTACCTATCGTTCCAAGCGGGGTCGGGGCCGTCGTGCACTACCCCGCTCGCATGCGGGCCGCTTTGGGCGCTCCGGTCGTGCGGCGTACGGTTAGTCTTGATTGGTAGCGCCGGAGTCAATGCCACGCTCGTCACCGTGGCGGCCGTCCCGTCGCATGGCGGTCTCCATCCATCACTCCCGTTCATCATGGCTCCGGCAGAGATGGTGTTGACGCCTCCGTCTTGTCATCGTGCCGTGGGTGTCGAGCGACGCGTGAAGATGAGACAAGAGGAGCTGCGCCGATCTCACCCAATCCCCGTGGATTGGTGAGTTCCCGAGCGGAGTTATGGCGATCCCTCGTTCACCCGTGAGGCTTAAGCCATTTGCCTCCGAGTCGGGCGAGGCGGGGATCGCCGAGCCCGCCCGAGTCCCGAGCCGGGCGGGGCGGAAGTGGTGCACCCGCCCGACCCGGAGCTCGGGCGAGGCGGAGGCCGCGGGCCCGGCTTTCGTAGCCTTCGTAGGCCTAGGCGGATGCCGTTGGTCGGCCACGGGACGGATTACGTGCTATTGTCCCATCAATCGCCCGGCCTCCGTCCCGGCCACAGGCCATCATGGGCTTGGTAATGATCACGCCGCTCGCAGCCGAGCTAGCGCTAGCGTGCGGCGCTCGCGGAACGGGACGGGTAGGTACCGCGCCGGTCACATCACGTCATGTTGGTGAAACGAGTTCCCGTGCGCTCGTAATTGCGCCTACCGGCCTGCCGCAACTCCTCCCCTATCCGGTGGGTGAGGTCGCTTCTCCGCGAAGCAAAGGCAAACGCGGCAGGGATTGCGGTCCCACCCGACGCCGAGCCGGGCGAGGCGGAGATCGTGGGCCCGCCCGACCCAGGGTCGGACGAGGCGGAAGTCGTGGACTTCGCCCGACTCGGGCTCGGGCGAGGCGGAAGTTGTGGGCCTCGCCCGACTCGGGCTCGGGCGAAGCGGAAGTTGTGGACCTTGCCCGACTCGGGCTCGGGCGAGGCGGAGGTTTCGGCCCCACTCCCGTATCCTTTACGCGTACAAGACGGAGCCGTTAGCCGGATTAAGTACCCCGATTAGGGTTCCCTAATCTAGGTACCCGACGATAATCATATTCGAGAACTTCCATCCGGACTTTGCAAACACCTCCATAACAATTGATTCCAAAAGGCGACATGCATTCTTCAAATTTACTCTTGCATCCTTGTCTTTATGCATCAAGGACCATGTACGTGTCCAATGTGTCACCCCGAAGATTATCCGCATGAAAGTGTTAGTTTTACATCGATCGAAAACCATGTCGTTTCTATTCAACCATAATGCCCAACAAATAGTCGTCAAACCAACATAAATTTGACTCTTAAGTTCGGGTTGGATATTGATGAGCCACGTAAGGAATATATGTGAAATGTTAGACGGAGGTTGAATTCCAAGGTAATATATACGATATTCCAAATGAAACGAGCAAAATGACAGTCAATAAAAAGGTGTTGTATAGTCTCCAAAAAGCTACATGTATAGTCATTAATATAATTTACTATTGCCTTCATGACTCTTATAATTCTACATCATACATTCTTTCATCATATCGCAACGATAATTTAGTTCTGCTCCCTCCAACGGAGGATTTCAAGCCAACAAAGTCCTAAAAATGCCGAGTCAAGAAAAGTTCTAAACTGTTTACCATGACGCACGCGCATACGAAGAAAAATCGCAGCTCGTGCAAATGGACCAGCACCAATTTGCGAGCAACGGGGGCAGCATTACTTTTGGACCTCCAGAATTCGCCGGTGCCCTCCCATTTTCCTCGATCTGCATTTATCCGTGAAAGCAAGAGGGGGACGGTGCGCTCCATCTCTGGCCCACGGAGTGACAGAAATGCGTGTACTAGGTTCCGGTGGCATACTACTGTTGCTGCTTGGTATACCTGCACTTTTCTGTTCCCGGAAGACTTCCTCGACGCGCTCGCGATGTACACCCGTCATAAGAACTAGTACTGTTTGTAGTTAGAGTGGCGCAGTCGCTTTTCGTAACGCTACACGTACTTCCCATCGGAATTAGCAGTCCGTGCCCAGAGAGATTCTTGTTAACCGAGGGCAGATGCACATGGCATGATGAGCCTGATGGGCGTGAACCAACTGCACGGCACCGGAAGTGGATCGCGTTCGCGTCCGGGTGACGAATGAATCTCGCGCAGGATCCTGGCGTGGTGGGCTGGGCGACCGCGCGTGCTGGTGCGGGCAAGCCAACGCGGCCACGTCACTTCCCCGTCACCACCTTCGTTTACCTCCGCCCGTGGCGGCGGGAGCCAGGTGAGAGGTGACCCGGTCCCGGCTTCACTTGGTTCCGCCGACATGCGGGTCCGTCCAAGGCCGGTCCCCACGTCTCCGGGTTTCCGTGCAAGGTTGACATGTGTATAGGCGGAAGAAGAAGAGTCTGCGGTACGGCTCCAATTGTCCGGAGAGAAACGTGGCGCGGCCGCACGGAGAGAGAAGAACTGCCTGCCTTTTTGCTCAAATTACGCAAGTACCCCCGGTGTAGTACTAACGCAAGCGGCGATTTGGCCACACGTGCGAACAATCCTGCTGTCCCGGATGGCGTGCAAGTGTCCCCTTGCCTTCAAGCAGTAGCAGCGTGTTGCATGTGACCCTAATCCCAGTATACGGGGAGATTAATTAGTTATCTTTCCGGACAGTTTTTTTTGTTCTTTGGGTCAGCTTTGCAGTTAGCGATGGCTTATCACTTCACTGCCATCTCTTGCACATAGTTGAAACACAGACAGCATACTCCACTAGCTATAGAGGGTGAAAGTGCCCCGGTAAAAAGAAAAGGCCTGATCCACACTCACCATACCATTCTTACGACGGTTAATTAGGTAAGTGTAGCCATCGCCGATGGAACCCACGGACAAAGGCCAAAAAGGCTGGCATGGTTGCCAAAATGGAGCGACGAAAACGAGTGAGACCGACCCGCACTTCGTCGCAGGCGAAAAAACGGTTGTACACCGATTCACACAATATACGTATATATATTTCTGCGCCGCCTATATATACATAATACGATGACAGTAAAAATCGGAGGTTGCTGTCGCTCATCGTAACCCTCTGGTCTCCCCGGCGCGGTGTGAACGACCTTGCTTTGACGGTCGTACGCGCTCGCTTAAGCGACAATCCTCTACTGCCAATAATCAATGATCATGTGCTCGGCTTGCTAATCGCTTCGACCGCCGGGTTTGTTGAAGACTGCTTACTCTAGGATCATCGCGGGAAGCAGTCAAAGGCCTACCTCGTTACGACACTAAATACGTACTGTACACTTGTGTGTTGCTGCAGCGCGGCACCGACCGATCGATCGGCGGGATATGTATGTACCGGTACGACGCTCCGGCCTGTTAACGAAGAATCCCCCGTATAATAATCGCGGGTGCTAGTACTAATTAAAGTGGCGGTCAGCTGCGTAGGTTGGTAGTTAAACGTCGAGGCCAGCAGCAGAGGCACGAAACGTACCCCTCATACAAAGGAAAAAAAAAGAGGCACGAAACGTACGTGCAGACGCTACTCGGGTTGTCGAGCCGCGAGGACCGGGACTAGGGACGCACCGGGTGCTTGGCCTCGAACCCGGGAGATCCTCCGGATCGGTATCGCGTGGGAGCGCCGCCGCGCGAGCAGAGCAGAGCAAGCAAGCCAAGTATCTCTGGGGCTAATCGTCGGGAAGTACGCATGCCGAGTACTGGAATCGGCAGGGTACTAGTACGCGAGTTTCTGCCGGCGGGCGTGCCACGGCGATGACGACATCTTTTGGCGATCCCGGTGTCCTCTGCGCCATAACGGGTGCCTGCACCAAGGACGGAACCGCGAGGACGGGCGTGCCAGCACCGTTTTTAACTATCGACACCGTGATGGGTGTGTTCGTTTTTCGGGATCTAAATTTTAGAATTGTCACGTAAAAAGAATCTTATTATTTAAGAGTATTAAATAAAGTTTAATTATAAAACAAATTATAGGTCTCTAGACTAATTTACGAGACGAATCTAATGAGGTTAATTAAGTCGTGATTAGAAGACGGTTCATCTGTAGCATCACTTTAGCAAAATATAGATTAATTAAGCTCATTAGATTCATTTCGAAAATTAGCACCAATCTGTCAATAGGGTTTTGTCATTAAATTGATCAAAATATTCATAAATAATAAGATTCTCTTCGATGTGACAGATCTTAAATTTTAGAGGAGAAACGAACACACCCATGAGTGGAGGACCCCGGAACCCGGAGCTCGACCGCACGCGCGCGCGCGCATCACACGTCCGACCACGTCGCTGTGCCATCCGCGCCCGGCAACGGCAAGCTAGCCCCCGGTCCCGTGCGTGGCTTCGTCCGGCGCAAACCGCGACGGCGACGGCTAACTACTACCCCGGCGCCCGTGGACCTCGCAACCGGAAAAACCGCCACCCCTCTTTTCCTTTCGCCCCCTTGGGGGCTCTGCCTGACGCACGGAGATGCGGTTCCGTGCACTTGTCGTGTGGGCACCCGGGCTGCCGTGTCATCGCTGCATTCCGCGGTTATCAGACGACGACGCTGATATAGTAAGGATTAGAAGAGCGTTGGAATCGGGGATTGATTATTAGGTTGGGGTCCGTCTCCAGCAGGAGCAGGTTCTTTCGAAAACGGAAAGGACCTTCGTTGTCAACGTCCCCCCTTGTGTGACCCGGCTCTTGCTTCCACGGCTCCGCTGCCGGGCCGGGAAGATTAGGCCCTATCCCCAGCCAACGTATTTGATACCGGTAAGGTCTGCCTCACCAGTGACGCGCGAGACAACAGAGCAAGACCCCACCCTCCGGAACTAATTCCAGGGCAGAAGAATACGCGTATTTCCCTGGGCCACGAGATCGTAGTATATACAACTGCTCTTGTGTTTCTTGTGCGTACGAGACGGGCTGAGCGGGGACACTGACATTTCTGCACCGTATGTCCGTATATACTAATTAAGCCGTACGCAGCTGAACTGTAGATTCATTCCGCTATCCACGGCTCGATGAGGAGGAGGAGGATACCCGCCGTCTTCCCGTTCGCCAGGCCCGGCGCGGTGTGTGGCAAGTTGCAACTGCCCTGCCCAACGGAGGCGGGGCTAATGATTCTGGGGCCGCGAGCGGCGCGGAGGTGGGAGACAAGCGCAGCCTGACGAATCATTTGCCGCTTTCAACGGCTGCCATGCATTCAGCGACGGGGAGAAGGAAAATGGGTGGGCGTCGCCCGCCGCCACGAACCCGGCACCACTTTCACGCGGGGAATCCTGAGCCGCACACGTCGAGCTCCCGCGCCGCCACCGCACGCAGAGGAGTCTCAGGAGATTAATTTGTTCCTCTTAATTAATCACGAAGGTTCCGGTCAGGTCCGTGCCACCTGTTGCCGGATCGATTTTCGGTAACCATCCGTAGCACTCTGGACCGGAGGACGACAGCACAAATAACTTTTTCTTTTTCTCAAAAGAGAGAGAGAGAGGGACATGGGAAACGTATCTATCTTTTTGGTGACGCACGCACGCCCTATCCGGTAGCCGGGCATCAGTTCCTAGTTCAACCTCTGAAAACCAGTATTCTAGGACGTGTCTTTAATTAATCCGGAGGCCAATTAAAGTACGTAATCCTTTAGGCAAAGAAAGGCTGCATCATTGGGTGTGTTCAGCTTTGCGCGAGCCGCCCTGATGAGCACCACTCGGTGCGGCGGCGTGGCGTCCGATCGATTGTGCGTGTCGCCGTCGCGGGGGACCCGGCGTCGACGGCGCCAGCACCGGCGGTCCACCGCCTGCGGACACGCCCGCGCAGGGACCATGCGGTGACGGCTCTGCGCCCGGCCGGTCAGGGTCGCGCGACGGGGAGGCGGCCACGGGGACCGGGACACCCGCGTTATTATGGCTACGATTCTCCGGCCGGGTTTAGTCACTGGCTTTGTCGTTTGATGATGCTACTAGCTGCTGTTTCTGCCATCCTGTGAAAGCGGGTAAAGAATGGCTTGCCTGACGGGGAAGCGCTCCCTTGTGGTGCTACGCTTAAGAGATGCGAGCCAGTAGTTTCTCGAATTAGCTTTGACGAATACCGTGCAGACTGGTCCCAGGATTCGACCAAATTTCGCCAAAGATTATCATCCGAGAAGATCCTAAAACTCAAGTACCCCTACTCTTTTTTTTTGAGCTTAACTCAAGTACCCCTACTGCCCAGCTCTCCGTAGCCGTAGTACTACACGGAACGGAAGTCGGGAACAGTATCTGTTTCCCCGCTTGTAGTGGGCCAAACAAATTTGGACCGTCGCTTGTTCTGTTACGTGGGCCGTGACTCCGAAATACGGCCTATTGCATCCGAAGTCTGTGAGTTCCCTTTTTCTTTTTCGTTTTTCGACAGCAGCTCGGAGGCTCCAAACTCCCAAGGTCTTTGCAAAGTTGCCCGCGGCAGAAGAACGTTGAATGGGCTCCGGCGAGCAGCCTGGTTAGGCTACGTCGAGCACTCGACCTGGGAGCCTTGGGACAGGACGAGCGCTATATACGAGCTCGCCGTGGCCAATTCGGCTGCCGGAGCTTGTGCGTGGCGCGTTGTCGCGGAAGAAAGAAATTCCCGTGGAACAGTGCAATACGGGCAAAAGGAAAAAGGGCGGGAAAGTCTTAAGATCTCTTGGGAGCGATCGCTGCAAAGTCTCTTAAGCCTGGTTAGGGCTTGTTTTGGCACCCGCCGCCGCCGCACATCACCGCAGGCGTGTCGTTGTGGACACGAAACAAACATACCCTAATCTATCATATTTGTATGTTTAATTTATACTACCTAATTAGGAGCATTTGTTTCTAACTGTTTGCACAGTTGGCTTTGTGTGTCACCCTTTCAAGCCATGATGATGTGTTCACAATAGTTCGACCATATGTGTTTTAGTATGAAAAATAAAGTTGAGTGGTCACATGTTGCACATACTTCTACGGAGTGATATTATGGACCCTTTGGCACCGCCTATGGTGCAGCTTTGCCAGCTTAAGCTGTACCAAAGATTGGCTTTGGAAAACAACTTATGGACTTGAGGTGCAATAACGATGATTTCTAAAACGGTAAACAACTTATGGACTTGAGGTGCAACAAGCGATGGATTTGTAAAGCGGTAAGCAACCTATTGACTTAGGGTCTCTTTGGTAGAGCTTCAGCTCATGAAAAAAAACAGCTTCAGCTTTGGATTATCGATCAAAACAGCTTTATCTGGCTTATTTCAGCTTATACGATCAAACCGTTTGACAAAACAACTTATCCTGCTTGGACCGTGAGCTGTGAAAAGCGGCAATTTTCAGCTTGGGCCTCCTAGTACAAAAATCAAAACAGCTTCTACCTGCTTTTACCCATAAGAACTTCTCTCAACCAGTTCTTTGGTACGAGCTTGGGACATAATCCAAAGTTGAAGCTACTCAATAAGTTGTACCAAAGAGACCCTGAAGGTGCAATACCGATTTACCGAATCCACTCCTTTACGGGTCAATGCATCCAGATCCACTCCATCTTCTGCCATGGGTTTCTAATACTTTTAAGGTTTATTCATGCATTTTTGTGTCTTCCCTCCACTAAGTCTAGACAATAGAAATTGATACAAATTTTCGAAACGAAGATGAAGTAGAAGAGAGAAATGATTTTAAGGCAGAACAATATGATTTTACATTGTTCTAAAAAACTATGTAGTGTGAGGAAATTTTAATACAAAAGACTTATTTGGTGCACTATCTAGTGATTCAGCGTGTTTTATCTCATGTACAATGGCTCGGCTATCTACTAAAAGTTCAACAAACTTATTTAGCTCAAGAGAACAAAATTTGGGGAAAAAATATAAATTTGACTTGTTTGTATCTCAAGGAGAAAACAGATAAAAACCAAAAAAGGACTTGCTAGTTCGATTGAAAGTTTGGTTGGGAAACTTGCAATCAACTTCCATCATCGTCTACAAAAAGTAATTTTTTTCTATAGTCTATATAGTAATAATTTTTTCTCCCTTTATCTACATGCTACATAACCCTACAAAGATACAAATTCTAAGTACAAATCATGTATTTGAAAGTTTCTATACTTTCCGTCGATTATTGAAAAAAGAAGGAAAGATAAAGAAAAAAATCTTGTTGTTTTGCTGGAGTAGTACAACCTTCCAAGAAGAAATGTACTAGCTAGTACATCCTTATAAAAAAAAAACCATTATTCTGGGTCTTACTTGCAACGTTTGATTTTTTTTTCGGATTTTCCACAGAATTACGCTATTTGAATTTCAAGTTTTCTTTTCGAATGGGCCATTATTATTGCTGGTAAACCCACCAAATCACTCCCTCGAACCAAATCACACTTAAACCTAGATCCCTGTCTTGTCTTGTCAGGCGGCCGCCCCCTGCAGAATTCCGACCACCACCCCACCCCACCCCACGATGGCTTCCGCCGAAATCCCTAATCCCGTCCCCGACGTCAACAATCACGATACCGCCGCCGCCGTCGACGGAGATACCGCAATCTCGGCCCCCGCTGATGCCCCCGCCTCCGCTGATATTCCCGCCTCTGCTGATGCTCCCGTCCCCGCCGTCTCGCCGTCGCCACCGCTCCCGCCGCGTAAGCGCCGCCTCTCCCCTTCCCCTCCCCGACGCGTTCCGCATCCGCTCCGCTCCCGCTCCCGCTCCCGCTCCCCGCGCCACCGCCGCAGTCGCAGCCGCAGCCGCAGCCGGAGCCGTAGCCGAAGCCGGAACAGGAGCCGGAGTCGCAGCCCGCAGTACCCCCACGATGGCAAGCGCCGGCGGCACAACGACCTCACTGTCGAGGCGTGCCGCGATTACCTGCGCGACAGGTGCACTCGCTCCGACATAGAGTGCAGATACGCTCACCCGCACCACTCCGTCAGCGTCGACCGGTATGTGTGAGATCCCCCGTCCTACCCGTATGCGTGTGATGATGGCTTGATGTTCTGATTTGAGTTTTCAAATTTGGTCAGGGACAACAAGGTGACCGCTTGCGCGGATTCACTGAGGAATAACTGTTTCCGTGGGAGGACATGCCGCTACTACCACCCACCTCCTCATATCCAGGAGTATGTGCTGAACTGCTGATAACTTCTATTTATGCTTGTTTTCAATTAGTTTTGTTCCCAACCTAGGTGCGAGTTGGCACTCTGTCTTAATCCCGCCATATTAAATCTAGTGAAATATCTGAGAAGCAATGCACTGCTTTGAGAGAAAGCCACAACCTACTGGTAATTGAATGTCACCACCTTGACAAGTGTTATGAAAGCAAAGAGGAAAATATAGTTTTTTAATGATAGAGTAAACCTTGGAGAAAATGGTGCACAGTGTGCCATGTGTGCAACTGAACCAAAATAGTACTCCCTCCGTTCTGTAATTGTTATTGTTAGGACTACAACTTTAGCTCATTTTTGAACTAGAATTCTTGTCCTAACAACAACAATTTAAGAACCGAGGGAGTATATGTTAGAACAGGAACTGATTTGTATTACAATTCGGAATAAGAGTTTTGCACGTAACCTTTTGATTGCAGCTCTTTCTTTGTTTTGTCTGTGTAGGTCATTGCTGAAATCAATTGGCGTGGAAGACCCAAAGGTGAAGATGGTAAGTTTATCATATTTCAGATTTTATTTTCCTCCTGCATTCGTTTGATCATTCTTATCTATGCACAAAAATGAGAACACGAAGTAGATAGTGGGCTTTGAACATTGGAACATATGCCTTTTGTTGAAAGTCATAGAAGAGGTAGAGTGATCCATAGTTTATCTTGTTGATTTTTTAGAAGTCATGCTTTGTATCTATAGTGTTATCATAGGCTTTTGTTCGAGTTAAAGTGATTTATCTATCCCATCATATGATTTTCTTCTCCTTTGCATGTCATTCTGGACCTTAAAATGAACATTTTTTTTTGAAAACTTAGCAGATTTGCAGAGATTTTGCACGTGGAAAATGCTCAAGATCAGCAAACGAGTGCCGTTTCTTGCATCATTCGTCTGTTGAAGATTGTGCAATTGTAAGATTTTCGCTTTGTGATTATTTATATTACTAAAAAGCCTAACATAAAATGGCAATTTTGTTCAGATTTCAATTTATTCCACTCCATTATCGTATTCTTGGACTCTAAATTCAAGGACTGATTTCCACCATTTGTCTCATTATTTATATAATGATTTTTGTTTGATCTAGTTATCTGCTCCTTATCTTTTATAAAGGTTTGCCAAGATTTCTTGCGTGGACGCTGTGACCGCAAATCATGTAGATACTCTCATGTAGTAGCACATCCAATGCCACCCATGGGCATGGGCAATGTTCCCATTCAGTATCCAGAGATGGTATGTGCTTCTATTGAATAACCTTATATGATATCATTTTACATTTAATCTCTATTATATTACCAAGATAGTAAATTGTGTAAGGGAAAATTGGAAAAGTTGCTTTATGAAACATCTTTTCTGTTATTTTTTTCACATGTCATCTGCTACAAGAATGTTCTTTTTTTTCTTTTTGTAATTACAATGAGAAATAAGTTGGTAAACAAAATAATCCCTTTTTCTATTTAAGAGTGTTTCATGCTTTATATGTTATTCAAGATGATTATGAATAACATGGTTTGTATTCTTTTGTATAACCCTCAAGCTTTACATGCCGCCACCACCGCCTCCGCCACTTGGTGTTCCTATGATGGGGCCTCCTCCTTCTCCTCCTAGAGCTTTTGCAGGTAAATAACACATAATTATACTGTTAGTCAAACCCCTTTCCCTTTCTTACACTGTTGTTATTTTGATGAACTACTATGAGTCACTTACTCTTTTGAAAAGCGCAGACTTTAGGAACTCCGCGGAAGTTTGTAGGGACTTCTTGAAGAATATGTGTAATAGAGAATCCTGCCGATTTTTACACCCTGAGACACATTCATCGGTTTGTATTGTTTTCCTTTTGCAATGCACCTTTTCTAGTTTGCAAACTGCTAACCAATGATCTTCTATTTTCGACATCCTTTCTACTAGGTAATGAGTGACAAGGTTGAAATTTGCCGTGATTTCAAACGAGGAGAATGCAATCGGCCTGCGTGTCGCTTTTACCATCCTTATGCAAGCTGAAGTTTTGTTAGAAAAAGTAAAGTGAACTGTGCCCAGTAATTTTATTTTTTTTGGTCTTAACATGGCTGCCAAATACTTGTAGAGACCCCCCACCCCACCTCACTCCACTCCACAACTTTAACATGAACCCCTTGAATAGATATTTTTGGCCGTTCAATGTTGTTAGAATAATGTAAAAGAGAAAATGTTTAAGATTGCCATTTTTCCATTCGTGTGTATGTGTCATTTGGGTATACTAACATATGCCCCCAAATGTTCATGGTGCAATGCAACTTCTATTCATTTAAAACTGGTACACAATAGAAAATGATGGGTCACTATAATTACCAATGTCACCCACCAGATAGATATGTTAAAGTTCAAGTAATCTTTTTTATCAACTTTGTTGTGTTCCATTCCATGCCAGGTGGAATGATATGATTATTAGTTTTGTTCAATAACTGTAAACTATCACCCATAAGCATTGATCTTAGATCCATGAACTCCACTACATTGACAAATGATCTGTTAGGTTAACCTATCGTTTTCATGTAAAGTAATTGTTTTCCTCGTATTAAATGAAAGAGCAATGCTCCTGCTTATTTGTTTGAAGAAAAGTTAAGCCTACTGCTTCAGAAGTGTACTAGTTAATGTTGTTGGGTCTGCAGCCTTAAATTGCTGAGAAAATGGGCCGCATTCTGTTCTGCTTGTGTGTTTTCTGCTTACCAAGTTAGTTGATAAATAGATGACTCATAGGTCATGAGTTCCTTCCAAGTGGTATTACAGTTATTCGCTTGCGGATGACATGTTTCATGCCTAACAGCGGGTTCTGTAAAACAAGTGTTTGTACAACTCTCATCTGACATATTAATGCCCAAAAGAGTGGGTTCTTTAGGATGATGTTTTGTATAACCTTTTTCTATATAATGTTCAATTGATTTTTTTATTGTCACATCGAGATTTTTTTGCTTTTATCATTACTTTTTTTGTCATTATAATGTACTGTGCCATTAGCTCTTGTTAACAAATGGGTACTCCTTGTTTCCCAGTCTGAGTACCGCTGCTGCTGCTGCCTCTGCTGCTCATTCTGCCCTGCTGCAAAGAGCTGCTTCGCTGGCTGTTGTATTGCTAAGGTGTCATAGATTATGTATGCATGAAAGGTGCTATGTATGCGTGAGGTGAAAAATGTTATCCATGTGATGTCCAAACAGTCGCTTTAATTTTTGACTTGGTGTTTGACATTAGCTCTCCTTATAAGGATGGCGTGTGAGGTCATGTATTTCTGTCATAAAAATGAATTTGTTATGTGCATCATTTGCTTTCCCTCGACACCGCACCTCTTTTTATACTTTCAAATTCCTCAACCAATCTGCTGACGCTGCAGCAAAGTTCAAACTCGCGTCACCATAGGATATTCTGCTAATCCTGATGCTTAGATACCTAGGGCTACTGCATGGATCTCGGTTTCTAGTGATGTAGCGTGAATAGTTTTTTTTTAATGTGCTGCGCTCCTATCTTGATCGGGACTTCTAACACATCCTGGGAGTTCTCTTGCTAACGTTGGACAAGGCTTCTCTGCTCTGTTCTGATTACATTGTATTACAACATAACCATGGTTTCAAAGAGTATTTTGTGTTCCCATTTGTTAACCATTGTTATGAACAGCAGCTGTTTGTGAAACACCTCTATCCATAGTTATTTAGAAACACCTCTATCCATAGTTATTTAGATGGAGTGTCGCCCCAGCCTCTCTATCCGTGGGGCTCCATCCATGGTTATAAACAACAGCAATTGATAACACGTCTGTTACTTTGACAATGGATGTCTTATCATATCATTAGAGAACGACAGAGAGCACGGCTAGGTTTGTTCCCGCTTCCATTTGGGTGGTATTCTTCTGATGGTGTCACTGCACCGCATGGTTGTCTGATAGTACAAAAGAACGAGTGACATTGTCATAGGGCAGGCCATATATGATTAACGTCATTGCTTAAGTCGTCTGACGATCACACGAAGTCTCTAGCCTTTCTTTCCCATAGATTTATTTGTTAAGCTCTCGTGACGCCCTCTCCTGATCTACTAGTTCAGGATATGTACTCAGCTATCAGCATCATGATTTTGTTAGGTCGAATTCGTCGTCAGAACTCCAGACTATTTCTATGTTTGCACAAACAAGGATGGTTACCGGGTTTGGACCTGAGTGCCGCTAAATTCCTCTTCTGAAGTGAAGGCGCACGTACGAGAGCAGAGTTTTTAGTTTCTGTCAACTAGGGTGCCATCTGATGTTGAAAGGTCAAAGCAGAGGTTTGAGCTATGTTAGTTTTATCTTTCTGTACCGCCCATGGCCTATACTATAAGAGTCACAACAATCCTTGCTTACGGTATAGACTTTGGAGGTAATTAACATCCCTCTCTTGTCAAATCTTTGCTCGCCACGTCGTGGCGTTTGACTCTCCTCCCTCTCTCTCTCTCTCTCTCTCTCTCTCTCTCTCTCTCTCTGAACATAGAGAAGAACACGGCCGGGGAGGATAGATAAGCTGAGCATGCTGAGCTTCTTGTTACCGTTAGTGTGAGGTGCGACTTCCGAAGGATACCCATGGTGGAGAGGGAGAGAGACGAGGGAGAAGCAGCAAGGGCCGTGAGCGGCGGGCCATTGCAGCAGCAGCAGGAAGGAGTCCTCGACAAGGCGGAGGGGGACAAGGACGAGAAGGGAGTGGACGAGGAGCGCGATGAGCGTGTGGAGGAGAAAGAAGAGAATCAGAAGGAGTGGTCCGAGATACGGCTGGCCATCGAGGAGCTCTCCCCGGCGAAGCTCAAGCACGGTGGTCTGAAGCCGGCAGCCGCCACGCCGCCGCCCACGCTGCCGTTCCTGGGCCTGTCACACCTTCTCCTCCGAGTGCTCGGTGAGTGTGCCGGCTGTGAACGGAATCAACTGCCTTCTCGTCGTCTGATCTTCTTCTTGGTCTGAATGCTGCTCTCGTTTCTTGTTCTTCCTGGGTAGCATCCATTGGCTTTCGTGCTTGCGCCTCCTGATTTGCTCGCCAAATTGCCATTACCGGCCCATGAAAACTTCTCTCGGTTCTTGCTCCTGCCTTTTCTTCCCTCTTGACTGTTCACGGGTCCATGTCTTGTTGCAGATAAGATCGGCCCGACCATGGCTGTGCTGAGGCTCGACGTCCAACGCAACATAGAGGTACGTAAACAACAACACACTCTTCTTCCCCCCATATCAATTCTGCTTTTAACGGCAAGTATCGAAATACTAGCAGTAGGCACCAGGTCTCGATCGGACCCCAACCTGCTGCCTGGGATAGCAAACACCAAAAAAGATTGCCACTTGAATCCAGCTGCACCAAGACCTCGCGTCTTCAACTGTTCCTGTGGTCCACGTAGCTTTCGGGGTGCGTCACTCTGCGTCGGCTTGCCCCTGTCTCGTGCCGACCACACGGCTAGGCACCAAAAGGACTGGGTCCGTTTGGCCGCATGGGGTTATTATGTCATGGAATTTGCACATAAAAACCTGAAAAGAAAAGGTCGCCTGTCTTTAGTCGCATTCAGAACACAATTTGTTCTATCTCCTAGTCTTGGATTGTCAATCTCTCGTGGAAATTCCAATTACTTTCAAGATTCTTGCCTTCCAAACAAGGCTATGGGTTCAAACTGATAGGAAATCAGTGCTTCAGACCTGTGGCATTAGATTCCGCGCATCATAGCTTTAGCTTCATGTTTTCGCATGGAGCTTCCATGTTCCAGCTTCCATGCACAAGCAGCCGCGCACGGGATGGAGCCTTTCTTATCTTGGTGAACCGTGATTGGTTAAGTGTACATGAACCGGTCTCTTTCCGGTGCCATCCAATTCTTGGACTGCAGAACACCGACAAGGACGGGTTTGAATTTGAAGGATAGATAGAAAGCGTAAGACAAAAGCTAGATGCATAGGAGTAGTGTTTTGATCCAAATATATATCTTCCCCGAGACCCCGATTGATTCGAGTGTTTTTGTGTCACTTCGCGTTAGCCAAAGGATGGGGGCCCTTTTCGTGTGCTGCACACAGGCCTGGCCTCAAAGGCTCCAACTGCTCCAGTCACATCCAGACCTGGGCTATTTCTGGACGCCAACTTTTCTTGCCCCCTTTCGGTGACGTCTCTCTTTGCGGGAAATTGAAGTTTTTGTCATTTTTTTTCCGTTGCAAAGATAAGATGAGGGCAAGTTGCATAGGTAAAAACTTGTAGGCAAGGTATTGATGGAGATGGCCTAATAAGCTACTAAATGTGAAGATTGTCTTTGCATGATATTTCCATGGTAGGAGTGCATAGATCACCTACAGTTGGCACTCAGATTTTTTTAGATAATGGAACAATCGTCCCCGCCTCTACACCATTGGTGTACACAGCGAAAGTTTTACAACCATAGCACGAGGGCTACTCAAACGAGAGCACTAAGACTCAACCTCTCATAAAAGAGATATCTAAACTGACACCACCATGACTGAGGCACAAAAGTCCCTCCGCCACAGCTACAACTGACCAACGAACACATAAACCAAGTTCGATACAAATCAGAGCTAAGACAGGGTAACCAAAAGGTGACAAACTAAAGCAAACTTAGGCTTGGAGAACCTCCACCCGAACTTAGCAAAAATCTCCATGATTGTTGTCTCCAACAAACGGCATCCGGTCTTGATGTTATGCTGCACTCCATCATCCTTGTGCAAAGGCAACCATGTGCGAATCCAGTATGTCGTCCTGAAAATAACCTGCAGAGAGTTGATTGATTTTGCCTTGTCAAAGACCATGTCATTCCTATTCAACCACATGGCCCATAAAAGGGCCGCCACTCGGACTAAAATTTGGTTCTTAAAATTAGATGGGAAAGCATTAATCCAAGAGCCAAACAAGTTCGAAATGGATGAGGGGGTTGAACCCCAAAGGTTATGAAGATAACATTCCACACAAAGCGGGCAAACGGACATTCAAAAAATAAATGTTTGATAGTTTCAAAGGAGCTACAAAAACAGCATTTTTGTGATCCCTTCCAATTCCTTTTTGCAAGGTTATCCTTTGTAAGGGTGACACCCTTAGCAAGATACCAAAGGAAGACCTTAATTTTCAGTGGTACCTTAATTTGCCAAATTGGACTCTTAATGGGTACCACTCCGCTTTGTATGATAAGTTTGTACAGAGATTTAACCGAAAAAAGACCATTAGCATGTAGATCCCACACAAAGATATCCTTCTCCTCATTAAGAGGAACCCCCATAACTTTGGCTACTAAAGTATGCCAATCAATGAGGTTCCGTCCTACTATCCCAAACCTTGGTTTTGTGTTAACAATTGGTGTCTGCTGCAGAGGCTGCAGGAGCTTTACTTGTTGGACCCATGTAAATACTCTACTCTTACGGAGATAGTAGAGAAGGAGGTCAAGGATGGCACTGCAAGGAAGGTCGATAGTTGTTCCAGAGCCGTGCTGTGGCTTACCAGGTAAACCAGCTTGCTACTGCACATCTCATTGCTGTTAAAGCTGTATCAAGAATTCGGCACCGTAAAATATACCACTTATCATTTGTAATTTTCTTTCTTTCCTTGTTCTGAACACCACCAGATCCATGGATTTCACTGTGGCACTGTTAAAGAGACTGGGGGAGGGCTCTGACCACCAGAGCCTTGCGCAGCATGTAGAAGCTGTGTACAACGTCACTCTCAAGCCGTGGCATGGCTGGATTTCCTCAGCAGCATACAAGGTCTAGAAGTACTATGATTAGTCTTTCCGATTGTTTCTGTCATTAAGTGACTTTCCCGTTCCTGCTGATCGTTCAATTGGGATTAGTCTAGCACAATTCTGACTGGCAGCTTGGCGAATAACAGATTGCAACGAAGCTCATTCCTGAGGCAAGGACCTTCACCAGCTTTCTCGTGGGGATGGACCAAGACTCCGCTGTCCTCAAGGATGAGGTCGAGAAGCTCGCGCTGCTGCTTCAGCCCCTCCTGGATGACATCCACTCAATGCTGGTTAGCGATGATGTTTCTGAATTCGTTTTTACAGAACAGCGCAAGTCAGGCTCTTCTGATGCCTCCCTGTTTCGCAGGCCAAGTTCAGGCTGGACAGGCTCAAGTCGACATGACCAAGGCGAGGCCAAACGATCCACCTCCCCGTTTTGACTTTTGTGAATATTTTTGTTGGCTCTGGTTTTAGTCTGGCTGCGCTGTAAGAAACGTTCTCCGTTTTCGGGTTGCTGTTACGCAATGGCTTGTACGTAGGTTTTCGTAGTGTACTAGGTTTTTGAGTTTTTCAGATTTGAAATGTAAAGGTTTATTTTCTGTTACAATTTGTGCTAGGAATTCGCTCTCGCTCTCCCTTGTGGGCCGGGACCGGGGTATCATCGGCCCGCGTCGCCGAAACGCCTTAGCCCGCTCGTTTTAGCACCGCATCGGCAAGCTTTGAGAGACGATACGGTTGATAACGCAGGGCGGGCCGAAACCGCTGCGCGCCTCATGCAGGCGCGCGCAGTCTCATCGCATGGGGAAACCTATGACATATCGGGACTTGCGACGGCTGTGCGCGGTACGTGCACCAATAGCAACTCACAACACGAATCCTGGTCATCACAATCGTGCTCCGCCGGCATCGCCATCATCACCGATGGATGGTGCTCCAAGCGTGCTACACGTGCGCTCGGCATGTGCCCCCTTTTTTCTTCTCTTTATTTATTTGGGCCCAACACGCTTGCTTGGCATACCGAGAAAACGCCCGGCCCGCATAACGAACTCGCATTAGAGTAGCACAACTCCGTTTGCTTGTCTCTTTTGTATCACATCGTGGAGCCTAGCAGACGTGTTTGTATTCATAGACTTGTCCGGGGGAGACGGTGGCGTGCTGGGACATCTCCCGTAAAAGCACACATCGGTATGGCCCGACGCACGTCATCACGCTGCGTTGTGGCCACTTGTGCGGAATGTACAGCTAGCAACACAAACAAACCTTGAGGAATTAAGCTGGTGAGTCACTCAAATGAGTGGCCACAGCTGGCGCATGACACATACGCTTCAGCTATCAAACCTATTTTTTAAATGACCGCCATATAACAATTCCCTTCAGCTATCAAACCTTTTTTTTAAATGACCGCCATATAACAATTCCCTTTTTTCTTTAGGCCCTGTTCGTTTTCTGCCCTCTAAAAATTATACCCATCACATCAAAGAGAATCTTACTATTTAGTAGTACTTTTATTAATTTAATGACAAAACCTATGTCACGACCCTCCCTTTAATTTGCGAGACGAATCTAATGATCCTAATTAATCTATGTTTTGCTACAGTGATGCTACAGTAAACATCTTCTAATAACATCATAATTACCCTCGTTGGATTCGTCTCGTGAATTAGATAGGGGGTCTGCAATTAGTTTCGAGATTAAACTTTATTTAGTACTCCAAAATGATAAAATTCTCTTTGATTTGACCCTCTAAAAATTATATACCTGGAAACGAACACACCCTTAATCGTAATTTGTTCCACTGCCATACCAACCTTTTTTTAATCGTAATTTGTTTCACCGCCATAGTAACCATTGAGAAACGACGTGACAAGAATGTCAAGTCTCGATCTCATAAAAAGGGAAGAGGGAATATGATGTTTCAAAAACAATGTCAAGTCTCGATCTCATAAAAAGGGAAGAGGGAATATGATGTTTCAAAAACAATGGACGGGAAAGATAAAAAGGGAAGAGGGAATATGATGTTTCAAAAACAATGAGCGGGAAAGCTGCATGGACTCTCCGCCTTTATTTTTTGGTATCACAATTTGTGCCGCCGTCATAGCAGCGTGAAGAAGGTAGTGCAGCACGCGCAGAAGCCAGAAAGACAGAATGTCAAGTCTCGATCTCAAAACGAAAAGAGGGAATACGAAAGGAAGAAGTCTATTTGCCTCCCTCAACTCTTGCTAAAGTCTGATTTTTCTCTTCAATTACAAAACTGGGTATCTAACCCCCTCAACTATTAAAACCGTCCACTTTTCCTCTCTAGAGGGTTTTCGATTGTGGTATTGACCTAGTTAACATGTAGGGCCCACATGTTAGTAATAAAAATACCATGAATATGGGCTCCACATGTCGGTGGCACTGACACATAGGTCCCACATATTGACTAGGTCAAAACCACTATCTAAAACCGTCCAGGGAGGAAAAATAAACGATTTTGACAGTTGAGGAGGTTGGATACCTAGTTTTGTAGTTCGAGGAGGAAAGTCGGACTTTGGCAAAAGTCGAGGTAGGCAAAATAGACTTCTTCCAATACGAATTTTGTAAACAATTTTTTTAAGCAATGCAAACAATTTTTTCTTGAGATCAAGCTCCAGGAAAGCTGCATGGACTTCTATACTGGCTGGGCCGAATTCCTGTAATATATACTCCTTTTTCTTAAGCCGAGCAGACGTGGAGATTCTAAACATATAGTACTGTGTGTTGCAGCTACGATACGTTGTACAGTTCATAACGGGAACACTGACTCAAAAAAAAAAAAAAAACCGGGAACACCGACACTGTTACCTTGCACCGTGGGTGGCACGTGCGGCATGCACTGCCTACAAATCAAATAACCGTGGGTGAACAACCGTGACCTGAGCCCTCATTTTTTTATGCTGACTTGAGATGCTGAAGATAGTCACTTCTCACCTGTGGTTTCCACTCCACGATTGTATATAGTCTCTATTTCTTATTATTTCTCTCTTAGTCTTCTCTTTTCTCTTTTGGCCATGTCGCTTAGATCGTTTGTTGTGCGTAGTTTGTTTTATTACGTGAAATCCAGTCGGGACTCCGAGACCGTTCCATCTCCGACCGGAATCGATCAATACAACCGTGAACCATCTACGTCTCTCGTGTCTGCCTCCGCCTCCCTCAATAAAAGTCGCTCCTCACGTCGATCTACTCGTGCAGTGACCAACTCGCAAGTGGAACAACGCTGCCGCCTCCCTCAGGTTGAGCAGCTCCGCCACCGTGGAATGAATACCGTTGTCGTTGCTTCTCCGTTTGACCCGCTCCTCTGGTGACAAGTGTAACAGCCCAAATACATGTAAATCAAAACCATATACCTTGTTCTTGGAAATTCAAATATGAACGAAGTTTGAAATCAAATTTGAATGAGCTTTGAACTTGAATCAAATAGGAAGCCTTTATTTGAATTTTCCACTTATGGGTCGAAACCAGCAGCTAGGCCAGTCCCTCTTCCATTTCTTAGCCCAGCCAAGCCCACCCCAACGCAGCACGGTGCGGCCCAGCCCGGGTGAACAGTTTTCTTCCCCAGCTAGGCACAGGTGTTCGGTTTTACCCGAACTTGGTTCGGTTAGTTCGGTTTTTTGGAGGTTTGATTTTCTAAAATCAATAATCGAACTAGTGATGGTTTTTTAGATACCCAAAAATTTTGGATACCTAAATTTCGGCTCGGTTTTCGGTTATGACCGAACTACCCATACTTTTAGACCACCTCACAATAAAACTTGTAAAAATATCAAACCATCATAATAAACTATTAATAAAGTTATAAAATACTATAGTATTGTGATAAACTCTCTAAATTACGACTCAAAAGTTGACTAAAACATTATAAATAAATTTAAATGGTATAAAACTTATGGATGAGCTATGTGTTTAATAACTTCGGTTATTTGGGTAGTTTGGGTACCGACTCTAAGTTCTGAAATTTAAATTAAAAGTTCGGTTAGGTAGATTCCTTACTTGAACTATTATCCGATACCGGAATTTTGGTTATTGCGGTCTCGATTTCTATTTTTCCGGTTTCGGTCTCTGGGTATCGGTTTTTATGCCCACCCCTATCCCCAGCTGAGCCGCGGCTGCCGTTCGAACGCCGCACGAGACGCGTGGCGCCCCCAGCTGCTATCGCCAAACGTGCCCCACCATCCCTACCCGCTCCCACTACGCCCCTACCCCTACAAGACCCCCCACCGGCCACCACCTCCCCCTTTGCCCCACTCCGCACCGCCACGGGTGCTAACCCTAGCCATCGCCGCTCCGGATCCGCCATAGCCGTCGCGGAGAAGGTGCTAGGCTGGTAAGCCGTGCCGCCTCCATCTTCTTCTTCGTTCTACGCTGCATCTCGGGGTGCCGACGGTTCGAGAAATCTTGCAGCCGGGAGGAAGAGCAAGCGCCATGAAGTTTTTGACCGTTGGCTTCATCGTCGTCTTCCATCTCCGACGGTGAGGCTCCATCCCCCTTGGTCTCCGTTCGATGATGTCCGTTAAATCCCCTCTCTGTTGGTGCTAAGCGCGGCCTTGTTTGTCCTTTGCAGCGCCGGAACGAGCCGGACTCGGTCACCATCGTCGCTTCCACGTCGTGCGCACCCGTTCGCCATCGGCGCCTTTGAGGAGCTCGTCGTCGTCAAGCCCTCTCCGCCCTCACCTAAGCCTCCGAAGCATCTCGGTGAGCTCGCCTATCGTTTCCCCTATTTACCCTTCGGATTAGCCTTGTTTTGGTGGATGCCTTCGCGTCCCGCGCGCCGCATGGCCATGGACGCCGACGAGCTTGTGGTTTGAGACTTGCTCGTGTACCCTAGATTGTTCGATTAGCTTCCCGGAGACGTGTAGCATCTCATGCACGCTTCAATTTGGTCAAAGGACCAGGGCTTTCTTGGGTTTTGGCGGGGCAACAATGGCCGCCGCCGCGGAACTCACCGTCGGTGATGCTCCGGTCATCCTTTACGGCTAGGGACGGTTCCATTAGATTCGCAGGAGCATAAGCTACGTTTTGGTGTGCGAAGTTTGAGGTTTGGCGATGTAGTGGGGTTTTTCCCTTGTGCCGCCACCGTGGCGGGAGCTCCGACGAGTTCGTGCTCGCGCTCCGTCGCGAGCTGGTCCTCGCGGTAGGCTCGGCGGTGCGCGCGGTGGTGCTTGAGTCGTCCGGCGTGTTTGGTGTGGCCCACGATGAGCTGCATCATCGGGCGAGAGGATTCCGGCGAGCCTCGTAGGCTGTGCGCGAGCGACCGCCCTGCTCCGGCAGGTGTTGGCGTGGCCGGCTAACATGGTAGAAAGGCGTGCTTACGTGGCGCCGGGCTGGCATGGGTGACACGGTAGAAGTAGTGCCACGCGGTGCTGATCCGGCATATTTTTGTCCTACATGGCACCGACGTGGTGCATATGTGGCTCGATGTGCTGCCGACGTGGCATGTTCCTTTTTCATCATTTCTGAAATTTTCATAAATCCTTTATGTCTTTGGAAATTCATAACTAATTCTCCGTGTGTTAGAAAAATACACGGTCGGTTGCATTGGACTCGTAGCGACGAACTCTACGCTTTGGTGTAGTTTTTAGCCATGTTCTGGTAGTGTAATTTCCGCCTTTACAATTCGATACCTATTATGCCTCGTTTTGCATGCCTAACCCGTACTTGCGCGATCCGTGGTTGGCGAGAGGGTTTTGAGGAGTTCCCACCGATGTAGCAGTTTGAGGAGTTTTCACTAGAGCAGCCATACGAGTACCCCGACCCTGTCTAGGACCCGCGATTTCAAGGTAAGCCGCAATCCTTGACCACTTTTGCTCCTACCTAGTACTTGCATAATATGACTTATGCATATGAACTGTTACTTGCACTTGTAGTATTACTATGTCATACCATGCTATCCTTGCCACTGTTCAACATATGATAATCTACTATTACTACTTGCATGCTTAGTGATGCTTAGATGCTTAATTGAACCCCACGTGATGATTATACATGTTTTTGTGTTAAGTAAATTGTAGGTGCTTCTTAGGTGTTGTGTTTCTGTTTTAGTAGTCCACTAGGTGTTTGCGGATGGCGAGTGTAGGTGATTAGCTGTTGGGGGACTTTTGGGGAGTCCCTATTTAGAGAGTGCATGTTGCGGACATAGTGGTGTAGGAACTTTGAGTTATGGAGTTCTCGTGTGGTGACACTTGTTGTTGTTGTGATTGTGGTTTGAGGAGAGGGATTGGTGACTCGCCCGGCGGTTTGAGGACCGGTTCTTGTGCTTTCTTGCTCATTGGCTGACTAGCATACCACGTGACCCGTATGGGCGTGTGCTGGATCGGGATGCTTAGTGGAGGACTAGCTGGCCAGCCGTGATGTAGAGTTAGTGTTAGTGGGTTGTTGGAGTTTTGTCTCGACCTATGAGTAGAGAATACCCCACCTGGCCGGTGGTACGCCTTTCACACCTTCAGGACCTTTTTTCGTGTTGTGGATAGAGGATGCCGACCACGAGGGACGGACGCCACCGGTCGATGCTTTGTTGATTGATCTTGTGAGTTTTACGTGCTTAGACTACGACGGTAGTCCTAAGTTATAGCACCTCTTCACGTGGGTACAAATGCTTTCTCTCTGTAGAGATATATAATCTATACGTATAGCCTCAAGGATAAGAGCACTACCTACGAGCGACCCACTTGATTAGTTTACTTTCCCCTACGATAGGTGTTTTACTTCCGGCTTCGAGCTATGGTTCTAGTGGAGGTGTACTTGGACATAAAACTTGACCCTTGCAGGATTGTGTTGTTTCTGCAAGGCCACTTATAAAATTTGACTAATAATAAAACTTGACTCACATAGACTTCGGGATTAATTGCTTGAGGTGCTTAGCCACTTGCCTATCCTTGAAATATCCAAACATGCATACATTGTTGCTAGGTAGTTACGGCTTGTTGAGTACTTTATGTACTCACGACCTTTTCACTTTGTTTTTCAAACGTTAGTACGGAGGAGCCCACCGAGCCGGCGACGGTGCGGATGGAGAGGAGTGACGGTCTCGCCTACACTCAAGAGCTTGTGGATATGGAGTTCTTAACGTGATGTTTCCATTGTGCATTTGATGGGTCGACACTTCAGCTAGTATTTCTACCACAATTCACCGTTGGCCTGCGAGCCACACTCTTGTACTCATGGATGATAAATGCTATTGAGATTTGGATGTTGTTGGATAATCTACTGTCTTTCCTTGCTTTTTTTTCTTTCTTTATGGTTATTTTGATGCTAATTGTGATGGATGTACTTGCCACACTCTTGGGAGTAGCAAAGATGTACAAAGAACCCTGGTTTCAGACTTGATGAAATTTGGGCCCTCAAAACTAGCTCATCGATTCATCGTAGATCTCGATCCCTCTCTCATCTGTGTTGATTATTTTGGTTCTACCCAACATCTTTTCTAACCCTAGACCTATCGTTCCTTAGGCTACTCCTAGTGGAGAGTTTCATTTCATTATTTGTAAGATGCCACATAAACAACAAGGGTGAATGAAATACCTCATATAATGCATAGTTTTATTTTGTTGTTTCCTAGGTAACACATGCAAGAGAGAAATGTCTTGAAAACGAGTGTAGAGATGGTTTCATCTAGATGAAACCTCTTTCTTCTCTCTCCTTATTTATTTCCTACCGTATCAGCAAAATTGCTTACATGGCAGCTTATTTTTTGAAAATGAAACTCCCACTGGGAGTAGCCTTAAGACTTGGAGCACAACTCGATCTGCACGGAGGAGGAGGATCCAGTCCACGGTTCCCGCTCCGCTGCCGCCTAACCCTAAGATCTGCAGCTGCAAGGTCAGGTTTATGTTCATCTTTTCCACCTTTTATAGGTTTTTGTCCTCTTGTGCTAATTTGTTTAGATCACGATCATATTCATGTGCTGTTGTATCCCGTTTCGACATGTTCCAAGTGTATTTTGGGTTATATAAATGAAATTATGATTTCTTGGACGTTAGTGATCTTGCAATACGCACTATTTTAGTATTTTGTTGGAGTTGCTTTCCTGTTTGGTCATGCATGGGATACTAATCTTGGCTCTCCAAACTTTTTCTTTGTTATATCATATTTGAATATCTCCGTAACCACCATGACTCAGACGACAAATAACAGAACATACTATAAGCATATAATGATTGTTGACCAATCTCATGCAATATGTAGTTAAACTATGGGGCAATTGCATAACTGACTCTTTTTTGGAAGTCAATTGCATGTTTGATCCTATTTTTCACGTTTTACATATTTGACCCTATTTTTTGAATCTGAAACCTCTGTTTGACCCCATTGGTAAACCCGTCAACCAAACCAGGATTTGAGAATTAAAAAAAGAATAAAAAATAAAGCGACAAGAAAAAAAGACCAAAATACCCTCTCTTTCTTTCTTCCCTTTGGCCGTTCCCAGATTCCTTCTTCCTCGTTAAGTTAATTTCAAAATTTTAAATCTGAATTTAAATTGCTGCTAAAATTTTGAAACTTTAGTTAAATTGCTTGTCACAGTTTTGTTTCTGAAAATAAGACCATTCATGCAAAAGATCGTAATTTTTAGGATCAATTACGCAAGGGTATCAAGGTCTTTTTACCATGAACTTCACACCGTTAATGATTTCTAACAAAATAGGGTCAAGAATGTGTTTCAGTTTTAATAAACAGGGTCAAATATGCAAAATGTAAAAAACGAGACCAAACATGCAATTAACTTTCAAAAGAGGGTGAGTTATGCAATTTCCTCTTAAACTATATGTGTGTAAATGAAATATGAGACCAAAGGTGCCATTGGAATCGGTATATAGAAACGTGACAGAAGAACAGACAGACTTGTCCGCAATTGGCTTGAGTGCAATGACAAGTATTAGTTCTGGTATTTCATATTGTTAATTGTGTCTGGAAATGCTACTTGTAGTTTCTGGTAGGCATCCAATTAGCGAGCTTGATTATCGTGGAAGTGGATCAATGTGAGACAGAGCGTGCACTAAAGCAACTCACAACACGAATCCTGGTCATCACAATCGTGCTCCGCCGGCGTCGCTATCATCATCATCATCAATGGATGGTGTTCCAAGCGCGCTACACATGCGCTCGGCATGTGACCCTACTTTTTCTCTCTCATTATTTGGGCCCAAGCTTGGCATACCAAGAAACGCTCGGACTGCATAACAAACAGGAGCCGCTACTGCCGCCATGTCGCCTAGGCCACCCCCGCACAGGAAGCTGATGGCACACCCGCACCGGCTGGCCCCGCTCAAGGCCTTCATGCCTGGATCTCGAGGGAGTTGATCGGGGCCGTGTCGTTTCCATCGCCCCGCTCAAGGCTAGCCCACGTACGTGCGTGGAGAGGAGGGGAGGGGGCGTACATCGAGAGAGAGAGAGAGAGAGAGAGAGAGAGAGAGAGAGAGAGAGAGAGAGAGATGAAGGGGCTACAGCTGGGAAGTGGGAACGGAGTGGGTCATTTTATATTATAGATTTAGGGTTTTGGATGGGCTGGGCTGTAGTGGCGGGCCTCATTGTAGGCCGTCGTTATAGAGATTTGTAGTTGCAGGCCGTAAGGTGGCCTGCCGCTAAAAATCGTCACGATTGTTAACGGCGGTTAAAGATTACTAGTGTTGTTAAACGTGATTTTCGTTGCCACTGCTACAGTGCTGATTTGTGATAGGGAAATGCACAGCTAGCAACACAAATAACGTGTGGCGCATGACACATGCGCTTCACCTATCACAAACTTTTTTTATCATAATTTGTGCCACCTCCATAGCTACATTTGGACTCTCGCAGCACGCCTAGTGAACAAATCATTGAGAAACGACGCAACAAGAATGTCAAAGTCTCCATCTAAAAAAGAAAAGACGGAATATGAAGTAGTAATAAAGTTTCACAAACAATTTTTTTATTCTTGAGACCAGTCTCCAAACAGGAAAGCCGGCCTAGGGTTTCGCAGCCACCGTAGCCACCCCCCCCCCCACCCGCTTCAACAATCATTGAGAAACGACACAACAAGAATATCAAAGTCTCCATCTAAAAAGGAAAAGAGGGAATATGAAATAGTAATAAAGTTTCACAACAAAATTTTCTTCTAGGGCTTCCCGACCCCCCCCCCCACCTACCCACTTCAACGACCTCACCGACGACGGAAAGGAGAGGGAAGCCCTCCCTCATCCACCTCCCGGTAGTAGAAGGATATTTTATTAGGTTTTCTCGCAGTAGGAAGGCATGTCCCGCTTCTTTATCTCCCTGGTAGTCACCGTCGCCGCACTCGTTGTCGTCGGTGAGCTGCCCGGTGCGGTGGGCTGTCCGGGAGCTTCCCACAATAAGGTAATTGTAGTCCCCCATTTCCGCTCACCCCCCCCCCATTTCCGCCGTCGGCTTGGAAGCCATCCTTCCATCTCCTCGACAGATTTACGCCCTTGGGCGTTAGATGCGCCTTCCCCTACATCGGATCCCGCCCACCCACTACCTCCACTCCTCCTTGTCGGCTCTCCACTTCCTATCCTCTGCCGGTGCAGAAGGTGCTCATTAGTCAACCTCGCCCCTACGCCCTCCCCAACAGCAAGTCGACGTCGTTCGAACCCTACATCTCGCCTTTCCGTCGCCTCGGAGTCCATGGGGTGCTTCGCCGTGCCACAATGCTTCGGAGCCGACGCACATGGCACTCTGTTGGAGGCCGCCACACCTTTGGAGCTAACATGCATGGCGCCATCGTGGGAGGCCTCCATGTCCGGCCGGTGGAAGCTGGTCCTACAAGCATGGGCTCTAAAGCCCTTGCTTGGTTAGGATTCAATCTTCCTTTAACAGTTGGACCATGACCTAGGTCCATTAGACATGGGGCCACCTAAGACACATGGTGTTATGGCCCCGAAACGACTATCCTCGCATCGCATTTCAGCGCCGACGCTTCATCAAGAAGAACAACTCACTTTGGTCTTAGCAGTACCTAAGCGTTGTTGCGGCAGGTAACTGCATTGCCTGTCCCGTTCTGCTGTACGGTGGCAGGAATGAAATCGTTTCTCCGCCTTGACACGTTCACTAACCATTGTGGAGGCCCTTATGCAGAACAGACAGCGGTACGTGGCACCATAAAGCTAGCAACCCACACCAGCAGTGTGGAGGCCCTAATTGGCATCACAAGAATGCTCGAACATGGAACGTGCGCGGGAGAAGCACCTTTTCTTTTTTCTTCTTCTTCGTACCAAATCGTGGATCTATGGTACTCCTGATTACGACTTGCAGTTTCTCGTGGTTACTGTGGTATGCACATCTAGCGAACAAATACAGTAGATGATTGTTGAACTATATTTTACAATAAAATTTTGTAGCTTACTATTCAAAAGGAATAGGAAATATTTTTTCTAACACTACGTATTTTAGATACAATTGATGGTTATTGAACTATATTTTGCAACAAAATTTTGAAGCTTACTATGCAAAAGGAATAGGAAATATTTTTTTCTAATGCTCTGTATTTTAGAATGGTGGCGACGCAGGGAGTAGAGTTGGGCATAAAACCCGAGATCAAAAGACCGGAACCGAAACCGAAACCGAAATAATCAAAACTCCGGGTATCAGGTACATAATCGGGCAACAAATCTAACTAACCGGACTTTTAATTTCAACTTAAGATCTCAGAGCTCGTCCCTAAACTACCCAAAGAATCGAAGGCATTAAAACACATAACTTATCATAAGATTTATACTGTTTAAATTCAGCTATAATTTTTTAAAGTGACTTTTGACTCATAATTTAGTGAGTTTGTGGTTATACTATGTTATTTTATAACATAATTAATAGTTTATATGTGTTGGTAAGTGATGGTTTGATAATTTTACATGTTTTATATATTGTGATGTCGTAAAAAAGTATGGATAATTCGGTTATAACCAAAAACCAAAGTTTAGGTATCCAAACTTTTTAGGTATCTAAAAAATCATCACTAGTGTTATGTTACTATGCCCTAATCAGTTGCACCCAAATGACTAAGCTAATGAGGAAAAGGTTCGCAATTCACTATCAACACTCTCCCTCATGTGCACTTGCAAACGTAAAAATAGGAGAGACGGAGCAAAATATGCGATCTCTAGGACTTGAACTCAAGACCTCTGGCTCTAATACCATGTTAATTACTATGCACTAACCAGTTGCACTCACCAACTTAAGCTGATAGAAAAAAAATGCAATTCATTTATGGTTCAACAACTAGTTAGGGTAATGATTTTAGAAAACCGAAGTTTCAAGAAACCGAACTAACCGAACAGGCAATTCGGGTAGAACCCAACTGATGGAGCATATGTGATTTTGACATGGCATCAAACAACATGCATCTCGCCCGCGTCTTCTCCGGTTGAAGATTTGGGATCTGAGCTACACCTTTCCACGAGGAGCAGCCTGATGTCTGGTTCCGTCCCTTCACTATGCACTCTGATGGTAACTTGGGTACTTTGCAATACCCAGTTCAACAAAAACCACTTTTTTGTCAACGAAAGTTCTGATTGGCTCATGGCCGATCGTGGAACTGTGAAGTCACTACGGGATACAACCTTTGTGTTGGTTCGCAAAAAAAAAAACCTTTGTGTTGAGTACCACCGGCATTAAGCAAAGATCCAAAATCACTCGGTAATGATTTTGCCGATTGTCTCCTCCGGTATAGGTTACTCGACCTTGATTTTGGCAGCAAAAACATCTTTGTCGAGTGTCGCGTCTGCCCTTGACAAAGAAGAGACACTGAGACAACCATATGATAGTAATGACGGGCTGACAGCTTTGCCAAGTGTCGTGATGCCTAGACACTCCGTAAAGATTGAGCCTTTGTCGAGTGTTTCAGCTTCAACACTTGGTGAAGAACCTAAATCCTACATTTTTCAATTACAAGTGACGAGTTACAAGACACATAAATGCAGTATATCAGAATAAGAATCACTTGCATTATTCATATATCATACTAAGCTTCACATGCATTATATGTATATAAAAATAAGCATAACAATAACAAGAAGTTCATATAGATATCAACAGCACATAAATGCCAGTAAACTTTAGTATTACCATAAGGAATCCACAAGTATCATCACACGCAGTTCACGGACACAAGTGTCATGATAGGCAGTTTACAAACACAAGTATCGTCACAAGAAAAACGTTAAATGGCTAGTTTGGCCATGATGACAAATCTTGTTCATGAGGCCCATCATTTGATGCCGCTGATTGATTCTACACATATGAGAAGAGATTGGATGTGTTAGACGAGATGTAAGAAACATGCAAACTAAATCATTCATACTTAGAGTACTTGTAGGAGGAGGTGGAGTAGGGAATAGCATCTTTGGCATAGGTTGACCCATCTTCTCGCTAAGAGTTTTCATCCACTGAAACATGTGCTCCATCTTCTGCCGCTCGACCTCCATCCTTTGTCGATCTTCCTCCATCTTCCGTGACATCTCCTCCCGTAACCTCCTCTCTTCTTCCAATTGGGCCTACAATGTTTCACCCTAATGTTGCAGTGCAAAACAAGAGTGTAAAAATCAATGAACGATGAAAGAAACTGAAATAACCTGAAGTGCCTGATTTAACTGTTTGAGTCGTTCCTTTGAGAGCGGATCATCCATAATAACTTGGACCTCCTTGATTGCACAAAACTGGCCATTTTCACTGCATCATTGGTCATTAAATATTCAGAAGGTTTTCTTACATGACTATATTTCTAGCCATTCAGTTAAATTAGGTATGCATTACATATCAACAATTTGGTAGTAGAGAGGAGTGTTCATATGAAATATGATATCTCTACTGTATAATTATAGTATTAGATACAATTAACGCATCAACTTTCAAGTGATAATTTAAATATTTACATGAAGTAACAGACAAGGAAATGTACTTGTAAAATCCAAGATAAACCTGCCCAAATGTACCACTCCCTAGCAATTTTCCATTTTCCCACTGTGATTGGGATTCTGAGCATGTCGTAGGAGATGAAGGAAGAGGCAAGCAGGAACTGGGAGATGAAGGAAGAGGTGAACAAGCGCTTGGAGCTGGAGGAAGAGGCGAGCAAGCAGCAGGAGCAGGAGGAAGAGGTAAAGGATGTGGTGGGCTCCTCAGACCATCCATCTTTCTCACTGGTGACCTTGGGCTAAATCCAAATTCTCTTGAATTTCCATTATTGAAAGCACAAACGTTGCCTTTTGGACCAGGTGAGAGACTTATCGTTCTTGGAACAAATATATTTTCAGATAACGTCCTGCCATGTGAACAACTCGTTTGGCTAGTTGATGACTGATCCCAATGTAAATGATCTTCTCTAACACTAGACACAGGAACCTCAAAGAACTTCTGATGCTCCCGTGGCAAACTACGAGACATGAAAGGCCTGTCTTCATTTAATATCCTATCTGAGCCAGATGGTGTATTTCTTCCCCTAGCAAAAGCAACCGGATCCACAGACCTAGAGGCAAAACCAACAAGCAACCAGTAAACATCAGAGAACAAATCAAAGCAACAATGTGAATTTGAAGTAAGGTATCGATTAAAGTATCACACTAGCACATAAAAGCACAAGAGGACAACTCAAGTACTCCCAAGGTGCCATAAAAGTGCAAAACGAAAAGGTTTTAATTAACCTATGTCCATCATACCTTGCAACGATAAACAAAAGTGTCAGAAAAAGTAATTCATTTTGCACCGCAAGATTATAGCTCCATTTCCAACTTGATAAAGCATAAATTAAACAGCTGTTCATTCAATTTATATTTAGTTTTATAAAATTTGTTAACCATACACACGCTTCGGCCTCGATCATTTACCAAGAAAAGAGATGGCCCATGTAGAAACAATATGACCAAAGAAAAGGTAACGGTTGCA
The DNA here is from genome assembly GCA_031894775.1 of Chloris gayana. NCBI lineage: Eukaryota > Viridiplantae > Streptophyta > Magnoliopsida > Poales > Poaceae > Chloris > Chloris gayana. Next base: position 81,850 of record JAUNZO010004721.1, read on the forward strand.
GTTGTTGTGAATTCTGACTGTTCACTCCAAGTCTGCACTTACTCGTAACCCCTTAATTACGTAACAAACCAAATTAACCGAGGAAATGATGAGCTAAACCTAGAGATCAACCTGATAATCACGCAATTCCCAAAATTCGATCACAGTAACGGACAATTGATCTGCAATTGCACCCAGTACGAGGAAAATTCAATTACAAAACTTACAGACACGAAAATTCCACGATCAACCGCTCACCTATAGCCTCTTTGCTGACCCTGCGCCTCATCTAAATCAAACGACACGAGCGCGCCGTGATTGGCCTTGGACTTGGGCCTCGATTCGTTCGACCACCACGTGGGCATGGCGCCAGCGTCGCGCCCCGGTCAACAAAGTTTCGCGCGAGGGAGGGCGGCGCCCAACGGCGACGGTGCTGGTGGTAGGGTTTTTCGCAGCCGAGAGCTCGAGCTCCAGACCGCAGAAGGAGTTCAGAGGGGAAGAGGAGGTGGAGGGAAAGGCAAGACCGCAAGGGCGAGAGCGAACGAAACGACGAAGGGCAGACATTTCCCGGTTTTCTTTCTTTTTCTGTCTCGTCAACTATGCCCGAAGAAAAATCGTGGGAATCTTTCTTTATGTGATAATTTTTGTATGTTGGAGCATGGGACCACCTGATAGTGAGCACTTTTTCTTTTCTTTTCTTTTTTAGTAGTACCAAATCGTGGATCCAAGCGCACACTCGGGTTCATAGCAGGGTAGTCAGCACCCATAGTGGTCGATGGCCCAACCAGTTTTTCTCAACTTTTCCATTGTAGCATCGATGCCTGCCACTATAGTGGTCGATGGCTCAACCAGTTTTTCTCAACCTTTTCCTTGAAGCATCGATGCCTGCCATTGTACGAGGTCAGGTGGTGCTTGAACTCCAAAACGCATCGGCGCATGTACATGCACCCGGTTGCAACTCAATAAACAATTATTCTTTTGCAAAACATATACATTACCTCCAATCCAAGGTGAGAGAAATTAGATTTTTTTCTTTGTTCAGGGCCTACTAAAACATGGAATCGGTGCCTACCACTGTGAGAGAGATGGAAAACCAAGCACCCTTCTTGATTTGACAGCAAAATGACATTTGAAGCACCCAAAGAAGACTGTGGGTGCTCGAGAAGACCGCGTGACGGGTCTAATCCTGCCATGGCACGCCCGATTACTTGCACTCGCTCGTGGTCACCATGTGCGGCAAGCACATCTAGCAAACAAAAATACGGACGCAATCTCAGGCCGCCGTTCCTGCACTATGATGGTAGCCTGGGGCGCGTTACAATACGCGCTTCAGCACAAACTCTTTTCCTTCTTTTTTAACTTATTGGTGTGACTTCTCCATTTATTAACTTCGATACAAAATTTAAGGATATCTCGATCTGAAATTCGGGCTTCTACGAGAGAACAATTCTTTTTTTACCTTATTGGTGTGACTTCTCCACTTATTAACTTCGATGCAAAATTTAAGGATATCTCAATCGGAAATTCGGGCTTCTACGAGAGAACAACTTTTTTTACCTTATTGGTGTGATTTCTCCACTTATTAACTTCGATGCAAAATTTAAGGATATCTCAATCGGAAATTCGGGCTTGTACGGGAGAACATCTTTTTACCTTATTAACGTGACTTCTCCACTTATTAACTTTGATGCAAAATTTAAGGATATCTTAATCGGAAATTTGGACTTCTACGAAATTCGGACTTCTACGAGAGAACAATTCTCCTTTCTCTCTCAATTGATATTTGACAACTGGTGCAGGAAAATTGAACAAAGGGTTCCGACGAATCTAGATCAATATTAAACTAGTATGGCCTCCTTTGGTAGAGCTCTTCAAAGTGCTTATGCTCTCGATCTATTCTTGGAGAAGGGTTATACAAAAAAAAAACTGATTCCACTCCTCATTTATAGAAGTACTAGAATCCAAAAGCATAAAAATAGTTTTTTATGGATTCTCTACTCATCTTTGTAAAAAAAGTACAAGAATATATTTCTAGTTTCTAGAGAATCCAATTTTTTAGAGAATTCATGTTTTGGAGAAGCCTGCCAAAGGGACCTATATATTTTGCAATAAAATTTTGAGCTAATTATGCAAAAGGAATATGATTTTTTTCTAATGTCCTGTATTTTAGAACTGTTCCAACGCACAGACCGGACCAAATTCGGCATCCGCCAAATTTGCCTCTCGTGAGACCGGGGTTTACAAACCGAATGAACCGTCGGAACCGGACGGGACCGGCCCGGCGGTTAAGCGGATAACTGGACACAATTCATTTTTTGCTCGGGACGGTTGGCAACCGGTTAGCCGGTTGGTTATTCCGGTTAACCGACCGGCCGGACGGTTAGCCGACTAGTTTTCACGCAGAGTGCAAAATGCATTAAAATCAAGAAAATTTTCAGAAAAATAGAAAAAAATACATTAACCATCCTAAGATATTAATGATAATTTTAGACATAAATTTATAATATATCCACTTCATAGGATATAGCACAACCATATTGTTCAACACAAATTTATACATCGACAAGAGTAATTATACATGATATATAGAAAAGCATGACTTGCACTCAAATTCATACAACAATAAGATTAATTATACGTGGTACATAGAAAAATATGACTTTCACTAATGTCTCGGCTATAGCTGTCCAACACATAGTCTTCAACAAATAATTATTCATCAAGAAAATTACATAGCTTTCAAAAAATAATGTCAATGACTTTCTATGTTACATTTCCGACTATGTTCTATCTAAATTACCTACGACTACATATGTTTCCTATTTAGCTAAAAAAATTAGATTTGGGATAGAGAGGGTTAGCCAGCCGGTTATATCTGTTAACCGGCTGGTTATAAGGTTCTATGGTCTTTTTACTTTCATTTGTATTCCGTGAAATTTTTCTATGTCAAACAACCTTGATTTCATATTATTCTTTCATCATAAATCTTTATTTCTTCTCTAGTTTTTTATGAAATTTTAAAATCCTTATAAATTTTGAATTTGTTTGAATTTGAACGGGTGTTACCTTCAGCCGGTGTAACCTACCGACCCGGACCGGTTTACTGGTTACCGGGTTAACCGGCCTGTTCTTTGAACCCTGCGTGAGACATGGTCCAGCCGGACCAAGTCAGCTGCAAACCAGTTTCGCTTCTCCTCCCAACCGTGAACCGGGAGACCGACCCATCTTGCTCGGCCGCTACCGGAGCGCGCGCAGGACATAGGCACAGAGCGACGCCGCCTTCCCGAGTAGCGCCGCCTGGCCGCGCCGCCGTCCATCTGATCCGAGGGCAGCATCGGCCTCACTCGCTGCAGTTTTTACCGCCCGGCTGGCCCCCTCTCTCCATCAGTGTCACCCGAGTCGCCCGTCAGTCTCCGCCGCACAGATCCGTCCTCCGCCGTGCAGCTCCTCTTGCCATTTTGCTCACAGGGGCGCCCAAAGGTAAGATCTTTACTTCCAACTCAAGCGATTCCTTAGACTTGATCCATGGTCGGTTAACCAATGCCAATTCTCCGTCCTCGCAGGTCGCCTCCTGGGATCCGTCTCGCCTCGCGCTCGCCTCGGATCGGACAGCCGTGATTTTGACCAGGCATCAAACAGCGCGCGTCTCGCCTGCGTCTTCTCCGGTTGAAGATTCGGGATCTGAGCTGCGCCTAGCCACGAGGAGCAGCTCGATTCCTGGTTCCATGTGATGCAGTGGGGGAGGCCGGGTTGCTGACATCGCGATGAGCAGCCAGGTGTACGGCCCCGGGAGCCCCAAGTCCTTCCGCTACCCTCGCGCCGACTTCGACCTCGAGTCCGGGATCCCGCGCAAGGGCCGCAAGCCCAAGAACCCTCACCTCGACGCGCCGGCCCTCGCGAGCTCCGCGGTGATGCGGGTCCGGTTATTCTACCAGGCGCACCCCGTCGCCGTCGCGCTCATCCTGCTCTCCGTCGGGCTCGGCGTGCTCATCCTCCTGTCCGTGTACGAGGCCCGGTTCAGGACGATGAGGAGCCGCGACGCGTGGTCCAGTGAGGTCGGGGAGTACCCGTTGCCGCGCCTCCGGAACCTTGTCATGGTGGCCGGACACTCGATTTACACCAGCGCGAGCTGCGGGAAGACTGACCGCGAGGATTCCTGGTTCTTGGAGCCGTACCAGAAGCATCCTGGCCAGGCGGCCACGTTCTTGGCGCACATCAAGGAGGGGTGGAGATTGCAGCGAGGGATGAGAGCGCACTCCTCTTGTTCAGCGGTGGGGAGACGAGGAAAGATGCTGGCCCGAGAAGTGAGGCGCAGAGCTACTGGGCAATTGCGGAGTCGAAAGGCTGGTTTGGTGAGTTCTCGCTACATACATACAGTGGAATTTGAAAATCGTTTTGCTCATGAGCCTCTTGTGATCTATTCATAGCAATACCTGTGTTCATTTTCTTTTGAATTTATACTAAAACCTCGATTGCTCTAGTGAAATGCAAAACAACCAGCAAAACTGTTGAAAATCTCCATAATTGTTGTAGTATGACAATGATTTGGAATTCTTGTTGTACATATGGATCTGCTAGTGGATAGCACAAATGGTCACACTATGCTTCATTGTTGGCTACATTTGTATTTGTTTTGTACTAGCTCACTAAAAACAAGCAATTTCTCAAAGGTTGATTTTGATTCTTGTTGTATTGGAAAATATAATTCAACGCAAGAATCCGTGTTGCATGGTTGCTGGTCAGGAATATATGCTCTATCAGTTCAATGCTTCCTGAAATTTCATAGTACTTACTTTCCCATCATGATCTAAGTGTAGCATTTACACCTTGTCCATGCCTGAAGTTTAGTTCAACATCACTGAATACCTTCCCTGCCTCCACTGAAAGTACATTGCTCACTATTTTTACACATCCGTGCAGGAAAAGATGAGAGTGTAAGGAGCCGAGCACTCACTGAAGAGCATGCTCGAGATAGTTTTGAAAACCTGCTTTTTAGTGTTTGCCGTTTCAGAGAACTCACTGGACAGTACCCACAAAACATAACCGTGAGTTCCTTTTATTTTTACATCAATGTTGTGAACACCATATCCACCTATTCATTTGTAAATGAATTAATTCTCTGAACTGTTGACCTAAGTTTTGTGAATTTTTAATGATTCTACTCATAATCTTCAATTTTGCTTAGGTTGTAAGCTATGATTTCAAGGAGGAGCGGTTTGCACAATTACACAGAACCGCACTTGGATTTCCAGAAGGAAGATTCTTCTTCTCTGGTACGCCAGCTACACCTACTGCTAGGGAGGCTGCTGTGAAAGGCGAAGCCGCTGTCAGGTCCCAGTTCCTGGAAGATCCATATGGCTGCCTTGGCTCCCTTCATGTAAAGAGGCTGAAGAGGGATCCGTTCCACCGTACCATTCCATACCCTGAAGGATGCCCTGAGTTGAAGGGTCTGTTCTCCTATTGCGGCCCAGTGCCTTACTCCGGCCACCTTCCTTGGGCTCAATAGCGCGACACTGATCCTGGATCCATCTGCCACTGTAAAATCCAATATTCTTGCCACTGACCTGCTTCTGGTCTTCTGGACTGACCGAATACACTTTCAACCTTGTCTTCTGTGTGAGGGAGAAGAGAAGATTTACACTAGTGGGATTGTTTTATAATGGAAGAATATTACATTATTAATATATAGAATTGTTTTTTCTCACAAGCAAGGAGCATCAGTTTGAATATGGGAATTGCTGTAGAGCCAACCGAATGTCCAACTCTGTTCTAACTGGATGAATATATGGTAATCAAGTGTTTTAAATTAACCCTTATATAATAGCTTGAGTTATACATGAGTAGGACAATCGGGTTGGACCTATAACGGTACTCTTTGGATATTATCCCAAATGGGGCCTCTTGGCTTCTATCATTTGGCAAATCGCCCGGTGGTTGCTAGCCCTGGTCACTTGATCTGATTCTCACATTGCCATTGCTGCGGAAAACTTGATATGACACACAAACATTTACAGTGGCTAGTGAAGTTGTGACATGCAATTTTGTGGTGTTGAGCTACATCTCTTTGCATATGTCCCAGTTAGACTGACGAGTAAAATACCGTGGAACAAAGATAAAGTTAGAAAACAAGCGATTAAAAACGAGGGAATAAACGCTTAACACAACTAAACAAGTACAGACATGCGCGGTTGATATTGGTTTGCAACATAGATTAAGGGACTGTTTGGTAGAACACTGATTCTCCGGATTCACTCAAGTGATTCTCTTTGATTCACTGGGATAAGAGGACCTTACGCTCGTCGAGCACCACCACCCGGCGAGAAGAAGAGCGTGGCTACATCGACCGGCGATGGTATTTCCTTAAATATTTTCTGCTAAAAATGAGGCGAAGAAGGCTGTCAACTGTCTTGCTGCCCGAACCGGGCCTTCTGTTTCTGGGCCATTCTTCTGTTTTAGTGGGCCGATACGCAAGGGCCACGCACCACACATCCTGTTGTTGCTAGATAGACGGCGGCTCCGCAAAAGAAACCCTAGTCCCTGCGCGTCTTTCCCCGTACCCAAACCGAGAGCCAGCCACCACGCACCGGCGCAGCCATGGCGGAGGAAGCTGCCGCCACGACCTCTGCCGCCTCCAACTTCGAGGTGGACCTCGGCCACCTCATGGCCTACGACCCGTCTCACCACGTCGCCGCCGCCGCCTCCAACAGGTTCCATCTCTTCGCTCGAACGAGCAGTCGTAGCAGGCGCCTTTTGTGCTCTGTTTGATTTCTGACAATGAAACTGGGGTTGGGGAATCGATGCAGAGCGGAGCTTAGGCAGGAGTGTCTGCAGAAGGCGACGGAGCTGGCTCAGGCAGTGGCTGATGTCCTCTTCGCGCTGCCGCCCAACGAGGACCGCGACGGCCCCATCGTCCGTCTCCCGCCGCCAACCACCCGCCTACCCCGCGAGAAGCATGTAAGAAGACACCTTCTCTGTAAACCCTCCTGATCCATCCATTGCCGGTTATCTTCTGCACCTTCGTATAAAATTGTGGGTGTAGTTTCGGTCCTGAGTTACTGCGTGGCTGCTGTATCGAAATTTCTGGCTTGCAATTTTAACTATAAGCTATGTACGGGATTCAAGGTAGTGTTAGAATTCACATATGCATATTGATATTGAGATTCTTCCGCTGATCTGCTGGAGTATCCTCCTAGCTCTGAATGAAAATTTATTGTTAGATGTCACTTCTTTAACCATGTTTTTCTGTTCAACAGCTACCAAAGCCAAAGCCTCCAACTAAATGGGAGCAGTTTGCTAAGATGAAAGGTGAAGATTTATTGTTGTTAGAAGCTTGTTTGAATGATTAAATGGTAGTCCATTTCTCTCTTGCTCTTGGATTAATGGATTTTACTTGCAGGTATTACGAAGCACAAGAAGAACAAGCGTGAATGGGATGAGCAAACTCAATCCTGGAAGCGGACTTTTGGCTATGACCGTGTTAATGATGACAGAGACATTCCAATCATTGAAGCTAAAGCAACTGATGGTTAGTATTTGTCTTCTTGAACCCATGTCAACAAGCTTATGTTGCAATAATCCCAATGACTACTGCAGCTATCATATACTGCATAGTAGTTAACCCACTAGTTTCTTCTTGTGTATAAATTCTTAATCTTGCATTTTCTAGGCCATGCTTTTCTTTCAGTGCATCTTAAGGCTCACTTAAGCTGACAAGTCCTCCTTAACAGTGATACTCGTTCTTAAATGCATGCCCTAAACCTGGTTTATCTCCTGCTACTCGTATAATTGATAATTTATTTATAACAGAGCCTGGTGTTGATCCTTTTGCTCAAAGAAAGGAAGAGAAGAAGAAACGGGTTGAAAAGCAAGAAAAGAATAGACTAGAGAACTTGAAGAGAGCTGCAAAAGTCGGTGCTTTGCCAAGGTTGTGATCCTCCATTAGTACTTCATGCTTATCCCTTCTATTCTGTGAATTATCCCTTTTATATCCAGATAGACTTCATTATCTGGTCATATTTCTTATCTAACAGGTCTCCATTTTCTTAATGCAGTCATATACAATTTGCTGCAAAAGCTTTGCCCATCACCGGAACTAAAGCTGACCTGCCAAAAAAAGCCAGAAAAGAGGATCTTGAGAATGTTGCTGGCATGGCTTCAACAGCAACAGCAAGTGGTGGGAAGTTTGACGAAAAGTTACCTGGCGAGAAACCTCTAAAGCATCCTGGCAAGCATAGAAGGGTAAATCTTTACTATTTAACAGTTTATTTTCTTCTTCTGGAGCCTCCCTGCCTTCCTAGGCTTATTTTGTGCATTTGACTGTTTCTGCAGTTCCTCCCTGTGGTTGAAGGAAAAGGAGTTGGTAGCCAGGAAAAACAACAATATGACAAAGTTTTGAACTCTCTACTTGCTAAACACTCTGAGGACCAGCTTGATGTTGGCAGGGTAAGCTCCCATGTTCATTCCTTTTTCTAAATTATATTCTGTCTGCTAAACCTTAGTTTAACCTGTTTGTTTAATCTAACATCTTTTTCCAATTTTTTGTAACCAGGCAATTACAATGTACAAGGTGAAGAAGGAAAAGCAAAGAAGTAAAGACAAAGATAGATCTTCAAAATCGAATAAACTTAAGCCCCAGAAGAAGGCTCACAAGAAATCATCAAAGAAAAATGCTTAAGTCTAATGTCTTTTTTGTAACATGCTGTTTGAAGGCTCAGGAGGTCTGGGAAATTTTGTTAGGATGTTCATGTGGTTCAAATCTATGGGTGAAATATTGTTATTTTGATTGCTGGTTGATACAAGAACCTTAATGTTGTTATAATATATTCTGCCCTTATGTGCCAGTGTTATATTTTTAAAGTTTCGTTGTGTTCCTTGACGGTCTTGCAAAGGATCCAATCCCCTGATCCATGTGGACGGTCTTGCAAAGGATCCAATCCCCTAATCCATGTGGACGGTCTTGCAAAGGATTCAATCCCCTAATCCATGTGGATTGTAAGTAACCTAACAAGCCCTAAGCATTTTCGCAATCTGAAGGGAAGCCTACTCTTTTTTTTTTCTGCCAACTACCAAGCCTAATTGCCTTTTAAAGGAAACATATATGAGCAAAATCTTATGTACAGAGCATGTAGTCAATTTGATGGAATGCCTAGCCTTCTCTATGGGTGAATGTACAAGCTGCTACTTGTCTAAATGTGAAATCCAGTGGTTACTGTTCAAAAAGGAGTATTCTCCTGTCCCTGGTTAGGTTGAAGCTTGTAGTCAAAGGATGGTGTGCGCTTTACCGAAGGCATTGTTGTCGTGGTAGCATTACTCGATCGATGCCACATTGCAGATTGTAATGGAGTCCATTTTGGGTTTGTGATCCCAGTAACAAACAGGACTACAAATCATGAAGAAATAGGGAGCTGCAGCCAGCAGGAGGGTCATATTATAGGTTCATGGTCTTTGGTCTGCTTCCTCTGCTAGCTCTGCCTGTTATTGAATCTTCATCCCAAGCTCTCAAAGCAGGCATAAGTTTGTCATTTTCGAAATCACATCAGACTGAATATTTGTAAGGTTATTCTGTGAAGTTCCCATTGTCCTTCACTCCAGAATTTCTCATGATTTTTACGTGTCTGTACCGCCGAGCAAAGAAAGCTTCTCTAACGTACCTATGAGCATCCATGATCCAATGCAAAATTATGTTCGCTAAGGAACTGTGCCACAAGACAAGCAAGGAAGCAGGGTTACCAGATCTTACACTAAGTTCAGTAGGCATATCTTGAACTGTGGCATATGATATATTTCTTCCACCTTTTAGATTTCTAGCAAGTTTATGTATCTTTTCTATCCTTTTAGTTATAGATAAAATGTTTGGATAAATGTTGCTCCATTTGTTTCATAATAAAAACGGATTTGTTAGAATATTCAATGTTATCACCCTGTCAAAAATACTTTCACATGAAAACCCATCAGATAAGTTCAGTTTGTTGACCACTGATTCCTAAGAAGATACCGAGTATATATTACTGCCGACTGCCAATGAAAGTTCTGAAGGAGTTAGTAACAGGTAACTGTTAGTATTATTCAGCTGATGCAATAGTGAAACAATAGCTCATTCTTTCCACAGGTCTAGCACATGTAGGAAATATTCAGTTATCTAAAGAGTTTCATGAGTTAGTAGATCACTATACAGTTTGAATGTTAACACTAAAAATTCGAGGAAACACTGAGCCAACAAACATTGAACAAGCTAAAGCAAATAAAGTAAGGACCTTCATATTCTTCAGCAGACCGATTCCCAATTTCAAATCTATGAAAATGGAAATATTTTAACAAAATTACCACTCAAAGCTAATTAAAACATGCAACTAATACACATATACAAAAGAAGTGTACAGTTGTAGGTTAAAGGAGAAGGAAACAGATCACTTTGGATCTTGTGAAGCAAAATATAGGCATTTCCAGTTCTAGAAAAAGATCACACTGTACTGTCAAAATGACACAAGAATCACTGAATCACCAATCTAAGTATCAGTTTACTTAATAGTCAATATGCAATCCATTCATGGCCCTGAATAAAGGTCTCCACTGAATATAATCTCACATGCTTTTCTGGAATCTGATTGCTCCATTCAACCCTAGCTGTGCGGTTTGCACCAGGGCCTCGACTATCAAACTCACCATAATACAATGTCTTGAGTGCAAAATCCCCTCGCCAAGGAAGCCATCCTTCGGGTCTGAGAACCGTCCCGAAATAACAACTGACATATATTGTTCTAGCATACTCCTTCCATGGCCGTCCCAAATACAATTTGTATGACTGTGGCTTTGCCTGGAACAATGCAAGAAACTCTTTGCTCCCATCCACTGTGCAATTCCGAAACACAAATCCCGTCGTCTGCCCTGGATCAATCCTCCCATTGGCTGCCACCACATTGCGTGCAGTCTTTCGAGATCCTTCTGCCCGTGGCACAGTCTTAATCACACATTCCTCAAACATGGCTGCAGCGTTCCCAAATATAAAATCCACGGTACCAAATATATGGCAGCGACGATAGAACTGCCGCATTGTGCGGGCATAGAGTGTATCCTGGTGTCCACGGAACTCCACATTCTCCAGCACTGACCGGTCACTATCGGACCGGAATGCCACTGCCTGATGAGCTCCAGCACCAGCACTGTTCTCGAATGTGATATCCCTCGCACGGAAGCCATCACCAATCACAGCCACGGTTGCAGTGTCATAAGTCCCAAGCCCGCCAATCCCCACGCTTCGAGATGCAGTGATCACAGTAGTCCCCATGCCTTCACCAATCAACAAAATGTTGGTCTTCTCATACGGAATTATCACATTTTCGTTGTATGTACCTGCAGCAACGGTGATGACGAAGTGTCCACTAGTGTAGTTGGGCGCGGCATCGACGGCGGCCTGCACGGTTGAGTAGCCGCATGGCTTTGCTGCTTCACCCAGCTTGCAGACGGTGGCGTCCGGGCGGATACTCGTCGGGAATGCGGCAGCGCCTTTGGAGGCGGAGGGGGAAGGTTTCGTGGCAGCGGTTAGGGTTCGCGGGGCAAGGGAATTGAGGAAGCGAGACGTGAGGGCGTGGGAGCGGAAGGCGGGAAGCGAGAGGTGGTGGGAGCAGTCGTATTGGCACTGAAGGGAGGCGGAGGCGAGGTGGAGCGCGGCGGGAACGTCGCCGGACTCAAGGAACAAGGCTGCGGTGCGGAGGCGGCGCAGCGAGAGTTCGAGGTGATCGATGCAGGGCCGCGCGTAGGAGGACGGGGACGGGTGGGCCACGATGGCGGCACGGAGGAGCGAGGCGGGGCCCCCGGGCGGCGTGGCGGGGAGGAGTATGAGGAGCGCAAGGAGAAGGAGCGCCGCCGCCGCCGCGGCGAGCGGGAGGATGCGTCTGCGTCGGGGGAGCGCGTGGTGGTGGTGGCCGCGCGGCATTCCGGCATCCGGCGCGTCGCCGCGTCGGAGTGGCGAGAGAATTAGGAAAGCGGCCGCACTAGCGAAGGCGGTTTTCTTGGAAAACGTTTTCGTCTTCTGTTGGCGTTCTTTTGTAACTAAAACTGACGAAGTGATAAGTCTTGCTGGTTCTGAGACTCAGGGAGGGACATTGGGACACGGCTTGCACGAGCTCGGCGATTCTTGACTGGCGTCGATGGTTTTGGCTGCTCAAATGATTCTTCATGCGGGCTTGCCTTGTGGCAACAGCATCAAACCATGCCCAAAATTAGCTTTCCCTTCCCCTGCTGTGACGGTAAGCGCCGCCTTTCCTGGAGGCCTATGCTCGGCAATCGTTCGTCGGAATGCCCCAGCGGTGGTGCTGTTCGCCAAGAAGAGGAATGGGTACATCGATGAGTCAGTCGATGATTTCGTTGATGAGATGGAGGACGTGGTAGATGAGGAGGATTTTGCCGAGGATGAAGACGAAGGTAATGATGGTTTTGTGAGCTCTGGTGATGTTTCTTTCTTGCTCTTGCAATTGGGAGATTTGGAATCTTCTGGTGTGTAAGGATATCCATTAGGAATCTGCACGCTGCCTCCATTTTTCTCGATTTACTTGTTTGAGTGCTCCATCTGGGAAGCATTTTGCAATTTGCACATAATATATTCAAGTGCCAGCTTGAATTGGGTATGATTTGTAATTTTTACCAGTGAGGCAGTCATAGAAAAGCATGATGCTCTAATCATTTCCGATGAAGCCATGGTTTATTAGCACAGCAGTACCATATATAGTACCTCATTTTCAGATCCTCTATTCATTTCCGATGAAGTGATGGTTTAGATTCTGTTACTAAAATTGACAATGATTCTTAAGCAGACTGAATTGCTCTTTGCGTGGCTGGTTTCATATTGAACTTGCTAATTTCCAACTTTAAAAGTTAGCACTTGAGACATTAATCTGTGCTATGTAATGATTAATGTTTTTGTCGGTTCAATTTACATTGAGCAGCCCACATCATGTCAGCTCAATGCTGCTATTAACAGTTTCATATTATAAGATTACCATGTAAGTAATGCCTTGATGTTCATGCAGATCTATTGGACGATGATGAGGATTACGATGACGACGATGATTATTCCTTTGAAGATGATTTTGACACTGATGATGAACAAGAACTCTATGTAAGGGCTACTTTTATATATTGAGAAATACAAGCTACTCCATATAACATTAATCAATAACCATATGCATATGTGCTTTCACTATAAAGGCTGGAGATGGAGGTGCTGGGGGTGGAATATCACTTGCTGGAACATGGTGGGACAAGGAAGCACTGGCTTTGGCAGAGCAGGTCTCAGCATCATTTGATGGCGACTTGAAGATTTATGCTTTCAAGACAGCTGCAAATTTAACCATCAGGGTACGCATTGAGAAGATGTCCACTAGGTATGTATTAAATTGTGGCTGTACGCAGTAGCATTCAGAGTTTTGTTGTAATCCATGTTCATATCAGTTTGTCGGGGCCTGAAAATGGACGTAGTGGGTTGACAAATTTATTCTTTCTATTATGAGATTTCAGTCTTGTGAACTGTAGTAGGAGGACATGGTTTTTGTTAGACCAGTCTGTTGGGGCATGACAAATTGATTCTTTCTGTTTTGAGATGTACTTCAAACCTGTGAATCATTTGGAGCGTGCAGTAGATAAAAATGGAAAATGCATATTTTGATCTTGTAGATACTGGATAACCTTCACTCCTTATGGTTAAAATTTTCTCTCTGCAATTTGATTTTCATACCAATTCTCACCAAGTGCTTGACATAGGTATGGTTCCCCAACAATAGATGATATTGAAGCATATACAGTCACATATCGTTCAAAGTTGGATGATGCAGAGTCAGCAGGAAAGATACCTAAGAACATATCATTGGAGGTATTTTTGATCTATATATGTTCTATATAACTAAGTTAAAAAATTTCTGCCCACTTGAAGGAACAAACGTCAACAATATTGTTCTTTTTATGTACTGGGTTTTAAGTCATACTTTCGTTAATCACTTTGAAGGTGTCATCCCCTGGCGTAGAGAGAGTTGTCCGTGTCCCTGAAGAGCTTGAACGCTTCAAAGAACGGACAATGTATGTCAGATACACTACAACAAATGATGAGACTGCCACAGCCCAAGAAGGTGACGGCGTGCTCAAGCTGATCTCCTATGATATGGATCTACGTGAGTGCACCTGGGGCATAGCTGACGTGAAGATAAACCGGCAGCAGGCCGGCAAGGGCAGGCCCCTAAGCAAGAAGCAGAGAGAATGGCGGCTGCAGACGCCGTTTGAGTCACTGAAGTTGGTCAGGCTGTACTCTGAATGCTGATATGCTTACCTTTTTGAGGATTTGTTTTTTTTCCATTTGTTGTAGGAAATCTCTCAGTTTGTGCAGTTTTTCCATATCAGTGTACATGCACAACTAGTTAGATTGTTGAACAGTTCAGTTTAGTCATCTATTTTCTGAATAATGAGTTGTTGGGTGTCTCGTGTCACTCCAAAAGTCCAACAACACAGGATCTCTACTGGCTGTACCTGTACTTTTGTTTTGTATATATATTTTTGAATTGAGACAATATACTCAAAGCCACACCATACAAATTACTCCCTGCAGTCACAAAAGAGTGCTGCTTATGTGCTCTCAAACTCTATATAGTTCAGGGCGTGATCATGAAGACATGCAACTTTGTACAAACTAAATACTGTACACTCTGTAACATAAGTTCGTGTTGCCCTACTACTGGTATGGGCACGTTTGCTGCGTTTCCCCACAACATTATGTTTAAAACCTGTGGTGCTAAGATTCAATGCAATGCTTACAAGTGTACTTACTTTGATCACGAATATTTGACATTTTTTAACATGGATTTTAGTCCATTCTTTACAAGGCTCATCAATTTTATTGGCACGTATATCTATTTTTTATTTATTACGGAAGTGCATTTCTATACAATATATACTCCTTTTTGAATTAATCATGTTGTCCTAACGGCAACAATTTCGTAATGGAGTATATGGCTTCCACGTTTCCAACCTCGTTCTATTTTTTAATTTTATTTTTTTTAAAAAGTCTCATGCCGTAAGCACCGTCATTCATGACGAGGAGATAGTAGTAGACAATGCGTTGTGTACAACCGCACGCGCGGAGCGTGATCACCACGATTCGCGTTACAAAATTTGCACAGTAGTCAACATGAAAAATCAATACAACCATGAAAAATCCAATCAACAACACCGGTATTTACGACACGATCGTGGCGGCAGCCGTGAAATATGCGTCATATGAGCCCGTCATGCATCATGACCCTGAACTCGTCGAATGAGAGCACGCCGTCGCCGTTGAGATCGAACCTGCAGATCATGGCCTTGCACTCCTCCAAGCCGAGCTGCGGCGGCGCGCCCAGCTGGCCCAGCATCCGCTTCAGGCTCTCCGGCGTGATGCACTGCTCTCCGCTTCCCTCGCCGGCGGCGGCCTCCGTCGTCGATACCACGTCGGCGTACATCGCGAACGCCGTCCGCAGGCACTTCCACCGGCAGTCCTCGCTGGGCGCCTGCTCCGCCTCGCGCGCCAGCCTCAGGAACTCGTCGTGGTCGAGCAGGCCGTCGCCGTCGGCGTCCGCCGCCGCGAGGATGGCCGCGACCTCGTCCTCGCCGACCTTGCCGAGCGCCGCCGCCATGCCGCTGCGCAGCTCCGACGGGGACACCTTGCCGTCGCCGTCCTTGTCCAGAGCCTTGAAAAGTGACGACGCCACCGTGGTAGTAGCCATTCCCAACAATATCTCACGTGTCGCCGCTAGCTCAACTGGCCTCTGCTTGTCGCCGGGGTGATCAGGCGTGGCGACCTTCTGACTCGATCGGTGGCAAGAAGGGAGGTAATAAGCCTAAAGCAGCCGTACTTGTGCAGCCTCCGTACGAAGGTTGGTATGGCCGAAGACTTGTTTAAGACGGAAGAGGACGAGATAGCGAGACGTATTTATACGCAGAGATGGATGGTTCTCGACGGGACATGCGTTCCGTACACCGGCAATGGAAGCTTATTAACTAGATTCAGAGAGGTGACCTGCGACGTAGTTTCCGTGTCATTTCCGGTGAAAATTAAAGGAGAGGCATGGATCTTGCGTTTCGTTGGCGCCATCTCGAGCACCACACAGATTATTCTGCAGAATCAATCGCTCAGGCAGAAGATATATATCTACAGAGTCAAGTCAAAAAACACGCAAAAGGAATTCATCAAGGGCCACACAAGAATTGTAAGGTAGCGTAATGGAAGGTCGCGATAGCGGAAGGTCCATTATTAATAAACGGATCGAGAGAGCAGCGGGTCAACGGTGTCTAAGTCTCTCTTGAACCGTACAATTAGCTCTTCGAAGACCCATCGGCCGGTCGGCACGGCCGCACGCGGGCCAGCTGAGGACATCGGAAAGGTAGGTCGGCCGCCGTAGGCGTGGGGTGCAGCGCGGCGTGCAGCCGTGCACGACGTGCGTCGTGGACGCCACAAGCTTGTCTAATAACCAAGCTAGCAACACCCTAGCTCAATATCGGGTTTTTATTTTTAGTGATCGTTCTTGTGTTTGCATTGTATCATCAACTTCTTCGAGAACAAAAGTCAACAAACCCTTGAAGCAGAGAAGGAAAAATGGCAACCCCTATGGTCACTTGTTACTAATAAGAAAGGAACAAATAATTCGCTAGGCCATTCTGAACCGTTTGCTGGCCTGAGGGCTACAGCTGTAAATAGTAACTTGACTTCTAGGAGCTTAGACAAACTCTGAGTTTTATGTTTTCTTGTACTGAATTCGTTGTGGTTTCGTTACATAAGTAATGAAATTCCAAGGCATGGCCCTGTTGTGGAAAAAATAAGAAAGGAACAAATAATTCGCTAGCTATGTAATGAAGACAACCTACTGCTACTGCTGCTGCATGTTACAGATTTTTATCATATGCATGGATCGCTTTTTTTGGACAATGGGAAGATTGTATTAATCCCGGCTTTGGCTCTCCAAAAGAGAGTTACAACCAATTACAACCACCAGATAACCCGGTCATCATCATCAGATGTTTACGAAAGTCTACATGATTAAAAGAAAAGTATATCATCTTTACACTTTATTTTATTCTAATGCAAACCGGCTCGACGATCTTCAAGGCGACTCCGGAGAAAATCGCAAAAAGTTGACCCCGACAAGAATCTGTCACCACCAACGCGACGACAATCCACATGAGGGGCGATGTCAAGTCGGCGAGGAAAATAAACCAACAAATACATGCCCCATAACATGTGTAAAAGACCGTCGATCGGTCACGCACAATGGCGAGAAGAAGTCACCCGTGAACAGATCAGATCCATTCTTGACGGATTCGAGAGAATCTTCCAACCATAGTAGTACGCATTGTAGAACACATTGATCATCGTTATCAAACAAGCATTGTGCATACTTATCACCGATCTTGCATAAAAAAAAAAGGCATATATCGCCCCTCCACGAGTAGAGATGAAAGGATATCGAGGACAATCGAGGATCAAAGTTCTGCAGCCAATACTGGACAAACTTGGCCGTAGGAGACCAGATCATCTTTGGGTAGGGAGGAACCACCCTGGCTTGCCCGTTAGTGCGATGTGAGGTCCAGGCGTCGATGCGAGAAGCGAAGGAACCTGGCTCTCACCCGTCGACCGGATCTTGATGGAGAGGGGCTTCGCTGCATCGGTGGCGACGGCTAGATCGCCGCCCGACTCATCCGAACCCTAGGGCGACCATGGACCCTAGGCCCTCTGCCGCCCATCGACGAGATCTCCCTGCCGCCGCCATCACCGTCGCACGAGCCGGTTGTGCCGATGTCGGGAGCGCGGAGAGTGAGGAGGAAGGGGGTCGGGCTGACGGCGACGCGTGAGGCACCACCCGAGTTACCCTCGGGCCGACGCGGGGGCATGGATCGCATGGCTAAGTGAATTTGTGTAGTATTATATATATAAATTGTTCGAGTGAGCGAGACAAAGTTGTGCTTCTCTTTGTTCGATCCAGTGACAATATGAAAATCTAGTTTGATTTCAAACTCCTACTAATAACGGGATATGTTCCAACATAATGTATAAATCATGGAAGCACCCTCGAACATTCCTCGTGACCGACCAAAACCTACTTTGCAGCCTTAGTTTCTTGCAATGTTATGTGTTTTCAGTAGAGTGAATTGCACTTGTAGTCCTTGAACTTGTCCTTCGAGTCCCATCCAAGTCCTCGTCTCTCAAAGCTGCTAAATACGAGTCCCTAAACTTATCTATGATTGAGTCTCATCAATGTCCTCGAACTTTCAAACTGTTAAATGAAAGTCTTTGAACTTGTCCTTGAGTCTCATCTAGGTTTGCATATTCCCAAACTACTAAATGAAAGTGTTGAACTTTTCGCAAAGTACAATCTAGGTCTTTCACCGCGCCAAACCCTCTGTTGTGTCATGCTCGCGTCATAGTCCCGACCTGTCGAGCTGCACTCCACCCGATAGCAACGTGTTGTGCTTGCGTCGAGGGCACCGTCGTGCGACTAGCTCTGCCCACAACACCATCAATGCGTTTGCGGAGGGAAAATAAGCATTACGACATCACTCGGGTGGCGTAGCACCTCACTTCAATTCGCGTGGCCGGCCGACGGAAACTTAGTTCGACGTTGCAGCATTGGGCGGCTAGCGAGAGGGCGGTGAGATAGGATGCCGAGCTCCTGGAGAAGGTCGAGAGACACCGGGATCGAGGCTACTTGAGTTGCTTGTTGTGGCGGAGATGGCGGATGCCAAGCTCGGGAGGCGTAAATGGCGGAGAAGTCGGGTAGGTGTAGATCGAGAGGGGCGGAACACACGCCTATCCCACGAACCGCCCCACCTGCTTGCGTCGTTGCACACTCGCATACCCGTGCACTTTGCTCGGGCAAAGAACGAGACGCCAACGTTGGCAACTCGAGCACATGGTCGTCGTTGACTCGAGCTCGGGGATAGGACAACTTCGTTCCCAACTACCTCATGTGCGAGCCCGCATAATCCGACGGTGTAGTGTTGCATCAACAAGCTGCCGACGAGGCATGAGTGTGTTGGACCTAGATGGGACGTGGAGGACATGTTGAATGATGTAGATTTAGTAATTTGAGAGTACCGAGACTTTTATGGGACTGTGCAACAAGTTCAATGACTTCCATTTAACAGTTTGGGAGTACGAGGACCTGGATGAGACTCAAGGACAAGTTCAAGAACTGGAGATGCAATACACTCTTTTCAGTATACAGACTACATGATGGGTACATATATATAAATAGCTTGTGGTCAACTGTCCATATATTGATTATATCGATGCATGCCTATTTTGTATGTTGACAGACTTTTAGTGAAAGCAGCTGTTTGTTTCGATCTTACTGTTTTGACGAGCTGCACAGTTCGATAGCTGCCTTTTAACTTCGTCTCATAGCTCATTTTTTTGTCCAACTCTGCCTAGCTACGGATCAGCGAGAAGAAATTCTTCGCCACACATTAGGTAAGGTCCGAGAGATGTGTGCATGGTAACCGACTATGGTAGTAGCGACTATGTAGGGAACATTTATTTGTTCAAATTCAATTCGTGTAAATTTCACAAAATACTTTACAAAACTATGGACCTTTACGTCGATTCTAGCTATATCACAAATTACAAATTTTATGTCAATTCTTACATCATAAAACTATTGATTTTACACACGACCAAGAGCGGATGAATGGCTTGGCCAGCTCTTTCCTAGGCCTTAACTTTAACGGGCTGGGTTACAAGGCCTGCAATAGATACGAGGTTGTTTGGATCAAAGTCGAGCCAACTCTAGATTAGGCCCAAATCCGCTCGGCCAAATAAACAAGCTAATAGTAGAACCTCGGTTCCTTAAAAAAAGGCTAGTAGAATCCTTCCGTGTGATGAGGACTGCATATGGGACTTATGAATCCCCCCCCCCCCCAATTCTCACTCGGAGGTGACCCGGGGACATCCAAATGTAGTCGCAACCCAACTTTCCGCCGCCGCCGCCGACCGGTGGCGATGGCGCCCAAAGGCAGCCGCTCACGACCCCCTCGGCCTCCCCTTGATTTATGGTGGATCTAGTGGTTTACCCTTGATTTCTAGGGGTCAACCATGGGGCCTACGGCTCGGAGGTGTGGCAGCGACGTCGGACGAACACGGGCAGTTCGGCTTCGGTAACAAAGTCGCCGGCTCACGACAAGCGCCTTGAGCTGCGATGACGGCGTGTGTCAAGGTCTAACGGGTTGGGTCCGTGGGTGTTCCTCACCTAGCCCTATGTCTATGAGCGCTCCGAGCCGACGTTATGTATTCCACGGGGACACCGGACCTGTGGCCTACTAGCCTCAATGGAGCATCCATACGGTCAACCTTTGATGCCAAAGTGCTATTCTCACATTGTGTAAGATGGGAAGACTCCAATCGAAAGTTATACCTGGATTTTCCGGTACCAACGATGACGATGCCCATGAGCGTCAATATCCCTCTTGGGAAATCATTTTGGAGTATTTCTCTTTTGGCGAGTTGCACATCCTTCTTAGCACAACGGTCGTGTCGGGAAACTCTAATGCCCTATATGTGTGGCTTGGTGGATTATGTGACCATGATGGTCGTAATGCTTGGTTGCGTCGTGTTGGGGGTTGAGTGAGCAAGCCAAAGGTCTTGAGAGTGGACATGTCCAAAGAAAGTTCCGCATATGAAGTGCGGATGTTTACACCTTCCGACGGTTCGGCACTTTGCGATGACTTTCATGGGTGCTCCTCATCAAGCTATAGAGGATGTATGTGTCTTTGTGTCCCATATCCTCTTATATTCATGGAGCTTGCCTATAATGTTGGCCTTGTTGTCATCCATCATTGAAGCTCTATAAGTGTTTGCAAGCGGCACATATGCTTCGTTGTCGGACTCCTTATTGATGGGGATATCAATCATATAACAAGTGTGTCCATGCTTTCTAGCTCTCCCTCCTTGTGGGTTCCTCCCCCATAAAGGATGTCGGATGATGGCTCGTGGAGACTAGAAGCTTCAAAAATGTCCCTGTTAGCTTCAAGGGATGTTGGCATTGTTCGTCTTACGGTGGTTATGTTCCTCCCCTACTAAAGATGCAACTAGGCCCCCTAGTGGGTTTTGGTGATAAATGATAAAGAATTAAAAACTCTAATGTGTTATTAAGTGTATGTGCGGGATATCAAAGAAACTACACCCACATTGTGAGAAAGTACACCCCTCATTCAAAAGTTGATCAAGTACTCAAAAGCGAAAGCCTCAAGTGTAGATTTGTAGCTTTTTGAGGATAGGTGTGCCAAACTATTAAGAGGGGTGAAACGATCTTACGTGCGAGGGAAGAATGTGCTCTAGCTACCTCAAACCAACTTGGAATCCAAATACCAAAAATCCAAAGATAAAAAAGCCAACCAATTCCAATTTGCACTACCTAGGACGGAAGTTCCGTCCTGGGACGAAAGTTCCGACAATTTCGGAGAGTTCGACACGGAAGTGCCAAAGCCGGACGGAAGTTCCGTCCCGGGACTCTAGCCAGTTCAATTCTCCACCGACGGAAGTTCCGTCAATTCCGGAGAGTTTGGGACGAAGTCCCAACTCGTCTACGAGTTCCGTTCCGACGTTTTTCGCCCTTGACTCACCGGGGTGACGAAAGTTCCGTCTTTGATGGAAGTTCCATCAAGTCCATTATTGACCTAGCAACGACTCTTTTTGATCCCCCACTATATACGAGGTTTGACCAACCCGTGAGCAAATATGCTTGGTGCTTTTTGAACTCACAAATCTTGCTCAAGCTCTTTCTCTCACTTCTCTCCATTCCCCTTGAGATCCAAGGCCATTGGAGAGAGTCCCTATCTTGATTCCAAGCTTGATAACATCATCCCAATCTAGAGCACATCTTCCCTTAGCAACTAATCTCATTTTCACTTGTTACTCTTGGAGATTCGTTCTCCTAGATTGGCTAGGTGTTACCCTAGAGCTCCCAAGCTTGTGGTGAGCCTTGGGAAGTTTGTGAAGGTTGTGATTCGCCTCCGCAAGGGAAAGAATCAAAGGAAGAAGAAGAAAACCAAGTTTGACCTTTGTGGCCACTTGGGGAGGATTATGGTTGAAAGAGACCCGGCTCTTTGTGAGCTCCTCAACGGAGACGTAGGAACCTCTTTGTGAGAGGTCCGAACTTCGATGAAAAATCCACGTGTCTCTCTTGCTCGTTTTGTTGTGTGCTTGCTTGTTTTCTATTTGGGTGTTTATCACTCGATCTACTTGTGTATTGTGTGTCTATTGAATTTCTGCAGGTACAACATTCTCAAGAGGTCAAGGAAGGTTTCTATTCAAGTGGAATCGTAAGATTCCCTTCCTTTTGTCAATTCCTAGTTTTTCCCCATCACCCCGACGGAAGTTCCGTCGAGGACAAATTTGATCTCTTGTCTTTAGTGTTGTGTTTTTCAGGTTTTTATTGTTATTGCCTATTCACACCCCCCCCCCTCCCCCTCTAGGCAACTTTCACCTACTCTTAGTCCCCATGATATTGAGCGGCCCTTTCGCCCCTCAAGAATTCCTCCCCTTGTTGGAAGTTGGAGGGTGACAATAAGACAACACAGCTAAAGGGAGGTGTGGTAGTTGCAACGGCTATTATGATGAAGGCATGCATGTTCTTCAGTAGTGAAGCTTGTTGACATTTTTGTGGTCGACTACAACTTGTGTCTAATTTAGGGTTAGGTTGTTGGATATAGAAGTATTGCATTTAGTCTACATATATTGTTTTCTTAATTCTTGTTGCCGTTGTAACTCGGGTATGCTGTTGTAAATCTATTTTGAATCATTTTAGGCTACCTATTTAATAGAAAATGGAATCTCGGGTGGGAGTGCTCGCCTCCCCCACCCCCAACATCGTTTTTAAAAAACTCCATTTGGGTGGTCCCACCCCCATTTTCATGATGGATATGATTTTGATTATTGTTAAAAATATTTTCATAATTTTAAAACTAATTTTAGAATGGTACTCTTGCATTTTTAAAGACCCCCAAAAAACGATAAAGCTTTTTTTTTATTGCTTATCAACGAGAATGCATAGATTCTCAAAGTTCTATCCAACCAGAATGGGCTCCACAGAGTGAGACCCAACCACATGTCGCTCAACCGCTATACCTGCCATAGATATATACGAATGAACATAACACACATGTAGAGCAAGTGGAATATAAGCTTAAGCCACATCCTATACG
Organism: Chloris gayana; assembly: GCA_031894775.1. NCBI lineage: Eukaryota > Viridiplantae > Streptophyta > Magnoliopsida > Poales > Poaceae > Chloris > Chloris gayana. The sequence goes on from JAUNZO010004721.1 coordinate 105,040, forward strand.
TATATCCAATTATTCACTAGTGCACTTCTGGTATTAATTGGTACATGCGTGTCAACTTAGTGCAGCTAATAATTCCCTTCTCATCATGCAGTTAGCTATTTCTTGCACTGCTACTATAATGCATGTATTTTGCTAGTCTTGTCGAAACTGATCGGACAATGATGAGAACACTACTTCCTCTCCTTATAAAAGAAGCTGGAAGGAGCGTATAGAGAAACTATCCGCGGGGATATCAAGAATATAACAGATGCTTGATTTACATCTATTGCTTTCTTAATTGTTATTGTTTGTTATCTCTTGTATAAGCCCTTTATGCCTCGGGTATGTAGTTGTAAATATCTTTTCAATCATGTTAGGCTGCCTATTTACTAAAAAAATGGAATCTCAGGTGGGGTCCATGCCCCCCCCCCCACCCCCCCCCACCTGCACCACCATCACCACACACATACACACACCAACGTCGAAAAAAGAAATCCATTTGGGTGGTGTATTGACAAAACCAAAGTCATACTCCATCGACATGTCCATCCTAGACGGATCGAACACATTGTTGCCGAGTAGCATAAAGGACCAGGTCCCACCCTCATTGTCATCATGGATATGATTTATTGTTAAGATTCTTTTCATAATTGTTTAGACTATTTTTAGAATGGTACTGTTGTGTTTTTAAAGACCACAAAAAACCGATGAAGTTTTTTTTTAGTTTCTTATCAACAAGATGCATAGATTCCCAAAGTTCTATCCAACTAGAATGGGTTCCACGGAGTGACACCCAACCACATCACGCTCAACCACCGTGATGCATGCTAGATATATATGAATTAACATAACACACATGTTGAATAAGTGGAACGTAAGCTTAAGACACATCATGTACGTATAACCAGTTATCCACTAGTGCACTCCAGGTATTAACTGGTACATGCGCGTCAACTTAGAGCAGCTAATATTTCCCTTCTCATCATGCAGTTAGTTATTTCTTGCACTGCTAATGTAATGCATGCATTTATTAGCTAGTCTTGCCGAAACTGACCGGACAATGAGAACACTACTTCCTCTCCCTATAAAAGAAGTTGGAAGGTGCATTTCTCCATGCCACATTCCTAGTTCACGCACATATAGAGAAACTCTGTGGGGACATCAAGAACAGAACAAATACTCTTCTTCCTTTGCGCACAGATCATTCTGATGGCAGCAGCACCACCCTATGTGCCTCCCCCATCGCCGCTACTCCCGCCTTCGGGCCACTACGACCCGCCGTCAGGCTACTACCCGCTGTCGCCGCTACCAACAGACTACTACACGACACCACCGCCGACGATGAACGTCACCGTCATAGTAATCGTCGTCCCTATCGTCGGCGTCGTGTGCCTGGCATTACTGGCCGCCTTGCTGTTTGTCCTCATCAGGAGGCGCCGGCGCCGGTGCCGGGAGGAGGAGGAGGCCAAGGTCGACGAGGTGGAGGACGTGGAGGTCAAGGTCACGGAGCACGTGCGCATCGTCGAGGGGGTCGTCGGTGAGGCCGGCAGCGGCGAGGCGTACTGTGGCTGCGAAGGCGGTGCTGCTGAGGCGGTCGGGGCGGCGGTTGTCGTCCAGGACGACGTCAAGGTTGAGGAGCACGTCGTTAGGTATACCGAGGCGTCAAAGCGAGGATGATCTCGCCATACACATTCAATATTGCGGGCGAATTGCTTGTGTCACTGTGACCGTGGTATATGTGAGTTGAGTCTACATGTAATTCTGTCGATTTGAGCAGGGGGCATTTTAATCTTTTTTATTTATTACCGTGATGTTGCTCATCGTGTGAAATTACTGTATAAACCGTGTATGTGTCCAATTAGTCTTCGGTTGAAATGTTCATATATTATTATTGTGCAATTTTAACGTTTGAAATTTTATGCTCTTGAAATTGTATCCCAAGAGTGTTGTATTACAAACACAAACAAATTAAGAGCAGCACTGAGGTAGTAGGCATTATATTGTTCAACACATGATGGTAGGTTGGCAAAAACAACTCCAAGCTGTATATCAGCCAACCCCATGTGCCCCTCTCCAAATATAGAGTAGTGATTAGTATCTTAACTTGGATGATCGAGGTACAGAAAGATAAAGAGGAAAGCCATCTCCCATGCAAAACGGTAACATGACATGCATGAAGCTAAGCTAGAGAGTACAGTACTGTTTACTTATTAAGCAGCAACAACCCTCCCTGTCTATAGCAAACCAGCAAACGTCTTCAAAGTTACATAGTATCAGTACTGTTAGTCTAATGTGTCGTCTATATCAACTATTGGCATGAGCGAACCACGCTTCACCGTGGATTCTGAAACCCACCTAAGCACCAACCAAGATTCAAATATCTTGATATTCATTTTTACAAAGCACGTGCGTACCGCGTGTACATGCAGTGTTTCCACGTGTGAACGCATGCATTACTACATTGACCCAGAGCTATAGATGGAGCTTGTTAATTACTGCTTAATGAACTACTGACTTATCTGCACTAGATAACACTAGTACTATGATTTCATTATTTAGGCAATTAACCATACCACACAAGTGGGAAGCCGGCTGCTGGGTTAGTTATGTTAAGGTTAAGCAAGTAGGAAGTTCGGCATTAGTTGTTCAACATTGTCCTTGCCCCTACTGGATGGGATCGGATTGAAGTAGTAAATAGATGCAGATATAGATCGGGATTGCATCGAATCGCCGGTGTGCAACAAGCAACATATGTCATCGTGTCACTTGGCGCCTTTCGTCAACTGGCAACTGGATCATAAGAACACTCCCCAAAACAGTCATAATATGACCATCTTGGTATTAATTATATCTGAATATAACAAGTTGACCATGAAATGTTCTGGCTAAATGACAGCAAATACATATAGCTACATATACACGCGCGCACACACATGGAGTGCTAGATAAAGTATAGGTAAATGCGCACATATACATGACACACGCATAATGCTCTTCCAAGCTTCATTCACATGTCATTTCTACATAGTTTCACATGATTTTAATTGGCAACCAGGGTTCGGTGCATGCATGTTCCAACTGTTCTTGCGTCAGCCTTCACGCATAAGAGGTTGACCGGCATAATTTCTGCATAAACCCATGATAGTTATAATTCAAGTGTACACAAAAATATACAGGTGTCCTTCGTAAGCCCATGATTGTTAAACCTCAAGTGTGTGTGTAACAACCCAAGTCTTGTACCCAAATTTGTGTAATAAAAATACTAAAGTTTGGACAAGGTTTGATTAAATTTGGTTAAGATTTGATTTCAAATCGAAAGAAAAACAAACGAAACAATTCGCAAATCATTTATTCAAATCTTCTGCGCTTCGGGCCGAATCTTCTACGCCGGCCCATTCCCTTTTCTCTTTCCCCCGCAGCCCGGACCGGCCCGACCCGAGCGCCAACAGGAGCATCTTCCTCCTCCCACCTTTCCAGCTCACCCGAGCTCGCGCGGCACGCGGAGAACCGGCCACCTCGGACGAGTGTCGTGTAGCGTCCCCAAAGGCTCACCTGCTCCCCCTTTTGCCGTCTACAAAACCCTCGAGCCGCCGCCGCCTCCCCATTCTTTTCCCCAAACCCTAGCCGCACCGCCGCTCCGCCCTGCGGTTTCCGCCTTCACCATGGATGAAGGTGCGAGCTTGAGGAGCTCGTGTTGACCGTCGTGCTCGGCGTGCGACACCGCTTCGTTTGGTGCCCGTCTCGTCGTGGTTCGAGCCGAGTAGCGCGCGAGCGACCGGCGAGAAGATCCTTGCCGCTTCCTTCTCCGCCGTCGCTCCCCGTCTCCGGTGAGAACCCGCCCTGCTCATGCTACGTTCCGTGTTCTCCTTCATGCGCTCTGTCTTCCGGCACTAACCGCTCGCCCGTCGCTCCGTGGTAGCCCTGGAACGGCCGCCCGCGTGGTCACCGTCTCTTCCCGTCGCGGCCGCGCCGTCCGCCATCGGCGATTCTTCGTCGCCCGTCGCAGCCAAGCCGCCTCCCTCTCTTCCAAGCCCCGCGCAAGCTTCCTGGTGAGTGCGCACATCCTTTCCCGTCTTTCCCCTTCGAATTCACCCTCGTTTTCCATGCGTCCGTCGAGCTCCGGCCGCCGCTCGCCATGGCCGTCGATGCTTGTCGCGCTTCTAGGCAGCTCATGCTCCTCCGAGGGTTAGGGAAGCTACGGGGTGTCGTAGGGATGCTTGTGCACTCGTTAATTTGGAGAACAGCTATGGTTTTGCTAGGGAACGCGGGATTCCGTTGAGCCGCCGCCGCGGACCTCGCCGCCGGCGTCGCTCCGGTCATTTCCCGTGTCGCGAGGCATACCGGTTAGGTTCGCCGGAACATGGGCTACGTCTTGGTGTTGTTCGTTGGGAATTTTGGGGAACCCGTGGAGTTTTCCCCTTTCGCCCCACCGCTCGTGCCATCTCCGACGAGCTCGCTCGCCGCCGGCGGGGAGGCTGGAGCTCGTGAGTGGTGCGGGTAGATGCGCGGACTCGTGGTGGTGCCGCGGGTATGCTCCGTTGAGCGCGCGGCGACCCGTAGCGCCGGGAAGGGCCGATTCCGGCAGCCTCCGCGGCGGAGCCGGAGCGGCGCCGCCCTTCTCTCGGTGAGATGAGGTGGCGGGTGATGTGGCAGAAATTCTGCTGATGTGGCACCCACGTGGCGTGGCTTTCGTTGGCGTGGCGCCTAGGTGGCGGCTGAGGTGGCGAGGTGGTAGCTGCTTGCGTGTCCTGATTTTCTGCTGATGTGGCGCCACGTAACGTAGGAGTATGCGGATGTGGCGCCGATGTGTTGTCCTGCGTGGCGACAACGTGGCGACCACGTGGCGGAAGAATTGCCACGTGGTGCTGACTCGTAGAGGTTCTGGTCTGCGTGGCGCTGGCGTGGCATCGACGTGGCGCTGACGTGGTGCCCGCGTGTCAGGGAATATTCCAGGAAATATTCCATTTCTTTTATTGGATTTTCCTGAATTTCCATAATTCCTTTTTCTTTGGAAATTCATATCTTTTTCCTGGAGACTCGGAAAAATATGCGGTCGGTTGCGTTGGACTCGTAGCGACGTTCTCTACGCGTTAGTGTAGCTTTTGGTCATGTTCTAGTATCGTAATTTCCGCCGTTAATTCCGTACTATTTCCTTTTGTCTCGATAAGCGTGCCTAACCCCCGTTTCACGATCCGTCCGTCGGACGGTGCCGAGGAGTTTCTGTCCGAGCCGCGGTTTGAGGAGTTCCCGTCGAGCACAGCGAGTACGAGTACCCCGACCTGGCTCTGGGAGCAGCCCTATCCGGGCAAGCCGCAATCCTTGACCACTCTTGATCCTATTTAGTACTTGCATTAAATTGGACCATGCATGATTAATGGTTACTTGCACTTGTAGTTTATCTATGCCATACTATGCCATCCTTGCCACTGCTTGCCATAGGTTGTTCTACTCGTTACTCGCATGCTTAGTACTTGCTTAGTTGCTTAATTGAACCCCATGGTGACTATACATGTTTTTGTGTAAAACAAATTGTAGGTATTTCTTAGGTGTCGAGTTTACGTACTAGATACCCTGTAGGACTTTTGCGGGGGCGAGTGTGTAGGTGGTTAGATGCTTGGGAGACTTCGGGGAGTCTCTATTTGGAGAGTACCTGTTGCGGGTACGGTTGTGTAGGGGCCTTGGGTTTATGGGGCTCTGTTGTGGTGACACTCGTTGTTGAGACTGTTGTTTTTGAGGAGAGGGATGGTGACTCGCCCCGGCAGCTTAAGGACCGGTTCTTGTGCTTGCTTGCTCTTTGGTCTACTAGCATACCACGTGACTTGTATGGGTGGGCTGGATCATGATACTTAGCGGAGGAATGGGTGGCCTGCCGTGGTGTAGAGATTAGTGGTAGCGGGTGTTGGAGCGTTTGTCTCGACCCGCGAGCGGAGGATATCCCACATGGCCCGTGGTACGCCTTGTCACACCCTTCGAGGCCCTTCTTTTCCTATGTTGTGGTTAGAGGATCCCGGACACTGAGGGACGGGCGCCACCCATTCGATGCTTTGAGTAGTGATCTTGTGAGTGTTGCTTTACTTGGGCCACGACGGTGGTCTTTTGTTTGAGTACCTCTTCACGTGGGTACGGTTGCTTACTCTCTGCAGAGATATATAAATCTATACGTATAGTCTAGCCCAAAGTATGGGCACTACCTCCGAGCGACCCACTTGATTAGTATTTACTACTTCTCCCCTCGATAGGTGTTTTACTTCCGGCTTCGAGCTGTGGTCCCGTGGAGGTGTGCGGGACATAAAACTTGACCCTTGCGGGATTGTGTTGTTTCCTGTAAGGCCACTTATAAAATTTGACTAATAATAAAATATGATTCACATAGACTTGAGGAATAATGCTTTAGGTGCTAGCCCTTGCCTTTCCCTTGAACTATCCCAACATGCATACATTGTTGCTAGGTAGTTTGCGGCTTGTTGAGTACGTTATGTACTCACGACTTTACCACTTTGTTTTTCGGACGCCGTTGCCGAGGAGCTGGCCGAGACAGTTGAGAGAGCCGACGAGGAGGAGTGACGGTCTCGCCTACACTCGAGTTGCTTGTGGGTATGGACTTCACTACGGTTCTTCACCGAGAGATGTTTCCGCTTTGCTTCCGCTTCGCTAGACTTCTTCCATGATTTCACGATGGCCTGCGTGCCACGCTCTTATACTCTTGAGATTAAGATTTATGCATTTTAATAATGTATTTGGAGATTCTACTATCTTGCCTTGATTACTCTCTTTATTTATGGTTTTTCTGTACTAACATGTGTTGGATGTACGTGCCACACTCCCGGGAGTGGCATAGAGGTACAAAGGGTCCGTGTTTCACGTTGGTGAAATTCGGATCCTCACAGTGTGCACACAAACGTTTATCAGAACTATGCTTTAATTTCTTTTGTTGTGGACATTCTTCACACCTATTTTTGTATGACCAAGCACAATGTGATCGCACGCTGTATGCCTTAGGTAGGCTCTACCTAACATGCCAAGAATCTGTGCACGCAGCCACCTCAGTACCTCACTCATATCAACTTGCGGAATCAGTACTACTATAGTCTCGTCTGATCTAGCTAATTAACTGGTGAAACACTTAAGAGACGTTGCTGCTTGTGCCACGCTAAATGGTCAGTGGACTAATTGCACATGACATTACATGCTAATCGGTTTGCTAACAAATATCAATTGTATAATTCCCCACTTGATGTAACCTTTTTCCTTTGATTCATGAAAGCTTCTACGAATGAACTTCTCCTCTTTAATTCCACCAGACACCCTAGTCAGCTCGAGTATATAAATCTTGCTGTTGGCCAGCAAATACGCAGCACCTACGCTTACAGTAAGCGTACACAAAGACATTTAAGTGTTGGCACGAACCGATCTCTGTCCTAGAATTTCCATGGCTCCACCAACTTCGCTTTGGCGCACTGAGCCGCCGCCGCCGTCAACGACGTATGGTCCACGCCCACCACCTCCGCCACCGCCTCCACCACCACCGCCGCCTCCTCCTCCGCCGCCACCTCCGCCTCCGCCTCCGCCGTATACCACGTATCCTCCGGTTGAACCACCTACTACTTATACGCCTGTTGTTGATCCACCTTATTACCCTCCTGTTTCTCCTGATACACCGTATAATACGACGCCACCCATTCCTCCTCCTCCGGAGCCAACGCCATACAATCCAGACACTCCTTCAGGCTACTACACGACACCTCCGCCGCCGCCGTCGAGGAACGTCGTCGTCGTAGCGGTGGTGGTCCCGATCGCCGGCCTCTTCCTCCTGGCTTTGCTCGCGGGTCTGCTCCTGCTTGCGCGCCGGAGGCGGCGGCAGGAGTGCGAGGAGGCGGCGGCGGAGGAAGACGACGTGCAGGTGTCGACGTCGGAGCACGTGTACGTGCAGGAGCACGTCGTGGCCGGGCCGTCGGGGCAGCTCGTCAAGGTCATCGACATCGACGACGAGGTCGACGTGAAGGAGCACATCGTCCGGCACAGGCATGGCGAAAAAGGGGAGCCGTCGTACTGACAGTACGGGTGCTCTCTCTGTCGCGTACGCGCATGCGTGCGTTTCGCCTCGTGTCCTACGTGCATTTGGCCGTACGTTGAACCTCAAGGAGGCAAGGACGTACTAGTATATGTATAGTTGTTACAAACTTGTCATCGTATATGTTTTTGCGTGACTATTATTGTTGCAGATTGAACACACGTTCGGGATTGCACGGGAGCGTATGGGTTATTGTTTTATCTGTTTTGCGTGTATATATATATGCAATTAATTGTAATACCATGAGTTACACGACACGTTATATTGTACGTTCAAGAAAATACTTCCGTAAACAAAAGGACATATTACTACATGGTGATGTAAATAATATAAGAACTCTCTGATTGTTGATATCTAACAAGATTTGATCTGGGACACATAATGCATGAATTTGATAATTTTTATACACTAAATTATGATTTGATGTATAAACGAAATATGTTCCTTAGCAAGTGACTCCAATCGCTCCCACATGATTTCATACCTGAAATATGGACTTTGTGACGCTCCAAGTTTTCCTTTCTGATCTCCAGGTATAGCGGACAGTGGTCGCTCCTAGAGGAGATCAAGTGGTAGAGAGATGCTTCACCAAATACATCTTGGCAAGCCGTGTCTGCTACCGACCGATTCAGCCTGACTTTAACATTAGCAGCCGCTTCACGCCCATTGTTGTACGTATACGACAGCCCAGAAAACCCTATATCTGTCAGATCACAATAAGCTAAAGCATTTCTAAAATTGGTCATTTCAGGCTCTAGGCGTGGGCACGCCGAGAAGTGCTCAAAACACCACAAGGCCTCGTTAAAATCCCCCATAACCAGCCATGGGGCTTCTGACTCCCCACGTAGACGTCGCAAGAGGTCCGACATCTTTGACCGGTGCGCTGTTCTTGGCTCTCCATAAACAAAAGTGATTCTATAGAGAGGATCATCAGTATTCTCACAAACATGGACATCAATGAACCGTTGATTCTTTTCAATCACCTCCACATCTAGCGCTCATGCCAAAATAACACCAAGCCACCACCCTGACCAACACTATCCACAGAAGCACAGTTCTTCAGTCCCAGTCTCTGAAGTTGTTCTGCACGTTTCCCTGGCTGTCTAGTTTTAGAAAGAAAAAAACATGCTGGGGTTTTTCGCTCTCGCAAGAGCATTGAGCTCTTGAACTGTCCGAGGAAGCCCCAGTTCTCGGTAGTTCCAGCACGATATATTCATTACGCCTGATGGGTCTCGCCATGAGGACCCATTAGGTTTTTGGAATCATATGGTAAAGTAGCCTTGATTCTTTTCGCTGGCGACTCGTCCACCTGCTCCACTGTCTCGGTTTTAATCTCAAGCTACACCACCAGCATGGGTATGTCCCACAACAGCACCCTTCTTAGTGCGCGACGTGCCCGTCAAGCTAGCCGCTGATCGAGGTTTTTCCCTTTTCACCCCAGGAAAATTTAGCTTCCTCACCACATCCGCCGTTACCGGTATCTCAAAACGAGCAGCTTGATTTCTCTTCAGAGGCGACACTCTCAGCTCCGTTCCAAAGCGGTACTCAGCCCTTCCCCGTTCAGCTACTTCACAGTTGCCAGGCGCATGGCCAATGATGCCGCAGAGACAAAGCAGAAATTAGGCACAATCTCGTACCTTATCGGTACAACAGATTTCTTCCCCCAGGATTTTCCACCGTCATGGCATATCCAGCTCTGCTTCTCTGGTACAAGGCCATGCGGAACACCTGTGATCTGGTGTAGTGTGGTGTTTGTGTTTCCATGCGACTGTGCCCGACGACGGCCTCGACACGAAGTGCGTGCGTGCAAATGTGCGGTTTTGGTTTTGTTGTTTGGCCTGCGTACGTGCAATTCAATGTACTCGCGAGTCGCGACGTAGGCGTTACTGAATTTTAGTGTTACCCGGCCGTTGGTGTTTTCTACTAAATTACACCGTGGCCGAATTGTATAATAACAAGAAAAATCGTTACAGTTGGAGCCATACACTCTCGGCAACGATGTACTAATTACTATTCCCTCACGTCCAAGCCGGACACAAATCGTTTCACACAGCGTGTAAGTTTCGACCTCGTGCTTCTTTTTACACCCTATATAAATCGACATGATCAAGATTATTATTAAGCCATAATACTAATCTCCCATAACGTGATCACCGCATCAACCAGCAAATTCCCTAGTCATATGTCGTCGTCCGATATGGCGACGTGGTTCGTTGTGTTCCAGCCCTTGTTAAATAATCCCGTGTTGTACAACCATGACGGTGATCGACCACGGGAGACGGCGGGGTCGATCGCTCAGGCGCCTATGGCAGCGCCGGCGCCGGGTGGCGCCGGGTGGGGCACCGCACGGGTCGTCGTTTTCCGGTGGCTACATCGCCCTCACGGTGATCCTTTCACTGGCTGTGGTGGCCTTGCTCCTCTTCCTGGTCGCCCGGCGGTGTGGCAAGCCGCGGAGACAACAGCGCAAGGCAGCGGCGGTGGTCGTGGACGTGGAGGCGCCAAAGCTCGCGCATGACTAATTAAGGACCCGCACAGGTCCTAGGAGTAGAATCACAGGCACGTGTAAATTGATTTTTTTAATGAAAACGTGTAAATTGATTTGCTTTAAAGCCTTGTTCGTTTCCTGCCCTCTAAAATTTAGCACGGTCACATCAAAGAAAATCTTACAATTTATGAATATTTCGATCAATTTAATGACAAAACCCTTTTGACATATTAGTGCAAATTTTCGAGATGAATCTAACGAGCTTAATTAATCTATATTTTACTAAAGTGATGCTACAGTAACCATCTTCTAATCACGACTTAATTAACCTCATTAGATTCATCTCGTAAATTCATCTAGGGACCTGTAATTTATTTTATAATTAAACTTTATTTAGTACTTCCTCCTTTACTAAATTGTTGTCGCCATTGATTTTTTCGTGACGTTTGACCATTCGTCTTATTCAAAAATATTCTTCAAATACAAAAAGTAATATGTTACATTTCAAGTTTCTTTAGTGATAAAACATATTCCAACAAAATATATGACATTTGTTAAATTTTATTTGAATAAGACAAATGGTCAAACTTGACAAAAAAGTCAACGGCGACAACAATTTAGTAAAGAAGTAGTACTTCTAAATAGTAAGATTCTTTTTTATGTGACAGCTACAAAGTTTAGACCCTAGAAAACAAACACACCCAAAGTTTGTAATTTTACCAAACTCCTTCTCTTCGGTGGGCTTGATTGACGAACCAGAGGTGACAAGGGGAGCATGTGCTTCTTTAGTGATGTTGGTACGGCATGCATGTTTTGGCAGGGGGCTTTATCCCGCGTGCAAAAATAACAGCTCTAGCTTTTCGGTAGCGATCAGTTCAAAAATCAGAGCATAATGATCTCCGGAAGCGCGGATCGCACCAACAAACAAACCATCATCCCCCCGCCCCCCCTATCGACGCCACAGACCTCCGCCGATGACGTCGACGGTAGTTGTGATCATCGTGCCTACGTTGCTCGATCATCAGCACTTGACGCGGACACCTACTCATGCTCCCGGACCAGCGCCACCACCGGTCGGACCGCCGCACGGGTCGTCGTCATTGTCTTCGGCGGGCCACGTCTTCTTCGCGGTGACGTTTTCCCTGGTGGCCGTGGTGCTCTTCTTCTGCACGGTCGCGAGGCTCTCCCGGTTGGTGCGGCGCTGGAAAGAAGAGCGCCAGGAAGCGGCCAAAGTCGCGGACGCGGAGCCGCAGAAGCGTGCGATGGAGCAGTAGGATCTGCAGATCGCGGAAAGGGACGACGTACGGCCTTAGTGGAGGTGGAGAAGCGATTGGTTTCAAATAATGCATCCAGGCACTCTGTAAATTTGCGTTAAACTTGGTAATTTCGTCAAGCTCTTCTTTTTTTATGGGCTTGATTGAAGAACCACGGTTCGTGAAAAACAGAGCAAGTTTTGTCTCGGTTTCAGTTGGCAGATATCAATGGCTCCTTTCGCGTGGCTCCTAAAAAATACTAGATTCTTTACAAAATAGATTCTTCTCTAAAATAGATTATCCATTAAAACAGATTCTCTATAAAAACGTATTCTTAAGGTGTTTGGTAAAACGGGTTCTTTTATGCTTTTGGTACCAAATCAGATTCCGAAAATGACTGAGTTGTAGGAGCTATATTTTGTAAGCTTTTGGCTGCTAGTTTATTTTGTAGAAGTGCTTATTGATTCTAGGAGCAGAATATGTTTTTAAAAAAAAAACTGTTTGGCTAATTTCTTACCTTGAGAGTAGAAGCTGGTCCAAGAGCTGATTGAGAATCCATGTCAAACATGCCCTAAAGTGTTCACTCATCAATCGAATTTTCTTGATCCAACAATGCTCAGATTGTGTCCACTTATGGCATCTTTGGTATGGCTTCTACGAAAATAGATTCTCCACCAAAATGGATTCTTCATCAATATGGATTCTTGAGGTGTTTGACGAAATAGATTTTTATACTTTTGGCTATCAAAACAAATTCTGAAAATGATTGAGGAGCTGTATGAGCTATGTATTTAAGCTTTTGGTTCCTAGTTCATTTTGGAGAAATGCTTCTTAATCATAGGAGCAGAATATGTTTTCTAAAATATTCTTTGGCTGGATTTTTTCTTTGGCTCTATTCTTGTCTTTGCAGGCTGCTCTGTATTTTTAGATACCCATATTTTTATGTCAACTTCAGCAGAAAAATGCAAACATGCCTCTATTTGTATGGGACCCGCCCGTCAGCACATCCATCTTCCCCACGTGATGCCGCTCGTTCTTCCTCGCACGCGACACCGCTCTTGTGCCGTCGGTCCGACGGCTCCTCCTCTCGCCCGCCTTGGCTCCCGTCCACCGCCACCGCCCCGACCGCGAGCTACTCCCATCGGTGCCCCGTCCGCTTGATCGCATTGTCCCGGTGAGGTGCCCCTTCCGCGCTAAACCCAATTTGGGGAAGGGAAGGAGGATTTGGTTGGGGAAATTAAATCCAATCCGCGCCGCCACTCACGCCCTCCGCGACGGCGTCATGCTTAGCCTCGCGAGGATCGCCGCCGCTTCTCGGGCTCGTGGAACAAGACGCGCGCGGCATCACGCTTGAGCGAGCCGGAGAAGGACGATCCCGCCGCTTCTTGGTCGTCGTGGTGCCCAAGGTGAAGATCTTGCGGGTCGGCGTCGAGGTGAGATGCCGACGCCCTTCACGACGACAGAATCTTCCTCATTCACCACGAGCCGAGGTGGCTCGGCGGGCACAACGGTGGTGGAGAGCACGTGGGCGGGCAAGCAAGCGGAGAGGGCGGGGGCACCCCGTCAACGGCGCGCGCGACCGTGGCGAGGGAGGGCGGGGTCGCGGGGAAGGTGGAGAGGCCGCTAGCGGCGCGCGTGGCCGAGGCGGGGAGGTCGGCAGGGGCGCTCAAGGTGGAGAGGCTAGCGGCGGCGCAACCGAGGTGGGGAGGTTAGCGGTGGCAGCCAAGGTGGAGAGGTTGGTAGCGGCGCAATCGATGGGAAGGGAGGCGGTCGGTCGGGACATAGAGAGAGGGGGAGAAAGAAATAAAAGAAAGAAAAGTTGTGAGACCCACGTTTTGGAGGGAGGATCGGAAATTTGGAGGGATATGAAAAATAGAGGCCCTTTTAGAGGGCCTACCTGGAGTGAATTTTTTGAACCAAACCTTTAAATTTCATAGTAGAGTGCCATTTGAAGGTATCTAAAAATACGGACCAGCCTGCAAAGACAAGAATAGAGGATTTTTTTAAGGCTCGGCTAGAGTTGCTCTAAGGGCAAGTACAATAGGATGACATCGGTGTACTGGGATAAATGCCACATAGGATCTTATCCGACTTGGAGGGGAGAGAAAGAAGGAGGAGAGGGAAGTCGTCCAGCATGCACCAGACAGTCCGCTAGCAAAAAATGTGGATCATATAGACAGGTTATTTTCTGTCGTGGGGTTATGCCGTCTGCAACATAAGAATCAATGCAGTTACTGAGACCAATCCGCTGCTCCAATCTTGGGTCATCTGTAGCCCACTTCTTTTGATTGCATGTCTCAAATAGACAGCAGAAGGTACAAACCATTATAAAATATATTTTCCTACTTTTTATTATTGATGTGGAAATTTATTCTAGACAACAATCTTCTGGACATTGTACATGCCCTAAAGCAGCCGCGAGTCGCGGTACCAGAGGCGGGAGGTCTGATGAGTGATGACGGTGTCATCACACCCTGGACTAGATGCACGTGCCGCAAATCGGTGGATGGACTCGCGCATCGGCCCGCATGGATGGCTGGGCTACCTTTTCGTAGGCCTATGTTTGTATGGGCCGTTCATAAGGGGCCCATGGTCGCACATCGGCTCGCATATATGTCTGGGCTAGCTTTTCGTAGGCCTTTGTTTGTATGTGCCGTTCGTAAAGAGGCCCATGGCACGACAATTTGGATGATGAAGAAAGATTTGTTCTTCTGGATATCTCTGGACTCTGGCGTATACAAATCCTAGCATCTCGTCCAAAACACAAGAAAGAATCCAAATATGCTGATGCCACGACATCAGTTGCTATTTCTTGTAGCTATGCTGAGATATTCACGTTTTCTCTGCTACTAGTTTTACGATTACAATCCAACATATATAGTCCCCACCTGAATATTCCCGACCGGCCGGCCGGCAACACTAGCCGACGACGCTCAACATGTGTGTAGTGGTTACCTAGTGGTACAGGTGCGTTGACGTATACTAGTAGTATATGTGCATGCCATCACAGAGAGACAAGTTTATTAATTCATGTCTTATATGCTAATACTGTTGTTTTATCCTGGTCTTATACATCCACACATACATAAAAGAAATAATAAATAATGCCACCATGCATGCGAAGTGGTGGGTGAAATGCGCGTCTCTGGTGATCCTTGGTGCATGCAAGTGAAAGCAGGTATATATCTAATTAATCAATGCGCATGGGCATATCCATTATATTATAAATCAACAAGCATGCCCATATCGAGGGTACGTACCAACGAACAGGAAAAACTCAATTTCGTACGGCTTAAAAGAACCTGAAGAGAGTTTCGTCGCTTTTTCGTTGGAAGAAACAGACAGCAAGGAAGCTAGCTTTTTCAGCATTCGATGGGGACATGTAGTATGCATATATTTTGTGTACCGATCGATACGATTCAAGTACCGAACAGAGAAGCAACTTCAGCTTCAAGGTACGGTTACGTTTCACAAAACCGATACACAACTGCTACTTACCATGGTACACCACCTCTTGACAAAGCTGTTAGCGATGTTGACTCTCTCTATCACCAGCTATTAGCTAGCTACACTTCGCAGCTTAAATCACTTGTTTACTTAACTATTTGTACTACTAAATTAATGCCTGGTTATATATCGGGACAAGGGTGGGGGTCAATGAGGGTACGTATGAAAAGAGGCGAGAAAAAGTGACTCGTGACTTTAGCCTCAAAGCTAAGCTAAGCTAGCTCCTCCTCCCTTGACTTGAGCACGCGTCTATCATGTGCACGCCCCCGGGTCGAAAGGGACGATGAATCCTAAAAGAATAGATTGATGCAGCAATCACAAGTGTCGTGATCTTCGATCGACGTCGACTGGAGATCATATCGGGCTTGTTATATTGTAATCTTTGCGGTTGGGGTATAAACATCGGAGAAATATTTTATGTAGTATATAATATACATTGAACCAGTTGCCAGCTCGAGAGGTGTGGTTCTATCAAATTTAGCTCGCTCCTTTTTCATCTTCTTTTATAATAAGGGCTCAAATTTGGCTGGTTGCTAATCGGATTTTTGTTGCCCCCGGCGGCGCTGTCGTACGTAGAGCTGGAGATTAGTTAATTAAGATGGAAGGTAGAGCATGGGGTGAACAAGTAATGATCGAAACGCGCTCCTAGTTAAATATTCTCAGCTATCTGGTTCCTTAATGTTGCTGTCATGCGCATTAGGTGTGATCTGTCTTCAGCATCAGTTTTCGTACAAGCACAAGCCACGGCTTCAGAAATAAAATGATCGACATTTCAAAAAAAAAAAGAAATAAAATGATCGACGTACATGAGCAACGACAACAAGAAGTGGATGGAAGTAGCTTTTGCGGCCGGCCCAAATCATAAAACGAAGGTTCCCTTTCCTATGGATTTGATCGTGTGTGAGGTTTTGCAGTTTGCCTATGGATGATGATTCTACTATGGTTATTAATTTACTCACTTTCCCTCTCTGGTTCTATATGATTTGATATTAGGTCATCTTTTCTTAATTTAACTCGAAATAGAAGAGTAACAATCAGGGGCATTACTGGGCAAGGGCTCGCAGACACGTTGCTAATTACCTTATCTGGACCAACCTTTGCCACTTTAGTTATACAATATATACTTCCTTCATTATTGATGTTAGAGGACAGAGATTCTAGTTCAAAAATGAACTAGCTCCTACCAACACATTATTTGATTTCATGGTTTCATCAGCCAAACTCCAGTGCCGCAAATGCACATATTAGTGTCTGATTAATGGCATCTCAAATAATGGACATGCACTCTTTGGTAGTATTCCCTTAAAGAATGAATGGGATAAATATATAGTCAGTCATCAAGTATATGTGTTATAAGCATATTCTCGTCCACATATCATATTGCCTTAGGGTGTGCTCGTTTCCCGGGTCTAAATTTTAGAGTTGTCATATCAAAAAGAATCTTACTATTTAGGAGTACTAAATAAAGTTTAATTATAAAATAAATTACTGGTCCCTAGACTAATTTACGAGACGAATCTAATGAGGTTAATTAAGTCGTGATTAGAAGACGATTCATCGTAGCATCACTTTAGCAAAACATAGATTAATTAAGCTCATTAGATTCATCTCGAAAATTAGCACCAATCTGTCAATAGAGTTTTGTTATTAAATTGATCGAAATATTCATAAATAATAAGATTCTCTTTGATGTGATAGATGCTTAAATTTTAGAGGACGAGAAACGAACAGACCCTTAATGGATCACATTATCCGATAGCTACAATAAAAATCTTGGGTATGAAGTATCAATGTGGCCTTATTGGTCTAAAAAAGAAAACAAAATGCCTTGTACGGTATACCATATTAGATCATGGATGCTAGTACAAAAATAAACGCCACAAACAGACCTGACACTCTTGTCTGTCTGCCTATGTGCTTCTCGTTATGCAGAACCCAAAGATGCTCCTTCCATTCATTTCTTTTATCTAGAAGTTATCACTTCCATCATCTGTCCTAATGATCCTCCCTTTTCAATCTGGGTAAACATTCTCCTGCCACGTCAGCGGGCCCGGCCTCCTGGCGTACGCCACCAGGCTCTCTTTCCCGAGCGCGCCAAACCGCGCTCGACACCACCCTCCGCGAAGATTCCATTCCCTTCCATCCTTTCCACACGCGAGAAAAACACAAGCGCGATCGATCGCACGCACCAACGCCGGGACTGGTGGGCCCCACGCACAGCCGCCCGACCGGAGCGACGCCGCCGCGCGCAAAAGCAGCCAGCGCACCACCCGTCCTGGACGGCACGCCTCTCACTGACGGGGCGACCCACCAGCGGGCGAGACGTCCTGGGGCCCGCATGTCTGTGAGATGGATCGCCACGGTCACCGTCGCCGCAGCTGCCACCCACCTGCGCGCAGTAACTCGCGCGAGCACACGCGTACCCTCCTCCACCCCCCACCATTTTTTCTTCTTGACGAGAAAAAAAAGAATTCCGGGAAATATCTCCCCTTCGTTCGCTCTCGCCTAAAGTAAGGCGCCGTCGGCTCCTACCTCGCGCCTTCCTCGCGAGGCGCGCCGTCCCCCTCCCTCCCCTTTCCCTCCTCCACCTCCTCTTCCCCTCTCTAACTCCTTCTGCGGTCTCGAGCTCGAGCTCTCGGCTGCGAAAAACCCTACCACCAGCACCGGCGCCGTTGGGCGCCGCCCTCCCTCCGCGCGAAACTTTGTTGGCCCGGGGCACGGCGCTGGCGCCTGGCGCGATGCCCGCGTGGTGGCCGAACAAGTTGAGGCCCAAGTCCAAGGCCAAGCCCGGCGCGGCGGCCGTCTCTGCGAGCTCCTCCCCGCGCAACTCGGCCGACTTCGGGTCCCCGTCGCCGTCCCCGTCGCCGACGCCGCGGTCGAAGGAGAAGCCCCGCAGTTTCGACAACTCCGCCGCCGCCGCGCGCGGCAGGGCGGCGCATGGAGCGGTCGGGTACAAGCTCCCGGTGCCCGTGAGCGAACCGGAGCCGGAGCCGCTGCCCGTGGGGACTCTGTACGAGGACGTGGCCGCGGCGCCCGGGGATGGATGCTCGTCGGCGTCGGTGTCGAGCGCGTGCTCGGTCGTGTCGTCGGATGAGGCGCAGGATCATCAAGGAGGTTGCAGGTGAGCGGTTGATCGTGAAATTTTCGTGTTTTTGGGGCTCAATTCCCAGTCTGCTGCTGTAAGTTTTGTAATTCATTTTTTCTCGAACTGGGTGCAATTGCAGATCAATTGCCCTTTACTGTGATCGAATTTTGGGAATTGCGTGATTATCAGGTCGATCTCTAGGTTTAGCTCATCATTTCCTCGGTTAATTTGGTTGTTACGTAATTCAGGGGTTAAGAGTCAAGTGCAGACTTGGAGTGAACAGTCAGGATTCACACCAACTGCAACAGTTGACCTTTTCTTTGGTCATATTGTTTCTACATGGGCCATCTCTTTTCTTGGTAAATAATGATTGATGACTGAGTGACTCAGGAGGCCAAACCGTGTGTATGGTTGACAAATTTTATAAAACTAAATTGAATGAACAGCTGTTTAATTTATGCTTCAAGTTGGAAATGGAGCTATAATCTTGCGGTGCAAAATGAAATACTTTTGCTGACACTTTGTTTATCTTTGCAAGGTATGATTGACATAGGCTAATTAAATCCTTTTCTTTTTACACTTTTATGGTGCCTTGGGAGTACTTGAGTTGTCCTGTTGTGCTTGTTATGTGCTAGTGTGATACTTTAATCGATACCTTACTTCAAATTCACATTGTTATTTTGATTTGCTCTCTGACGTTTATTGGTTGCTTGGTGTTGCCTCTAGGTCTGTGGATCCGGTTGCTTTTGCTAGGGGAAGAAATACACCATCTGGCTCAGATAGGATATTAAATGAAGACAAGCACTTCATGTCTTGTAGTATGCCACGGGAGCATCAGAAGTTCTTTGAGGTTCCTGTGTCTAGTGTCAGAGAACATCATTTACATAGCGATGAGCCATCAACTAGCGAAACGAGTTGTTCACGTGGCAGAACGTTATCTGAAGATATATTTGGTCCAAGAACGAGAAGTCTCTCACCTGGCCCAAAAGGCAACGTTTTTGCTTTGAGCAATGGCAATTCAAGAGAATTTGGATTTAGCCCAAGGTCACCAGTGAGAAAGATGGATGGTCTGAGGAGTCCACCACATCCTTTACCTCTTCCTCCTGCTCCTGCTGCTTGCTCACCTATTCCTCCGTCTCCCAGCGCTTGCTCACCTCTTCCTTCATCTCCCAGTTCTTGCTCACCTCTTCCTTCATCTCCTACTACGTGCTCACAATCCCAATCACAGTGGAAAAAGGGGAAATTGCTAGGGAGTGGTACATTTGGGCAGGTTTACCTTGGATTTAACAGGTACATTTCCCCCTGTCTTTTACTTCATGGAAATATTTAAGTTATCACTTGACAGTTGATGCATTAATTGTATCTAAGAGATATAATATTTAATCTGAACGGACCTCTCTAATACCAAATTATTGATATGTACGGCATACCTATTTTAACTGAATGGCTAGAAACATTAGTCGTGTAAGAAAACATTCTGAGTATTTTATGACCAATGATGCAGTGAAAATGGCCAGTTTTGTGCAATTAAGGAGGTCCAAGTTATTATGGATGATCCGCACTCAAAGGAACGACTCAAACAATTAAATCAGGTTAGTAGCTAAGTTCTTTAGTTGGATTAATTGCAATCTTACAAATAGAACCTTATTTGTATCTCTTCTCCAATTAATTGACCAACATGATTTCTTTTTGCTATTGACAGGAAATAGATATGCTTAGGCAACTCTCGCACCCGAACATTGTGCAATATTATGGGAGTGAGCTGGTAAATTATATTTAAAATTCATTGAATTTATCTCTGCAACCATATAGTTTCAATATCTGTGTTCTTTCACGTATGTTGTTTTATGCAGTATATTTTTTGTTAGACTGATAATATATTTCAAGGATTATTGAGAGTGAAGTTAGAACCCCCATAAATAACTTAAATGTTATATTATTGACTATTCTATGAAAAGTGTATTCCGCAAAGATGCACAGAAATTTACTTGTTTACCAGCGTTAGGATTTTATGCTTAAATGTGTTGAAGGAATAGTTGCCACTTCACACTTAAGCGATGGAAACAGTGTAAAACTCTCTACTTCAAAACACATGCATTTTGTGACTGAAAATTCATTGCATGAGTTGGGAGTGTATTGATGGTATTAGTATCACAAATTAAAAAGAACATTGTATCAATGCAATTCATTACATGTCAAAGTAATGCTTATGCATATGTTGCCTAGTTATGTGCTGTTTTTCTTTTTGTTGTCATTCTTTCTTGATGTGTTAACTTCTTTACATTTCAGTAGCATACTGTTTTATGTTTATCAGCATTTTTTGTTACATTACAAAGTACCTAACAATGTTTAGACTTTCTAAGTATCTTTGCATTTCAATGCAGGCTGATGAAGCGCTTTCCATTTATCTGGAGTATGTTTCTGGTGGTTCCATCCACAAATTACTAAGAGAGTATGGCCCTTTCAAGGAACCTGTGGTTCGCAATTACACTGGACAAATTCTTGCTGGTCTTGCCTACCTACATGGGAGGAACACTGTCCACAGGTAGTATTCTTATAGTATATCTATATGCTTAGTCCATAGATACGACAAAAATGCAATAATCACTTCATACCTTATTCTTGGCAGAGATATTAAAGGCGCAAACATACTTGTGGGCCCTAATGGTGAAGTCAAACTTGCTGACTTTGGCATGGCTAAGCATGTACGCAGTTCTCGTTTCTGTTCCTCATTATCCTGTCTTCTGTACTATTCAATTTATACCAATTTCACCAGTGCAGCCTTAAAGAAATTACAGTGAACAATGCTTTCCTTTTTTTTTCTAAAAGAGCAGTTGAAGTTTTTTCTAGCATTATGCAATTCAAAATTCCAGTTGAATTTTTTGTTAAACAAAATTCCAGTTGAAGTTAATTACTGGTTAATTGCTTTAGGATCCACATTTTCTCTTAGAGAAGAAAGGAATAAAAGAAGATGCAAGTTTTAATTTTTATGATGCTGAGCACCCATGTAATTTTTTATGATGCAAGTAATTTTATAGAATGTTGTCAATGGTCCATGTCTATGTGTCCAGCTGAATCATCCATAATAATGTTTTCTGTTTTATGATTGCTGTGTTTTGGTGAACATGTACGCATAAATTTTCAACTCTTTCATCATGATAGGATAAGCACGTATTCTTGTATCTTTGTTTTCCCCTGGCAAACCACTTAGTTTTAATTACTTTATGCTGATGCAGATATCATCCTTTGCCGAAATACGCTCTTTCAAGGGAAGTCCTTACTGGATGGCTCCTGAGGTGAACTGTTTTTCTTTTTGACACTAAACTTCATTGCTTCGTCACAGATAATACTCCTTGTGAAGTTCTTAAATCAATTGGGAAACCTGCAGGTTATAATGAACAGTAAAGGGTACAATTTAGCTGTTGACATTTGGAGTTTAGGATGTACCATTATTGAAATGGCAACGGCAAGACCTCCTTGGCATCAGTATGAGGGGGTATGTTTTCATTTAACCGCTGTATTTCCATATAATCGTGATGAATGGTGCTGAGCCAATGTTCTCTAATTATTCTTGCAGGTGGCAGCAATATTTAAGATTGCAAACAGTAAAGATATACCTGAAATTCCAGACAGTTTCTCTGAGGAAGGAAAAAGCTTCTTGCAGCTTTGTTTGAAACGTGATCCAGCATCTCGTGCCTCTGCAGCCCAGTTGATGGATCACCCTTTTGTTCAGGACCATCCTGCTGTGAGAGCTGCAAAATCCAATGCGTTAAGAAATGCATTCTCTTCTCCAGCAGATTGCATGCATACAGCGGTACTGTTTCTGCTAACACTAGGCTAAGTTTTTCATCATTCATTTATTTGCGTTGCTACTTTCGAGGTGCTAATAAGAAAAAAAAATAACCTTATAGTGTTGATCTTATGTGCTTTACACTTTAAAAATCAGAACCGTCTGATTATTTTTTGTGATAAAGAAAAACAACTTGAGCAGATCCAGATTTATGCCACTAGTTGATAAGCAAGTAGTCCAGGCTTTACTTATCTGAATAAAATCAGTATACAGTTGTTGCTTTATAAGGGGAGAAAATACCATCATACTTCGTTACAGGATATGGTATCCTAAATGCTCACCCTTCTTATTCATCCTCTATCTTATTTCAGTCAAACAGGGAATTCCCATCAAGGAAAATTATTACTCCTCTAAAGGATATAGGTGGACTGAGCGCAAGAGACTTCACCGGATTTTCCACTGCCGTTCCTTCACCTCACACCTCTAGGTACATGATATTTCACTTATGTCTGCAGTTTGTACCCTCCACATATTTGACAGCGAATGTTTATCCTGCAGCAGTCCTATTCCTTTGAGAACAAACATGTCTCTACCAGTTTCTCCATGCTCTAGCCCACTGCGGCAGTTTAAGCAATCCAACTGGAGCTGCTTGCCTTCTCCACCTCATCCGACGTATACTTCCGGTGCTGGATACAACGCACTAAGTTATGCGCATAATCAGACAAGACGAAGCCCCCTCCTGCAATTTCAGACCCTTGGCTTGATGTTGGTCAGATGAAAATACAAAGCCCCTATGGTTCCCCCAAAAGGTTCTGAGCCTCATTTGTAGAATCTCATGAAGAAATGCTCCCACAAGTCGGTAGATACTCGGAGATGAAGAAAAGGTTTCCTATGTTACTAAAATTATCTAATTTAATATTGTACAGTGAAAAAGGGTTCTCCAGGAAGTGGGAGTTGTTTGTTACATGAAGTTCTGTATATCTTTAGGTGGCTGTCACTCACTATATACCAATGTATATCCTTTCAAAATCTTATAGAAGAGGACAGCTGTAAATGTGAAAGCTTACACAAGTTGACATTTCGGTAAAATTGCAGTAGTTAGTACTTTCATGACAGCTGTGAGGATGTTGTTCCGACTGACATGAAGAATGGTATATGCTATGGTCAAACTTTCTGTTCATGCTCCTTTCGATCTTTTGATAACTCTAGCCATTAATGATTTGTGTGAACAAACTGAGGATGTGCTAAACTTATTTTTTAACAAAAAATATTGGCCGACGGGAATAAGATCGTTTCGTGAAGCTTAACATTATTTCGGCTGAAAAAACATTCTAACCTCAGCATCAGCTTATAGGATCATGAAATTAGATTGAGCATCGATTATCTTGTTGGCGACAACTGCAGCTAACCAGCCTACGACTCGGATAACTGGACCCAAGTCCGTATCCTCACCACTCTATTTCAATGGCACCATAAAAAAAATCACAAATTAAGCACATTAGGAGTCGAATCCTAGCGGGAGGTTTCACACCTAGAGGCTCAAACGGAGCTGCTGCCAGTTTTCGAAGACGTGCTGCTTAATGCAGCAACCAAATAATATCATTGTCAACCTTCAAGGTTGTGCACGATAGGATGCAATGTTCAATAACACAACTACTTACAAGGAGTAATCTTGACAAACACCAAGTATTCCAAGCATTATAACACAAAATGTCATATTCTACATGTTTGACAAAAATATATATACATATATATGATGTCCATTTAATATGCAAAACCACGGATTTTAGCACAATTCCTTGATTCTGATGTATGAGACCTGTGCTTCCATGGTGGTGCAATCAATTACATACATGCATAGCACTTATGTGGCCACGGCTAAGCTATAAGGTGATGGTTAAGATGAATGATAAAGAATTAGAATGAGCAGAATGGTGTGTGGTGTAAGGAGGGGTGAATGGGGGCCATGCCTTCATGAGGGCATTACATCATCTAATCTAATATATTAATCATAAAGCATAGTGTGTTGCACTACAAATACGCCAAGTAATAATGAGATTATTGTCGTGATACAACAAACAGTTAATTTCTCAACAAATCAATATATTTTTAATATTCTTTTTCTGATGATCTGTACCATTTTACACGGCAAAATGACAAAGAAACAAGAGAACTACATAGTAGAATGAAAAACAATAGAGAGCATCAAATGTATTTGTTATATTCTCTCGTATCAAATACTAAAACTAGCTTATATAGTTAAATTAATCTTTTTCTTTCTTCGAAAAACAATAGGCTTTATTAACACTCAATAGATGTACAATCGGTTGTTACTGCATTAGCAGCAAAGTTAGGTGCAGGAGCCAAACTTCAGTAAAACCCTCCACACATACCCTATTAGCTAGTAAATGACTAACTACATTTTGAGTCCTATTAGGGCATATACAAAGGAGAGCCCATTGTGGTCTCTTAGGCACATGTATCCAAGCAAAGAGACATCAAACAACTCTAGTCATACAAAGGAGAGACTCTACATGTTGTTTTTTAATAAATACATATTATTAATGATTGTATGATATAAGTCGTCTCTTTACTTGTACAACGGTGCTCGTAGTTGTCTCTTACATCCGAATACGTGATAGAGACCGTCTCTACGTCAAGAGCCCACACAACCATCTGCTCAAAGGTTAGAGGGGCTATTTGTAAAAATACACTCGCCACATCAGCTCAAGAGCCCGCTCATTTATTAGTGTTGTACATGCCCTTACAATGATTAATACCCACTATCCTTAGCTCAATCATGAGCTCTAAGGGCATGTACAAAGGAGAGTCCACCGTAGTCTCTTGGGCACATGTATCCAAGCAAAAAGATATGAAAAAACTCTAGTCATACAAAGGAGAGACTCTACATGCTGTCTTTTAATAAATGTATATATTAATGATTGTATGACATAAGTCATCTCTTCACATGTATAACGGTGCTAAGAGTTGTCTCTTACATCGGAACACGTGATAGAGACTGTCTCTTCGTCAAGAGCCCACTTAGCCGTCTCTTCAAGGGATAGAGGGGCTAATTACAAAAGTACACTGCCACATCAGCTTAAGAACCCGTTCATTAATTACTCGTTGTACATGCCCTAACTTCCCTGAATAGCAATGCTAATTGAGATCAATCTCCGATTTCCCCTTCAAAGTATTACAAACTGATAGCAATCTGATTCCAAAATAAGAGGTTGTTCTATCCACTGTACTGCTAAATTTAAACCTTCCATGCATGCTAATAGCTCCGCTTCCTCGACATCTTTGAAGCTGAACAATTCACAACCAGATGATAGCACCCCACACCATACTATCTCTCGCTGCCACTCCAACACCTATCTTACATGTGTCTTTGAAAAAAGCAGCATCTACATATATTCATTTTAATTTGACCTGCCCTGATAGCTCTTATTATTGAACTTTATGGCTTTTCTATTGTCGTTGTTGTTCTTTTTGACGGATCAAACACAGTTAATTAATCTTCAAATCCATATGAGGCAGCTCTTGAGTGTTAAAAAAAGGAAAAAGTCTATTTTACTCACCTAAACAATTCACTATGTCCAAATTATATCCTGAACAAAATCTTGACTCACTTTACTCCCACAAACAATTTAAGTTGGCTCAATTTACTCCCTTATGTAATTTCTCTTTTTTGTTTCTCTTTGTACGAGTTGAGTTTAGTGCTCAAATTTTGCACAACTATAGTTTTCATTGAATCTTACGTTAAAAAAATATAATATATATTTTAAACGTAGTTTTTATAGTTTAATAGCATCAAATATCATCTTAATTATATAGTTCTAGAATTGTATATAAAATATTTAAGAAAAAATATAAAATATTTTCTTTTATATTAAAAATAGTACTATCTATCATCATGTAAAAGTTGAGCTTCAAATTCAAATCATACAAAGAGAAAAAAAAGAGAAAATGCATAAGGGAATAAATTGAGCCAACTTAAATTGTTTGAGGGAGTAAACTGAGCTCAGATTTTGTTCGGGTGTAATTTAGACATAGTGCATTGTTCGGGAGTAAAATAGACTTTTTCCAAAAAAAAAAACTAAGTTTCCCACGCTCATATCTCATTGCGCAAAAAAAAATAGTATGATTCGGCTTCCATCTAACTGTGACTTCCCATATTGAATCAATTGTTTGTTTTCCCGTCCAGACGTCTATATTCTCCTTGCTGGTGATCCCGCCTTCGTATCCTCCATTTCAACCACGCACGCAAAATGCCCTCCGTCATCGCATCAGACCCCTTCATCTGGGAGCTAAACACGGCCGGCTGTTACGATCAAGCGATGTAACGGCAGGGCGGGCCAACATGTGCTGCTTATGTATATCAATCAAAGAAGGCTATATGTATGTTCGCGTGGAAATCGTATGACATATGAGCAGACATTCTTGACGCAGAACTTACAGCTTCCAAGAACATCATCTAAGCAACATAACACTACCACCTAGATTAATCGCTTCACATCGATTTGAGCAGCTTCAGCAGCGCCCTGGCCTTGGCCTTGGCCCTGGCGCCGCACTGGCTCTGCAGCAGCAGCAGCACCTGCGTCACCACCCCTGCCGCGACGGCCTCGCCCTTCGCCGTCCGCGACTCCCTGCACACGGCCAGAAGCACCGCCACGGCGTGCTCGCTGCCCTCGTTGCGCGACGACACAACGAACACGTGGCGCACCAGCGCACGCACCGCGCCCGGCTCGCGCGCCACCGCCCTGCCCCCGGCCTCCGATGCCGCCAGCGCCTCCAACGCCGACAGCGCGCTCGACGTGACCGCGCCGCCGCCGCCCTTCTTCTTCTGCTCCGACGACGACGCCCACGCCAGGAGCCTGAAGAGCGCGCCGACCGCGCCGTGGCGGATGGCGCTGGCGCGCGCCGGCTCGACCGCGCACACCGCCGCGACGGCGCGCACCGCGGCGGCCGCGACGCGCTCGTCGCCGTCGTCGCGGCGGTGCAGCAGGGGCAGCAGCGCCTGCCACACGCGCGGCGAGGCGGCGGCCACGAGCGCCAGCATCTGCGTGGGCTGGGCCGTGGCGATGGTCTCGAGGAGGCGGCACAGGCCCGCCTGCGCCCGGGGCCGGCCGCGCTCCATGAGCCGCACGAAGGACGCCAGGCTGGCCTCGTTGCGGAGCATGTTGAGGCAGTCCAGCTGCGGCGAGGCAAGATCGTTCGACGGCAGGAGACCGAGCACGCACTGGAGCGCGAGCTCCTCCTCCTCGAGGTCGTAGTACTGATCCCATGGCGGCGTGGGCGTGTGGTGGAAGACGCGCTGCAGCAGTACGGGGAGGAAGCCGAGCTGGAGCATGCACGCGCGGCCGACGTCGGACTCGGTCGCCAGCGCCATCACCTGCTTGAGCGCGGCCACCCTCTTGCCTCTGCTGCCGCCGGGCTGGAGGAGGCATCGCTTGAGCGCCGCGAGGGAGGACAGCTCGTCGGCGTCGGCGGCGGCCGGGTCGGGGAGGTGGTAGTGGTGGTGGTCGGCGGAGAGCCAGTGCTCGATGAGGTGGCGCAGGGTGCGGTTGGGCACGAGCACGGCGTCCCCGAGCGGCTGCATTGTGACGGGGCAGGTGCGGTGGCCGGCGGCGAGCCACCGCTCGATGCAGGGCCGGTCGTAGGTCTGCCCCGTGCTCAGGGTCACCGGGTCCGTGAAGATGTCCAGGCTGATCGGGCACCGGAACAGGTGGGGGATGCTCATTTCTCCTCCTCGGCGCGGGCGCAACGGATCAGATCAAGAGGAAGCGCCAAGAATTCATATCGCCATTGACACGGAGATCAAGGCGCCTCACACTCCGAGGACAGATCACGAGCGCACACCGCGGCTGGAAACGCCAGGATCAAGAAGAGCTGCAGGTGGCACGACGTAGCAGAAAGAGCTGCAGCTTTGAGCTGGCAAGCCCTCACTCCCGTGCCATCCCCATCAAGAATCCATGGCGATGCGATGTACTACCGGCAGATGAAACTGTGCTAGTGACTGCACTGGTTGTCCCCTCTCGTTGTACTTGAACTTGGCGCAGACGACGGCCATAAAGAAGGCCAGACAACAGGAGCTGCTGCAAGATGGAAGTTGTTGCTCTGCTGGTTGTGGGCTCTGAATCTGAATGCAGTGCTCCAATGGAGCTGATGAGAGAGACAGAGAAATGAGGGGAGGAGATCTCCGGGCAACCGAGCAAGAGGCGAGTGTGTGTAGAAAACTGCAAGGGCTGCAAGTTAATAATAAAGGCAAAGCTGGATGGCGAACTTTCTTTTGTGGATAGTCATCGAAAGCGAAAGGTCTAGTATTGGATTGGACCGGAACAGCGAGAGGAGACGGCGAAAAGTTGGCCTGAAAACGTGGGGACAGTCGCAGGTGGGGACCGGTTCGATCGCAATTTTTACAGAGCATTCATCAATTTGCAACTCCAATTTGCAACGTTCGTTCTTCGGGTAGGTTCATCAAGACTGGAAAATTATCGGCGGCTGCATGCGGCCGGTCTCCAACTTGCCAGCTCGGCAAATTGACAGAACATTTACTGTTTCTGTAAGGAAACAGGGTTCGATTTGGATTTATTTACCCGAAACAAAGCACTAATCGTGGACTAGTCCAATGCGCACTCTTCAACAGCACTCCATGTGTCATGATTATTCCATTTGCAGCAGACAGCATGGGGAAGGTGTGATGTTAACATGGGACATGAGAAAGCCATGACCTGAAAATTGAGTGCGCTGGAAGCGTTATGATGAACACGAGCAATTTCTTTGGATGCCTTTCTCTTCCCGTGTTTATCTTTCTATACTGAAAAACTCTGGACACAGCTCAAACCTTTTATATGAACTCCGTTAGATTTAGAGTACCATTAGACTAGATCTAATAAGTAAGAGCTTCGCAGCTCAACGACAGAAAGACAGAATCTTTCTCATAGGACAGGCATCGCTACGTTACAAAACAGTGTGACCTGGACGGTTGAAAACTGAAGACCCATCAAGCAGCACCGGTTAATTTCTTGACGTCTCGAGCAACCCACTGCGGATAAAGAATGCGATTCTGTGGTCTGGTAGGTGCTAATGGCAGCATATTAGCGCGGGTAGGGCAGTGCGAAAGTCTTGGGGTTGCAATGCACTTTGAGGCTGTGTAGCCACTAGAGGCAGCAGAGTTACCAAAATCAAGGGACTTGATCAGCCCCATATGCTTGTGTGGTAGGGTTTAGGGTAGGATACATGCATTTGTATTGTATCTATCATACATGGCCAAAGTTACGAACTTTGGAACACAAGCATACAGTCACCCGCCAAAGGTCCACGCCAACAGTAATATGAAATATGACAAGATGGAAATTTTAATTAACCTTCTGGATCCTCCAGCGACTCAAGGATCATCAATTAATTTGATACCCATGAAATTCCTGTAAAATTATTCTGAATTTCTACAGTGCAAGGACCGGATCAGATTCTTGGTGATCGACAAGGTGGAACGAGAGAAAATGGTTGTCCATTACATGAACTACCTGTCGGTGTATTATTGCCGTCCAGTAATGGAGTGGATTGTGGACGGGAACAAATTTTGCGTAGCTCTCAGTCGAGCTAAGATGACGGGAACATCCCCTTTTACTTCTGTTGCTGAATTTTGATAAAACCAATATAGTTGAACTCGAACACATTTGACTTTGGGAAAATCAATTTGAAGAACAAGAAAAATCAAGTTAGCACGCATAATTTTCGCATGGTGTTTTGAGGGACTAGTTTTATTCTCCACCGCAGTCTTCTACACACGCCTCTCATTTCCCTTTCAGTAAAATCCGGCCGGCAAGCCAGCGCCGACATTGACTGAGTGACTGTTCAACAGTGCTAGTATTGACCAAAATACTTTTGCACTACGATTACTATAAGACGCTTTCCTAAGAAACCGAAAAAGAAACGTCTCGTTAGGTTTTTCTAAAAAAAAGGTGAGCGGTAATATCATAATAAAGTTTAAGGAGAAGACATGTTTGTAACTTGTGCTGCGTGCGTATCTGTTCAAAGATCATGCAGTTAGACGCGCTTCAGAGCTGCTCCAACGACCGTAAACAATTTGATCTCAATTACGTTATTTGTGGTTCCAGTGTGAAGACCCAAAAAGCAGTAATACCCTGAAAAGGAAAAGTTTACAGCCTATTCTGTCGTGTTCGGCATTCTCTGGACCTGGCCGGGTGCATCTGTTGATTTCTTTTTCTATAAAATATGATGTCGTAAATAGTATCCACATCATGATTCTATCGTGTTTGCCAATTGTGGAACTGGAAGTTTTCTAAAAAAAAAAAAGTGGAACTAGAAACAATATGTAGCCTGACTATGTCAGCAGTAATTGGAATTTTAATTTTAATACAGAGGTTCAAGCTCTTTCACAAGTACTGTCACTGTCATCGAACTTGGTTCTCACTTTCTAGCTGGGCATGAATTTTTTCACTCAGATTAACCTAGTCCTTATCGCAAAAAGGGGAATGAAATTAAAGACGAGGGAAAACCCAGCCTAGTGCCATTAAAACCATGCTCCATTTTCAACTCCATTTCGTTTATGCTTCATGGGTCCACACATTTTATCGGTTTCGTCTCTGACCGCGTGTGAGCAAATCTGATGGTACTTCACAAAGCAGAAAGTTATCGACGACAGCTACCTTAGTGAGGTAAAACCCAATTATCGAGAGGACAAGGGCAGCTATTTTGGACTGAAGCGATTGGCATCACCACCATTTTCGTTACTCGAGAACTCGATCACTAGAAGGTAGTAGCTTAAAGCAGCCGCTTTGCAATGGATCATCTCTGCTTCTCTCTCTCTCTCTCTCTCCCCGCTCCCAGGTCAGATTCCATGGACGCGAAACGGATACCACCACATGGCCAAGCAATAAGCTGTTCAAAGTCGGCTACCTGCGAGCTGTAACTTTGGACCGGAATAATACCGCCAGATACAGATGCTTCACAAAGTTGTGGCTGAACTGAATGCCTTGCAGAATGCTCATTCTAGATCGAGTGCTACTTGTAGTTTATCTTCTCTCTCTTTTGATCTTTTTGGTCGTCATATGAGAGTTGCAGGTTCAAAATCGATACTAGATCAATCAAGTTCATCATAGGATCTCTGTGAATAACGTTTCTACGAACCGTTCTACGAAGATTAGAGTTCGATACGTGTGTAGAATTTCTCTCTCCGAACCATTTCTCTGATTCGTTGCTCTTATTTAGCCGATAAGGTTTGGCCATGAAGCAAATTTAAGGAAGATCAGACGACGCATGCACCCACGCACGCACGTGTATCGTTGAATTTCCTTTTTCTACTGGTTCTGGCCTATCGACATATCCTCTTCCTCGTGCCTTTTCTGACGAAACGTCCCTTTCTACTGCCGAGTTTTGTTGACCGGCTTCTTCGAGCGATGCCATGAACAGGTGACAAGGAGGCGAGTCTAACCGTGTGGTCTAAAGGAATGTTATCTTTCGGTTGCTGAAAGTTCTGAAGCTCAAACTGGTCGCTGTCCCGGCCCTATCGGCCGGGCCGTCAGTTCAGATTCAGGCCAATGCCAGTTTCATGATAGACACGAGATGCTGATCGAACATTCAGAGAAAGTTTCGGTCAAATCTTATTTACGACATCATGTGCTTCTTTAGTTGCAAAGGACAGCGTTCACTTTGCTGCCAATCTAGGAGTAGTACAGTATCTGTCTGTGTAATTGTGCCCCTTTCGAGCCCATGTTTAGGAGGAGCCCAAAAGTTTGACTGCCGAAGCATCTCGGAAAACTGGCAACTGTAAAATCACCACCATCAGGGTTCATGCGTACACGAAGAACATCAATGCCGTGGCCTTGCGTATTCCCCGAATTTTGCAATCTCAACAGGACGCCAGTCATATTCAAATATCAGTAGAGAAGTACATAACAGTACAAATGTACAACTCATCAGAGAAGAATAAGCAAATAAACGAACCGGGGCGCAAGGTCGTTCAAAATCTCAAAGCTTCAGTAATGATTTTCGTATAATACAAAAGTTACCGCAGATTTGTAACACCAATCGATGAATTACGACATGCACAGAACGGCTAATATCTGCCTGAAACAAGGTGTTCTATTGTTCTCTGTTTCAGACTACATGAGTGTCCAGTATCGATGCAGGGACAGGGAGCAGGGTGGTATCAGTGTGCGCCGCGCCGCGCCGCACGGAGGATTCTGAGGCGTGTAGTCCGGCCTCAGGCGTCACGGCGTGCCGAGGAGAACTGTTGCAGCAGTTTGCAAATGTCTAGTCCACGAGGACTCGGCATGACGGGCTGGCGGCGCCAATCTCAGGAAGGTCGTCAGCAACGGCAACTCGAAAGCGTAATACGGTAAATCGGCATGCCAGGTAAGACTATCACACTTCTATTACTTATATTTTTACTCTAAAAGAAATATTCTATTCATATCATTAAAATTTTTTACTCTACATCAATTTCTCCCGCACTCCTGTTACTCTACATATTTATTCTATATCCAACTACCATATGTTTTATTCATCTCCTCCGACTATCATCTCTAATAAACAATTATGCTGACAGTACCATATCCAATAAACAATCCAACGCTCCTTCCGTTCGTGGGCATAGCGCAAAGATACAATTATGCTGGCAGTACCGATGGCTTGGGCTTACGCTGTTTTGGCGTCTTTAGTACCGTCAAGCGCTGCAGCCTCGTTTACTTTATTTTTCTATTCCACACACTTTACCGCAAGCCTTGCCGTATCCCACTGCGGTTCGTCTAAGCACTCTCAGACGTGCGTGTATTCCAGGGAGGCGGGCTTAGCGGCCGGATGAATGCAATGTGTTCGGAGTCGGAGATTAATGGAGCATGACACATCGCCAGGCAGAGAAGAAGGGAGTGAGGAGCAGTCGTGAACGTACGGTTGCGCGACCCGCTCTCACCAGTGGCCATGGCCCATGGATCTCCGACAAGCGCGTTTGCGGTGGCGACGTTTCGCGCGCTAAATTGAATTGCGTTTGTGCACGGATTGAATTTGTTTTCTATTTTACCCCTTTTCTCTCTAAAATTTTGAAAATAACCCTCCTTCCTACTAATTTTTTAGAATGTAACTGTTTAGCGTGACCAAAAGACACGGAAAATATGCCAAATTGACTATGTTTACATTTGGTCACATCATCGTCGTGACAGTATTCACATGTCACACCAAAATGTTTGGCATGATCAAAAGAGGCTAAATCCTAAAAAATTAGATGAGATGATGTTATTTTTGAAATTTTAGAGGAAAGGGTCAAAATAGAAAAAATTCCCACGGTACAGCCTACGGGAAACTGGTACAGTGCTAATCGCATTAAATTGAAGGATCTTCTCGCAAATATTTGCATAGCGATCTAAGACTATCCGCAGTGATCTGTTACTCTATATTTTTACTCTAAAAGAAATATTCTAGCCACGCTATCGAGATTATTTACTCTATATTAACTTCTTTCACACTCCTGTTACTCTAATATTTACTCTATATTCAACAGCCATATATTTTATTCATCTACCTACAACTACTATCTTTATTAAAAATTTATTTATTCACATCCGCTTGTCCTCTTCCTCGCTACGGTAGCGTTACGGAAGCCGTTGCTCTGGCTTTGCCGTAGAAGTTGGTTTACTCTTCCAGAGCGTAGGTTATACAGTCATTCACTGCAGCTCTTTTTACTCTATTCTTTACGTTACAACCGTTTGCCGCTCAGTTTGCAGTAGGCGCTGCGGATAGTCTAAGTTAGGGTGTTATCTGTAAATATTTGGAGGGTTTATGAAATTGAAATCCACTTTACGGAGTTTTCTGAAAAAATGTTCTAGCTCGTCGCTTTTGCGAGCGGCGGCCATCGATGGCGGGCCCGCGAGGGCCAAGGGCTCTACCGCCCCTGACCCCCGTTCCAGCTTGCGAACCCCTGAGCAATGAGCATCCTCACCGCTCACCGGCTCCGGCGGAGGGCTCCAGCGACGAGACGCAGCCCTGGACGGACGCCACCGAAAGTCTGCGTTGGAATGTCTGGACTCCGGCGAGCTCCCCGGCGAGACCCGTCACCGAGGAGCCATCGGCACCGCCAGGTACTCGTCCCCATTCCCGCTCCGCTAACCACGATCTGCTGTTTCTGGGGGCGGCCCAGTTTTTGAAGGAAGCGTAGCCTTTATACGATTTTAAACTGGGGAGCTGCGCGGCGGATTGATGTTGTTCCGCCGCGGCGATGTTGGTCGCTAATTTGGAGGTTCCGTGCGTCAGAGTTTTCTCACGCAAGGGGTCAATTTTGGTTCAGAGTGACATTTAGATGGATTTGGGGATAGAAAGGGTAGGGTTTATCTGAGATTTTGCGGTCGACCCATTTCCCATTGGTTTCTGTTGTTTTCTACAGTAATTCGCATAGTAGTAGTAGCATAACACGATTTAAAAAAAAACTCTATTTGCATAAAGGATACGTGTTGATACTACTTGAATGTATCTTTGTGTATTGTTGTCCCGCAGCTCTGCTCTAACATAACAGTTTCATACTTCAGTAATTGGTTACAAAAATCAGTGCTGAGCAATTCAGTCACAATCACAAGCATCACCTTAGCTGTGTGCTTTTCTTGGTTTACTGAATCCGGTTTGTACCTGGTCTCACAAGTTTGGTTTGCCATAGATGCAAGTAGTCATTATGTCAGTGAACTCTTGTTTCGTTTCAATCAATTAACACACAAAGCAAAACCAAACCACTGTACTTTTAATAAAATGTAGCATTTTGGTTCTGTCCTGATGATGTGTCCTCCTTAATGATGACTTAGCAGGACTATGCACATTCAGCTGCAGCCATCTTTTGTTAGACACTCATAGTAAGGTGTGGAGAAAAGGCAGGAATGGTGATGATACCACAGAGTATGAAACTTTTAGTGCCTGGTTACCACAAAAATCCTTTATCATGTCAAATTATTAAATTTATTGGCGCATATAGAATCGATGCACTGTCCTTGTGAGAGTCACCTTCCTGTGGTCCTAAGCTGCTTTGATGGCATGTGACATAATTAGTTTGGCAGGGTTGAAGCAGACTTATCCACTAACCACACATTCAGTTTATCTCCACCATGGGTATCATTGGTGTTGAGCAGAAGAACGGGAAATGCATGACGTTGCACCCATTCTGCTTCGCTTACTCGATGCGTAACTTCGTGTTGTCACCTGAGGAAGACAGGTTGTACTTGTTTGTTGAAAGTAACAGAGTCCTACTCATCTATGAAGTTCTCAGCTGTCGATTTCTTTAGTAGGTGAGGCAGCCAGATAGATCGCTTTCATAAACTGCCTGGAAAACAAGAAAAGTTATTTGGTCGTGTGCCCTTAAGTTCCGTTTGAAATGGCTTTGCCATGTACTTTCTGGTAAGCACTTTGTTTATTCTTAGTAATGAATTAGTGATAGATGTGTGTACTCACATATGGGATTGGATAGTTTTACATGGTGAGGGTGTGCAATAACTATGTACTGTACAATATAATTATGGGAAGGCTGTCAATGGGGGATTTACGCACCTACTATGCATAGATACTGTAGAACTAGAGTAAGGCATCAGTGAACAGATTTGGAACAAATACTGAGTCAGGTACATGTACCCTGTTTCTGGGTTCTCATAAAGGCTTCTATGCATTGTCATTTCAGTTTGGTACATACAGTTATGCTAACATTGATTAAACATTAAAGTAGATGTAGGAGCAACTAGACTGATTTCTTACGCTATGATTGTCAAAACACAATATATTTTCTTAATAGATGTTTCCCTAATCCATTGGCAGTGTTCTATCCATTGCCTACT